>OU860787.2:9589525-9976107 GCA_917862395.2 Heliconius sara | reverse complement strand
CCTAAATCCACATAACCTACCACTAATCTATCATTCACCGTCATATTTAGAATTTACTTATTATTAGTATCAGAGTCTTTAATTATTTTCAATACATTCTTATCATTATTATTTATTGCTTTACTTGGTAATTTCGGGCACGAAGCCGTCAGGTGACCTACTTTGTTACATATTGTACATTTTAGAATAAGTTTCATGCATTTATAACTATAATGTCCGGGTTCATTACAATTATAACAGACTATCATTGTACTATCATTTTGTACTCGTGTTGACTTATTATTATTATTAAAATTAATATTATTATTTGGTAAATTTTGACTTATTTTTTTCTCTGTGAAAAATGTACTGCGATCAATGTCTCGAAAATTTTGCTTAACGGATTTAAAATATTTTACCACTTGTTCGGGTTCCGTAAAACCAGCTGCTTTTGCACCTAACCTTACTGATCTATCATCTACCGCATATAATAAAGAATCTACTGCTCGCTTATGAAGTATTTCTAAACGGTTTAGTAATTTTATTTTAGCATAGTAGTAGTGTTCTAACGAATCACCTATTTTAGCTTTTATCGACAACATCTCCGTAAGTAATTCTGCATAGTCATCCCTACTAGGAAATGATTCTAATAATTTTTCTTTCCATTCTGTCCAACTAAATAATAAAGAAGGTAATCCTTCGTACCATGATTTAGCCAAGATATTTTCGGCAAAGCATAATGAATAATCTGTCTATCAGACCACCCGTATATTTGTGAACACTCTTCTACCTTACAAATCCACGTATTTATTGTTTGATCTTTTGACATGGGGTCAAATTCTGGTATAACGTTACCTAACATGGGAAATTTATCATCACGATTTTGTGACTTATTCATTGATTGCAACATTTCACGTATGAGTAAATGAGTATCATGTAAATTATTATCAATGTTACTACGTACCCTCTTTCTTTCACTGTTGGCAATATTCTCACTGCTATGGCGCCGTCGTCGGCCACGGCCATTCCTCAAATGTGATGAACCCTCACTGCTGCTGCTGCGATGACGCCTTCGATGTCGCCTCTGATGGTGATTCCTTAGACTCCGTCGCGTACTTCTAGTGGATCGCGCGTAACTGACATCACTTGAACTACTTATACATGTGTCGTCGTCGGATTGGTGACGGCGCCGCACTGAATGTCGTAATTTACTACGAGCAGTACTGCGTATCGCCCTTTGCCTCGAAAAATGTGGACGAGTATCTTCCCGTGATGGCCTGGCTGGTTCACGTACACTTCTTGGTGGTGTTAAATCTTCTCTGGTATGGCCGGCTTTGCTTGTGCCCTGATAAGAATTATTTGTCATGTCCATTGTAACTGATGGTGATTAGCCGAGTACTTTCTTAGCGGGTGCCACTTCTGAGATATAAAAGGGGCTCAGAATAAAAGTATGATTTAGTACAATGCTTTATTCGTACGTCCACTGCTACTTCTCAAGCCGAACTGATTTACCAATGACAAAATACTTTATAAGAAATCTTAAACAAATATTAAGTGGGTAGATAAATAATAATATATTAAACTGAATCTACAAGTATTGACAAGTACACGAAAACAATGTCTAAACAATTATATGTAATTTATATAACTCTAACAACTATCAAAAAAGAAAATAATAATAAAGACATTTCTTAGTGTGTTTTGAACCCACATCTATTGTCAACAGTGGGACAGTCTCCCATTGCAATACTACGGTGTTACAACAGATTAATGACCCGCTTTATTACTTTCTGAAGTCCGGTAAGCTATAAACCATTTACTAAAACTAACCATTTCCCCGTTCCGTTCCCATGTTAGTTATACTTTGTAAGTGTCTAAGTAAATCTTAGTGACTTTTTTTTTATTTTTTTCTGTATAAGATATAAAAATATTGTTGAAAGTTTTATATATTTTTTTTGCTTCACGCTATATCCCGCATATAGCAGGGTAGACAGAGGGAACCTTATGTTAGAATGCTACGTTCTCCATGCATCGTCTAATTGAGTGGCGAAACTAAACGCCGCGCTTCATCTTGTGGCGGAAGCGAGGAAATTAAAATAAATTATACCTGTAAGTTGACTTCGAACCTGCAACCATAGCTCAAAATAAATAAAAATATTCTCTTTATAGCCAAACATTTTTAATTAACCGTATATAATTTGTATATACGAATTCTGCACAAATATGAGAAGTAAGAAAATGTATTCGGGTTAATTACTTAGAAGAGTGTATTAAAAACCAAATTAATTTGATCTCTGACTTTAAAATACTTGCCTTTATATTTGTGAAAAACAAGTAAAATTTTATTTTATAATTTGTTTTCCTATCACAATTCTCTTTTCCTACTAAAGAAACACATATACCCTAGTGTCAAGGCACTCTGTTCTTCGTTTTCCAAGAATTCTTCGAATTTAAGACATGTTGGCTGAGCTTAACGCCGCGCTTTTTAAGATAAAGTCCTATAAGAATGAGTGGGGAACTAATCATCGATACCCACTCAGAGCAATGAAGTATTTAATATTTTTCGAAGTAGAATGCAGCGTTGAGTTTCGCCACTGAACACGCAATGGGTGGTTCTTCCGGGGGGGATCGTATCGATAACCATCACGTTGGACGCTGCCTCACTGCGCCACTATGGCTTTCATTATAAACTGGTTACAAATAATCAGAAATCTCTTGAAACATGATAGTTTTCTACAAATTCGTTATTTTTATTTATCTTTATTGTTTTGTTTAATTGCTTAGATATTTACATAGAGTTAGTATAAATATTTATATAATAAATCTATCCGTTGAGGCCGTCGCGGCGCAGGGAGCAAGTGAGTGACTGTAATCGCGACGGGTTGTGAATTCGATTCCCACTTAGAGGAATATTTAATTTTTTATTTTTTTTATTTTAGTAACGAGGCGCATTGCAGCGTTGAGTGCCCACTATCACGCAATTTCTCTAGATTTCGGCGAAAAGTGAAGTACGAAACTGTCTACACACTAGGTTCCCAGGTTCCCTCTGCCTATCCTGCAATGTGTCTGTGTATATATATATATATATATATATATATATATATATATATATATATATATATATTCGTGGAAAGTAACTCTGTTTATTGATATGCACATAGAGGATACCTAACATAGGATAAATTTACGTAGCGCTAATTTAAATGTTTTTTATATATAAATATTTCTTTTATATTTATTTATAATTTAAAACAAGATTTAATTTATTTGTTTTACAATATTAAGTCCAATTCTTAGTAGAAACTGTACTATTACAATTCCATCTTTTCGGATTGAAACGTCCTACTTAATGTTTTAAATGTGAGAGTTTATAAGAATACATATTTTTTCTACTTTCATGCAAAACCTACATACAGAACGAATTGTTGAACGAGTTCTAGGCAAAACGTATTGTTTTTTCCAAGAGTATTACTTCAATAAAATTATATATATTTAGTGAAAGTCAAAAAATCTCATCGACATATTTTAAAAAATTAAACAAATAAGCGGGTTAAATAAGCGGTCGCTAGTTATTAACAAAGAAGATATTAGATTTCATTTAAAGTTCGTCTGGTTTTAAAAACGAGGAAAATGTTGGTTCCATGTCCACGTTGGTTAGTGGTTCATTTTCTTTTGGTTGTTCCGGTAGCGGCACAAAGCTCGAAGAATTCCGCCACTGAATTTGAAGTGTCTCGAAAATTGGGTGAACAATGGGAAATGGAGTGCGTTAATTCTAGGTTCCCTCCGTAGCTTCACGCTATTTCTTAAACTTCATTTTTTACTTAGCTTTAATAATTGAGCCAAAGTACTAAAAAATAGTCAAACTTAAATAAGAATTCACATACATATCTTCACTTTTCAAACCTTGAACTTTCTTTCAAGAGCTTCTCCAAGCTAAATACGTACATATATGAAAAATATTTCAAAGAAAGAAACGCTTTAAAACGTCTTAAACGGGATGAGGCAAAATATGCTTATGTTATATAAAAGAGGCTGGAATTGAAATAGTATTTTTTCATCTTTCTTTGAAAACAGCTCTGCTATATTTAAAATTGTTTACTAAATATTCAAATTGTTGTTAGCATTTTGAAGTATTTTGGCATTTTATATTATGAGGCGTATTTTTATTTTGTAATGGTAAAATAGTAGTATGATTGAAATTTTGTTATATTAAATGTAACTAGGCCTTAGTTTATTATTTGGTAAGGCTAACCAATCGTGGCGTAGGGGCGCCAGGGTCCGGCTGTAAGCGTAACGGTGATGGGTTCGATTTCCGCTCGGAGAAATGACATATTGTATATTTTTATTTCCTCGCTATGGTAACTAAGCAAGGCACTGTGTTAAAATTGAATAAAATTTTTAAATTTAAAAGCAATAAGTGGAAAACCAAAAGATCTCAATGAGAACGAAACACTAAGTTCTCAAATCTCTTTGCCTATCCTGCTATAAAATAAACCCGCATTAAAAATGCTTATATAACAGAATTATACGTTTTTCACCTTATAACAAAGGTATGCAGGAAACTTTATGTTAAGACGAATTACCCACTTGCCACTCAATATTTAAACATTACCTGTTCTGTGATGGATCTTAACTCCACGTCTTGTCTACACCAAAATTGTTTTTTTTTATGTTTTAAGTATAAATTTTAATTATTCTGGAAATACTTATACAATGGCAGCTGTATTGATAAACTTATCAAGAAAACGTGTAAAAAATTGAACGTAACGCGTGTAAAAAATTGAACCCGCCCCTCTTTGGAAACCGTCCAAGCGCTCTTACCAACTATGCCATACGTTCTCATCGAGCTGTCTAACCTGATCTATCAATCAATTAAAACACACCTCAAAATATTACTTCCTTACTTGAATTTGAACCAAGAACTGCCTCAATATTTAACCAACTAAACCATCTTGGTTATATTATTAGTAAATATATATTAAATAGCTTTAAAAAAATCCTCAAGAATAGAGAGAATATCGATAAAAACGTAACGGTACAGATAAACCTTTGTTAGACGTTTCTGTTTCCTCAGCGTTTGGAATTTCCTTTATATTATTCAATATATAAAGTAAATTGCACGCACTCCTATATCTAAAAACCCCTTATAGTATTTTCGTTAGTTATCATTTTTCAAGGGTATGGGCTTCATATACTTTCCATTAATAAATTATGATTAAAATAAAAATAAATAAGGTTCACGCTGTATCCCGTACATGTTATGTAGGCAAAGGGGACCTAGTGCTCCCCACTTTCTGCCGAATTCTGGAAGCATTGCGTATTGAGTGGCAGAACTCAACGCCGCGCTTTGCCTCGACACCAGAGCGAAGAAATGAAAATATAAATTTAAGCAAATATAATTAAGATATAGTTAAATATTTAATAATTCACAACTTTGCTATTACAATCAGTCAAATGCTTCGCCGCCATAACGGCCCCAAACGCATAAAAGAGAGAGGAGGGATCTGTCTTGTGACAGATCTCTAGACTCTCTTCAAAAAAATAACAAATATTAAATATATAATATTAAATATATATGTAGATTTCGAGATGGAGGCTCACAGAAGAATACAGCTTGGTTGGGCAGCATATAGGCAACTGCGTGAAGTCTTTTCGTCACTGATACCGCAAAGCCTAAAGACGAAAGTCTTTAACGAGTGTGTCCTACCAGTTATGGCATACGGAGCCGAGACGTGGACACTGACAGTGCGACTAATCCACCAATTTAAAGTCGCTCAGCGTGCTATGGAAAGGTCTATGCTTGGAATATCTCTGAAGGTTCGAATTCGGAATGAAAAAATCCGACAGAGAACCAAAGTTATCGACATAGCCCAAAGGATTAGCAGGCTGAAGAGGCAGTGGGCTGGTCACATTTGTCGCAGAACCGATGACCGTTGGAGTAAACGCGTTTTAGAGTGGAGACCACGCCTCGGCAAGCGTAATGTGGGACGTCCTCTAGCTAGATGGGGTGACGATATTCGCAAAATGGCTGGCGTCGGCTGGATGCAAAGAGCTCAAGATAGAGCACAGTGGCGTGCCATTGGAGAGACCTATGTCCAGCAGTGGACTAGGAAAGGCTGATGATGATGATGAAATATATATCAGCTGCTATCAGCTTCATGCTGTATCCCGCACATGAGGCGGGAACGTGGAAATCTGCTAGAACCACTCCGTTAAGTGTCTTAACTTTAGGCTCCCTCTGCCTACCCTACTACATGCATAGAAACAGCGTGAAGCTGATAAAAAATAATAATATTTAACTTACTATCCCACTCATAAATGATACACGTCTCTTAATCTAATACTACATATATAAAGATTTCACAGAAAATCTTTATTTTATATAAAAAAAGCACATCTAAAGAAGCTTTCAAGCTTATTTCAATAGCAATATATGAAAATAATATACCAATTTATGAATTTTCCATGAGAACATCGTGCCCGTATACAATTACGTTATCTAATACGAACTGAGCGTCTAATAAATTTTAGGCGAATTTGGAGAGTAAATAATCTTATAAGAACGCAAGATTTTCTACAGCCTACGCATGAGAGTAAAGATGTGGAGGAAACCTTTCTTTTGAATATAATAAAGTATTATATAAACATTAAGGCTGTCGTGGCACAGCCAGACAGCGACCTTAAACGGAGTTTGTGGTTCGGGTAACGGATTTGGTGTTCGATGAGGTAATAAATATGTTATTTCGTTATAGTTATATTATTGGAGGCCTTGCGCGTTGAGTGGCAGAACTCAACGCCGCGCTTTGCCTCGACACCAGAGTGAAAAGATGGAAATATAAGTTTAAGTAAATATTTCATCCCGTCGGTTACAGTTACACTTTGTACCTCTGCGCCACGACTGGCCTCTAGAGACTAGAACACATTTTTTCTTTTATTAATTAGAATATAAATATTTTATAAACAGATTCTGAAACTACAACCTTTTTATAGGTTACATGCATATTCATTCAAATAATTTAATAGTGAAGGGACTATTAATGAATAAATCGTAAGATACATCGTAAGCATTAGTTTCCATTAGATATATCCGGATATATCGATGCATTTATCACTTGAAGCCTAATTTCAATACTTGCTTTACGACTACAACTACTGTAGTTGACTTGTAATCGATGTTAGGTAATTATGTTGTATATTAATCCTATAAAGCTTGCGAACATTGTTAATGTAAAACCGATAGGTTGTGGGTTCGAATCCCTCTGAAGTAAATTATTTTTTTAATATTTTTATTTCGACGTTGTAGAGATAAGGCAAAACGTAGCATTGAGATCCGTCACTCAACACGTTATTCTTATTCCTCCAGAATTTAGTGGCTGTATCCCACAATCAGCTAGATAGGAGGAGATTTTGATGAAAATTAGATCTTGGGAAACTAGTGTTACGACATTACTGATGCATAATGCGGAGAGTGGCGGAACTCTACGCCGCACCTCATGACCAGAGCAAAGAAATGAAAATATGAAATGTTTCATATCCCAAAATAGGTTTCGAAGCCACAACCATCGCCATTATCCACCCATACACCACTACCTACTAGTACCACCTGGCCACGAAGTCCTCAAATTTTATTTCTTAGTAAATTTGTGTATAACAAAAGCACTTAGCACATTTGAAAATAATTAAAAATCCTGTGTTATTTAAGACCCGTACATTTTATTGGTAGTATCTATCCATTCTAATTTCAAAGCGCTAATAGGCGCTTCCGCCAATGTGTATGTATGTTCGTACGTTACACACTTTGTACGATTCGTTAGCATGTTATTTAGAAACATTATTCTAATGAGATTGGGGTAAGTTTATATGAAAGGAGAGGAAGTTTTAATGAACGAAAGCATTAAATTGTTTTTAGTTTTCGTTTAAAGAATTGACACATATGTTTTTTTTTTAAAATTCCAATCAATATAAAAGTTTATGCAATCAATTTTTATATAGCATCTAGTCTTCTTTTCTCTTCTCTTCTTCTATAAGAGAAAGCCGTATATTGCGACGCTCTGTTGTCTAAGTTCAACCCAATTTTTAAGATATATCGAGTATGAGCATGAAAGGCAGAAATCGACGCGCTTTGTTTTGTTACCAGAGCAAGGAAATGATATGTTCATTCCCTAAACGGGAATCGAACTCCGAATCATCACATTTACAGTCATATGCTGACATGATGCTATTTTAGAGAAAAGCTATTTTACAAATGATAATATTGTGGAAACGTCATACAAACGTATGGCTTAGTGTTCAGAGCGCCAGATAGGTTTCCAGGAGGCACATGTTCGAGTCAAATTTTTTATACGTTTTCAAATTAAGTATTTTTCTAAGTAACGAAAAAAAATTTTCTTAAATAATATAAAAATCATTATATGTACATTTTAGTTATTCTTAACAGAAAAACTATAAAAATCTTTATTATTTATATCAAGAAAATTTATTGATTTCCAGTAGAGTTATGAGTCAGGTATCCCGGATCCCGTTATAGTCTACGTTCTAATTCCGCCCTTCACGTTTTATTACACTATTGCAATACAAGTACTGTACCTGTACTCGAAATGGTGAAATATAAAGTAACAAAATCTATTTTTGGAGAATCGTGCCTTGTCTCTATACCATAATGAAGAAAATAAAAATATAAATTTAAATAAATATTTTATTTTCTCGAGCGGACATCGAACCCAAAACCACATACGTTATCAATCACATACTTTTGCCCCTGCACCACAACTGGCCTCATCATCTAGCTAAATATGAAACATTAGCTACCTCCCAATAGTATCACAAAAACACTCTATAAAAATGAATTTATCGAACCTGCACACTCAATTCAAATGTAAACGCTTTAACCACTGTACTATATACGACTATGTTGTTATAATACAATGACATACTTTGTCGACATGAAGTTAGGCATCAATTTAATTATGAAGTAAATAATTTCCTAACTCAAGAAAGTTTCGAAGTATGAAAATTGTGTTTTCTACTTGCTATAAATAAGATAATGTATGTATGTACCTCTTTTACTGTTATTTAGTTCAGTTCTTAATATTATTATGTATTCTGACACTTAGCTGATAAGTGATTGATTTCTCTTACGTTACCCTTTACTCTTGAGGCCCATCTCTCCTCCATCAAATCAAATTGTCATCCAACGCTGCCGTTTTCGAGGTTTTACTGGTGGGTTTGATTCTGAGATTGCATTTACGACTACGTAAAAATTTGTATAACAATTTTTCATTTTCGTTCCCTCTCTCTCTCTTCAATGTATTAACCTTTAACTTCATAAGAAGCTATTATACTGAGTCAACTCAGTGGCGTAAATATTTCCATAAAACAAATTTAATTTTAACATTTAAATTTGTGGTGACAAAAAAGATGAAACTTTTTTAATAAAACATACCACCGTAACCTAAGAAATTAAAATTTAATAAAAATACCAGGTGCTAAAGACAAGCTCGTCCTAATAAAGTTTAAAGGGCTATAAAGAAAAACGAAAATTTTCATAACTTTGTTGATACAGTCACAAAGTTCATATTCATATATATATATATATCAATGCCTGTTTGTTAGTTTAATTTCTACTAAGTATCAGCTTCACGCTATGCTCTCTGCCATCCCTCTGCCTATCCCGCACACATCGGGATAGGCAGAAGGAAGGCAGAGGGAACTTAATGCTAAAATACTCCGTTTCCCCATTTTTCGTCAAATTCGATAGATATTGCGTGTTGAGTGGCAGAACCCAACGCCGCTCATACTAAGTCCACTAAGAATAATCATTATAATTAAATTATTTTTATTCTCTGCTCCAGTAACACAAAACGCAGCGTTTAATTACACCAATCAACCACACTGTCTTGAAGGTTACGTGGAAAGTGATACCAAGTGTTTTGACACTAGTTATCCTTTTATCTACCCTGCTAAATGCTGCGAATAGCGTGAAGCTATAAAATGGTTACTATAGGTGGCACAAATTGAAGTAAATTCTATAATTGTGAACTAAGACTCAGTATCTGAAATCTTCTTTCGTTAGTTCGATTCCCACTCGGGTTAATAAATTATATTGGGAAAAATTAAGGTCCACCAAACTATCCCGAACGGGAATCAAACTCACAACCATCACATTCACTCATATATTAACCAATTCCGTTATAATTGCTTCATAAATCTTCACACAAACATACATACATAAATATTTTATTATATCAATATAGATTTTTAATGTAGCATTTAAAGTCTATCAGTCATTTACAACAGTAATTACAAATACTCATCGGCATTACTATAGAAATACCTTTAGAATGTAATTTACGACTGTAATAATTTAATATGGATTGGAATATAATTCCAAGGCGAATTTGAATAGATATACCCAACTATAAAATATAATTTACAACTATTTTAATATATGGATAATTTATCATTTTTTTATAGTAGAATAGACGAACAGAACCTAGTGTTAATACACTCCGTTATTCGAACACAGCTCAACTTTCGAGACATGAGCGTGCATGATGAGCGTGTTGAGTGATAGATAATTCCGCGTAACGTGAATTGAACCCAAAACCATCGAACGCACAGTAAAACGACCACTACACCACGATGTTCTCATAGATAAATAAGAATAACTTTAGCTTAAATAAATAGTAGTACAATAAATAAGCTATTTATAATAATGTCTTAGTTTTAGAGTAAACACAAACAATGTAATATAAAACATTATACGGAGAAATAAGATTTAGATGTCAAAAAAAATGTATACAAACACTGAACACTAGAAATCTTCGAGCAAGAATCGAACCTAAAACCAACGAGTGTAGTTAAACACTATACTAATACAAAACGATTCATAAAATAAATATTCTTTACGGCAAGCATTTTAATATTCAAGTTATAAATCAAATTGATCCAATTTTATATTGCCTCAGTATACTTAATTTTGTAGTTTGACATCGATTCGATGAAGAATGACTTTATTAATATTTAAATTTTATTATAATATGTAGATATTTTACGATACAGGTTATCGTGGTGCAGGTGCATAAGCTTAAGTTGTGAGTTCGATTCCCAGTCGGGGATTGAAATATTTAATATTTAGATTTTCTCGCTCTAGTACCAAGACAAAATTAGGCGTTAAGTTCCGCCACTCTTCACGTGCTTAAAAAATTCAGCGGAAAGTGAGGATTGGAAGTGTCTCAATGGAGAACGATGTGCCTTAACACTAGACTTTCAAGTCCCGTATGCCTTGTATGAATAAAAAATATATATAGTTATGTTTATCTCTATCATAATAGAGTCGTTGCGTAGTGAAATAGCGATGGTTGAGGGTTCAAACTCTCGAGAATGATTATATTTTTTTTCCCTGCTCCGTAACAGCGCGGCGTTGAGTTTCGCCATTTATCGTGCAATGTTTTAAAAATTGTGTAGAAAATGAGGAATATACTATCTTAAAATAAGGTTACTTTTGCGGGAAAAAGTGTGAAAATTATATTTTATAATAGAGGCCATCATGGCGTAGTCGAACTGTTTCTCTCTGTAAACATAGTGACGGTATGGTTCAAACAGTATTTACGGAAATTATTGGTTTTTTATTTCCTTACTCTACAAAGCAGTTGAGTTCCAGTTTCCCCACTCAACAAAAAATGTCTCGGATTCCGACAAAAAATTGCAGAACGGAATGTTTTGACACTAACTCTCTGCTTACATTCATTTTTTTATATATCAAAACAGTAGTCAACACTTTAAAACAACTAATTTAAACCCCTTCACGTTCTAATGACAGCGCTAACACCTCGTTTATCATATGAATAATATTAACTAAGAAACTGGTCTTTCAAAAACGCCGCCCCCATTTTATCACTTAGCATTCATATAGCGTACATTCATAATTTCACTACTTAGGAACGATATATATTCTATTCTATATTTAGAGCCCCATGACATCATTTAGTACACAAAAACTCTTAGAAAATACCCGAGCTATAGATACCCAGGGGTCAAGTTATAGTGGTTTTTTTTAGCTTGGCCGTTTCGTTTCACGAAAACGTGATATAAAAGATTAACTTATTAGTATTCGTATAACGTATTTAGTTGTGGCGCGTGAGAAATGCAACACGGCTTTGGAGATCAATTGTTATTGTTTTTGTTATATATACAATAAGTTCTAAAGGATATAATTAAAATCGTATACCAAAAAGGACCGGTTTTCCACCTGTCTTAAATACGGGTTTTGTAAATGAGAATATTTTCGTAGCATTGAGTGGTCTTTTTAAATGATTTTGTTTAGGCGGAAATCGAACTTGTACTATAGATATGTTATTAAAAGTTGAAATGATAATTCGGTTTTACAGTCATCTCTGATAATTTTTTTCCATATTGTCCCTCCGAGTGGAAATCAAATTGAAAATCATTTCGTTTACAGCCCCTTGTGCAATGATCTTAGTATTTAGTCTATAATTTAAATGAAAAAATTTATGGGGATGGATGCTTATCCACCCCCATAAACTACTTTCCCGCTAATATTACTGATCTAGATAAAACTTCGAGGCCAGTCGTGGCGCAGCGGCACAAAGTATGATTTTAAAACCGACTGGTTGTGGGTCGATCCCCAATCGAGGAGTTGAAATATTTACTTAAATGTATATTTCCATTTCTTCGCTCTAGTGTCGAGGCAAAGCGCGGCGTTGAGCTCTGCCACTCAATACGTAATGCCTCCAGAATTCAGCAGAAAGTGGGGAACGGAGTGTCTTAACATTAGGTTCCCTCTGCCTAGCCGGCTGTGTGCGGAATACAGCGTGAAGATGATTTTTTTGGTAACAAGATAAAGTGCAGTATTTAATTCCGTTACTCAGCACGGACTGCCTCGAAAGTCTGGTAGAAAATGGGGAACGGAGTGTTTCAGCACTAGGTTCCCTCTGCTATATGTAGGAAACAGCTTAAAAAAGTGAAAGAAAAGATATTAGGATATATTTTTATTACTTTTTAAAACTACTAACCATTTTTACATATTCACATAGAATTTAACGTCGTGGTTGTCATATATAAAGAGCCCCGAGTGACACTCGAACCCTCAGATACCAGACAGTTTTCATTTGAGCCATAAAAGAGTAAATTTAAGCTAGAACAAACAAACAACAAATCAACAACAAATCAACTAGAGTCCAGTTAGATTCCAGAATAGTTCAGTGGGAAAGGATCGGAAGTATGAAATCAGACTGAAGTGTCTTTAAACTAGGTTCCTTCTGGCTACTCTGTTATCTGCGGGATACAGCGTGAAGCTAAACTAAAAGTAATTCTACGGTATTTGAATCATACGAATTGAGGTTACTTACATTCAAAGGTTCCGATATTTCAATAGAAATTCCATCAAATAAATTGGTCAGAGGTCATTATAAAACATCACCAAATACGTGTGTGTTGAGTAACTGAAATTAGCGAAACAACGGCTATTAATGTACTGTCATAGCGTATTAGGCGAATCATTAGTTTTGATTGTACGAGATGAATCAGCGTATATTATTACTTTTTAATGGAATGACTGTTGCAATATAACTTTGTATGTATGCGGTGAGAATTAATAGAATAGAATGTCGTATAGGATGTTAAGGAGTTGAAGGCAGTCGTGGCGCAAGGGTACAAGCGTGTGACTAGACGGGACAGGTGGGTTTGATGTCTACTTGAGAAAAATAGATAAATCAAAGGTGTTGAGGTAAAGCGCGCCGTGTAGTACCGTCACTCAACACGGAATGCTTCTAGTAATTAAGCAGAAAGTCAGGACCGAATTGTCTTACCTAGGCTCCTTTACCTTTACTAGATTCGGAATACAGCGTGAAGCTGAAAAAATAAAAAAACTGTAAACAGAAACATTCTCACCAACCAACGATAACCAACTATCATCAGACGTATTCCCAGACACTTGCAATATTGGGCTTTTCAAGAGGCGGATCAAAAAATATCCTAAAAGACGGCAATACATTTACAGTTCCTCTAGTTCTGTAAATCTGCCCATGAGTCAACGACAGTCTCTTGACATCTGGTGACTCGCTATTTCTTTTCCCTGTTCTTAATTATAAAAAGAGAGTGTTGTTGTTTTTCGGTTCCTTGATCTGATAACAAGACAAAGTGCGCCGTTTAATACCGCCAAACGAACTTAGCACAAAATTTTCTGTATCCATAGGGCTATAGGTGAAATAGAGTCAAAAGCTACAAAAAAACACCGATTTCTCCCGTTTCTCAAAAAAATATACATTCTAACTAGAAGAAACATCTATATTTCTCGTAATAAGAATATTTTTTTGCCACCAGTACAAAACAGTATGACTAACGCACGTCTTCGTAAACTGATTATACTCGGTCGGACATAATGACTTTATTACCATTACAGTCAATTGATTCGAAATAACTGCGGGAAGAGCTCTGACCTTGGAGCTAACTTGTGATATAAATCGTTTTGTTATTATGTGAAATAAAAGTATTTTTTAAAGACTTTTTGCTAAAATATTGTTTATTTATTTATTGATCCACCAACATTTGTTTACATCTATATATACAAAAAAGATACATAATATATGGAAGTAAAACTAAGTGTAACAAATACTTATAGGTAGATACATCTTGTTATATTAAAAAAACTCCTAAGCGCAGGCAGAAAACAAGTAAAAATTAAAGAATGTTTTGGTAGGAATATTATTTTTTTCCTAGACAAGTGGCGAAATTTTATGTCACTAAATACGGAATGTCTCGAATTCCAGCAAACTACGGAAAAAGAGTGTGTTGACATTAACTTATTTCTGCCTACCTTAGATATATTAATAAATATTTAACATTTTCAAAAAAAATAAAATTCAAAATATTCTTTATTTAAATAAACTCTTATAAGCACTTTTGGATCGAATGTACAGATAACAAAAAAAAGCTACCACTGGCTCGGAAGGCAGTTCCGCTGAGAACAGCCGGCAAGAAATTTAACAGTTGCTTTTTTCAAAATCAATGGTATAATATATAATTTTATTAGATAAAATTTTATACTTACTCTAGCCCACCCAAGTGCTTTATTTTTACTAAAAAATATACTTCTCAGCACATCTAACTTGAAGACACCCATTACACAAAGTGATACCTTATATTTAAATATAACATATTTCCAACTGGAATGAAGACATTAACCTGTTCAAGTCGATAATACGTTCGTAATCGTATGCTATTTACTTTTTTAATACCTTGACTAGATGCAGACCATAATTTTAAGCTTGCGTGTGTTCTTTAACAATATATTTATTATGAGTTCTCCTTTCCTTCACAGATTATCCCTTTTTTTAAACATAGTTTTTTTAATTTCACGCTCTATCCCGCATGATCAAGGTAGGTACTTAGTATTAATACACTCCGTTCTACATTTGAGACAGCTTGTTGAGTAGTTTTGGTTTTAAAAAGTTGATCTTAATGTGGTGTAGATGATGTATGGTATCGAAAGAGATGATTAGTGATATTTGTTACATTTTTAAAGCGCTATTTTTATACTTAGGAAAGAAAATTGTTTTTAGAAAAAATATAAAAAAATGTACGTAGCGGGATTTGAACCCGCGTCTCTTTGGAAATCGTTCATGTGCTCTGACCAACATTTTTTACATTTTTAAAGCGAAGCTAAGCTTTTCTAAAATGTATGATTTATGAGTTCGAATACGAATTTATTCTTATGAAATAGATTGTTTCCCAATATTGCAAGAAATACTTTCCTCTCGGATATGAAATTATTTTTTTTCTGTATATCTTTACATACACTCTCTTATACGACATTTTTTATAAATAATGTGAGTAAATCATAGAAATAATTTAAAATAAAAACTATGAGGAATCTTGTTGTAAAAGTATATTTGTTAATAAATATAAAGATATTTTATAAGTACTGTTTTAATTTACAAATTTAGTGGTCAATAGCAACTCAAATTAGATTTTCAATACTAGTTTATAATAATTAATAATAATAATTCATACCCCTAAATCAAATTTGAACCCATAACCACGTTTACTAATTATTCCAAATTTTTGCAAAATAAAAGGTATTCATACATCTACATCTCAACTCTTTCCTTATTAGAATTCCAAGCAAACATTAAGGGCTGGTTCTGATAGGTATCTACAACTCTGATACCAATACGTGCTGCGAAATTTCGATCCTCAACTTAGGTAAGCTTGCGGTTATCTTGTACGAACTATAGTTTTACGGCAACATTCGTTGTTACTGAATGTGATGTGCATAAATTATGGATATGCGTGTTTATACTTGGATTAAAGCTGATCTGAGATATTCTCTTGTTAGTAATTATCTATATTTTGTAAAATTCTAAGTTTCTGTAGTGTTGGCCTCAAAAATTTTTGTAATGTGTTTTTTAAGTTCTTCATTATCTAATCGATTTTGGTATATTATTTTTAAAAAGAGGGCCTCTGTGCCATGACTGCGTGGCTCAGGGTCTCTAAGCCGACTGGTTGTGGGCTTGATCCCTACTCGAAGAAATGAAATGTTTATTTAAAATTTGTTTTCCATTTTCTTCGCTCTGGTTTTCGCGTTTAGTTCAGCCACTATGCAACGCCTCCAGAATTCGGCGGGAAGTAGGGTATGGAGTTTCTTAACACTAAGTTCCTTCTGACTACCCTGCTGTGTGTGGGATACAGCGTGAAGCTGAAAATAAAAATAATTATAAAGCTTTTATGGCATCGTGGTACATCATCTGACTTGTATACTTGGGACATAATAAATATTTTTGTAACAAAATAGTGTTTCAAAAATAAAGTGGAATTTAGAAAAAGGAGTGTCATAACACTAGGTTTCGTCTGCCTAATTTACTATGTGGGGAAAAATTGACCACGTCAAGAATTTGCTTCCACCACATTAGCTATACACATTTTAAGGCTACAATAATATTTTTTTCAATAGATCACAATTGATAAAATTTTGAGCCTAAAAGATATAATTTTAAATCATAAAATCTAATGCGTAGTTTCTGAGATTAACACGTTAACCCATGCAAATTTTCCTAACCTAACCTAACCTAGCTTCACGCTTTATCCCTAGCGGGGTAGTCAGAGAGAACGGAGCGCCAAACGCTACGGTCTCTACATACCTCTTTCACCTCGTCCACTGTCATCAACCTCTTCATACATGCCCTCCGGGGGATCCTCATGCTTTTTACGTGACCTTCCTCCAGTATCTTTGATACTGTGTTTTCGAAGGTCAACCGAGGTCTCCCCTTACCTCTCTTACCACTCACTTTTCCATCATAAATCTTTTTTGCCATTCTTTCCTTGCTCATTCGTTCGACGTGCCCAAACCAGCTAAGCATGTTCTCCTTCATTCTCACCGTGACATCCTCGCTGGTACCTGCCATTCTGTGTACCTCTTAATTGCGGATTCGATCAGCTAGGCTGACTCCGCATATCTTACGAAGAGATCGCATCTCCACAGCATTCATCTTTCTTTCATTCTTCTTCTGTAATACCCACGTTTCGCTGCCGTATAACAGGGTCGGTACCAAAACTACATCGTGTACGACCAAACGTGCAGCTGTGCTGACGTTTCGCCGTCTCATCAAATTTTCCAGTTATATAATATTAGCATGGAGTATAAATTAATATTCTTTTTTTTAAATACTTGCTGTTTAAACATCTCAAGTATTTCAATTTTGTCTTGAATCTTGATATTAGGACCGAGATGAGTAATTTAATAAAGTATTTTGGCAAACTTCATTAAATTATCCTTAACTTACTTGGCTTCAATATATTTTATTCGACTAGATTATACGAAATTTGCCTAATATTATTAGACTACAGCCAGTTAAAATATTATAGTAGACGTTATTACATTAAATTATATTATTACATTATAAGTATTACATTAAAACTATATATCAAAATTGTATTTCGTAAAGTATTTGAGACTCCATCGTGGCATAGTAATTGGGATATGCTAGAAGGGATTTTTTTAGTTTAAAGCTATTTCCTGCATGTAACAGGGTAGACACAGGGCACCTGTGAACCTAGTGTTAAGACTCTCTGTTCCCAATATGACACTGCTGTTCCCCACCTTCTGCTGAATTCCGGAGGCATTGCGTGTAGAATGGCGGCACTGAAGTCGCCTGTACCACAACTGGCCTCAACAAAGAATAGGGAGAATGGGATAAAAGAGTTTAAAAAATTGAAAAAGACAACAATGTTAACAAAACCATTCGTCACACATTAACACAAACAACTTTCACGAAACATCGACTGTACCTTGTCCATACCAACAAGTAACTATTCTAAAAACTATGTCACATGAGACAAAAGAATAATCAAAGGTAGACTGGCATGAGGCCTCTTATAGGCCTCGAAACTTATCCTTGAAAAAATACTATCGGCGAAGTTAATAATATTTTTTTATTCTTATAAACGAAATTAAGCTTTAATTATTTAGTTGTTTAGGTCCAATTTCGATTGTATAATTAAAAAGCTGTCGAACAGTATGTGGCCACCGTACTCAGAAAATTAACAGACAACGATGACAAGTTACAAGTGTTCTTCACTAAATTGCTTTTTGCAGGTGATTTTTTTTTTTGTTTTCTTTTATGATCCTATTGTTTTGTAATAAGGTGTAGAATTGAAGTGCATAATAGTTAATATGAATATGATTTTAAATTATATTTTTTTTATTTTCACTCTGTATCCCGCAATATAGCAGTGTAGGGATAGGGAACCTTGTAAACTGCCCTTTATGCACGCACCGCCGAATTTCCGACACTTATTTAATAGTAGAACTCAACGCCGGGCTTCGTCTTGTTATAGAGGAGGGGGAAAATACCTCATTCCTCAGAGTAGGAACTGAATCCACAATCCTCGCATTATATATGATGAGACACTTTGCTCTGCACATCTATCTCGTAAATTATCAAAGAATTTATTATTATAAGAAAAAATATATAATATACCATTAAATGTAGAAAATTTATTAATAGAGTTAATGACGCATAAAAGTATAAAATAATAGTTTATTTTATTCATACTTCATTATAAATTAATTGTTTTTTTTTTTATTAGCACGCTATATTCCGTACGTAACGAACAGAACCTAGCGTTAATACACTCCATTGCCCACTCGTTATTTTCGAAATAAGAGAAAAAATACTGAATATGATACAGCGCCTAACAGAAACTGTCTACATCAGTCCAAATCACTGATATTGATCCCACAATAATCAAATAACATACTAAGTTTTTTAAAACATTTTTAAAGTGTTAATCCACACTTAGGAAAGATAAATACTTAATTAGAAAATACTTAATATAAAAATTTGAACGTAGCGGGACTCGAACCCACGCCTCCTGGAAACCGACCAGGACCAGGAAACATACTAAAAGTTTTTTATATTTTTAACACCAAAACTTCCAAAGCTTAGCAGTAACTTGGCTAATGAATGATATAGTCCAAGCGCTGATTGAGATAAATGCCGCTACATTTGCGCCATTAATAAATATTAACACAACCTAAACTGATTTATATGGGATTCTTTTAATAAATCTCTTCGTGCCAGCACTTAGACTGTGTTCGTGAATATATTCTACTTTATATAGTTATATCGAAGGTATTATACTCTTATAGACTTTTTACTCGACTGCGGCGAATTTAAAAACGAGGGTTATGTTTTGCACGCACGGATGGATGTATGTCTTTGGATTTGTCTCGATTCTCGATTCTTTTGTTTTGTTTATAAAAGATTTTAATATATATATGCGATTGTTGAGAAGTCAAATACAATTAAAACTACGTGACTGAATCTGTAATTAACAACACTAAATTCCTATGTCTATCCTCCTATGAGCGGGATACATCGTGAAACTAAAAAACAAAATTTTGTATTCTAAGCTCTAACTATCTGTAAGAAGTGCTTGTTTATATAAGACTAATCGTCACCTGCAACTTTGCATACACTTTATCATATAGAATTGTAAATCTGGTTTTTTGAGTTCCCTGGGGAATTTCAAGGAAGCCTGTTTTTGCGCTCCTTTACTCTCTAACCTTAACCTTATATATACTTAGAAACAGCTTCACGCTGTATCCCACAGTCAGCAGGGTTAGCAGGGGGAACCTTGTGTTAAGACACTCCGTTCCACACTTTCCGCCGAGTTCTGGAGACATTGTGTATTGAGTGGCGGAACTGAACGCCGTTCTTTGCCTAGACGTCAGAGCGAATAAATGAAAATATAAATGTAAATTAATTTACTCGAGTGGAGATCAAACCCACAACCAGTCGATTTTACAGCTTATAGCCACCACGACTGACCTATATATATTCATTTATATAAATTTACATGCCAAGATATTTCCGTTACTGAATGACTGACAAACAGTCATTCACTCAGTAACGGAAGAGTTTTATATATATATTGTTCTAATAAATCTCATCGTGACCACATTTAGACTTAGGTCGTGATTACGTTCAGCTTTATACATGAAGGTTCATGTTACATAAAACCTTTATTTATTTCTCTTTCCTTTGGTATGATTTAGAAAGGGAGAAACTATATTTTATAGATCCTTCTAATGATTGCATATCAAAAGCAATATTTTGTAAGTGTTGTTGTTTTGTTTTCAATATGAATAATTTAAAACATGATTTGTTTAGCTTCAAGGTATATCGCGGATAAAGTAGCCTAAGCAAATGGAACCTGGGAACCTAGGTGATAAGACACTCCTTTCCCAATAAGACATTTTTGTTCCCCTGAACTTTTAGATATAATTTAATTATTGATAAAGGTACGCTAAAAAGTCTATTGTCAATACAGTCTTTATCCACTCTCCGCCCAACTTGGAGATATTATATATCGAGGAGCAGAACTTAATGCAATAATTTTTCATATCAGAGCAAAAAAAAATTTAATGAAAATAATATAAATATCATCATTTCCTTGAACGAGTATCGAACTCGCTACCCGGTCATCGATAATATATATTTGAGTGAAGTGGAATGTGATCGTAATCAATAACTCTTACAGTATGCATTAGTTGTGACTTCAAATTCTAAGTGAAAACAAATTTAAAATAACTTCATTACCCGTATCCTGGGTTCATTGTACTTAATTATTGGTTTCAAAATAATAATATTATGTTATCAAATGGTCAATGACATGTTCATTAAAACATATTATATATATTTTTACTGATAATAATAATAATAAACTCGTTTATTTCAAAATTGTGTTAATGCTTATAGTGAGATATTCTACAACTCCAATCACAAAATGTGCTTGTATTCGATGTGACTTTTCAAATACCCTCTTCTTAAGGCTTCCATTGCCTTCTCATCATCATTATCGTCTCGTTCTTCCAAGATCCAGCCAATTTTTCTAAGATGCAGCAATATTTTTACTTAAAGCATTATTAAAAAAAATAATACCTGCATGATTAATTCTTATGGCAAATATCTTTTTATCCAACTTTATTCATATAAAAAAATACTTTTATTATTTAATCTGCAAAACCGATAAAAAATGTATTGCAATAAAATTAATAGTATTAACAACTCAACGGATGGGAAATGATAAAAAAAGCGTTTGTGAGTAACGTCAATCAATTTAGCGTAAAAGTGCATCACTATGAAAAGGGTAAGCCGAGTGAAAACACCTCCTGGTGGGTATTATTCAATAACCGAAAGAAGTAAGGGTGAATATAATATGTCATAGTGGGTTCTGTATTTATTGATAAAAATATTATATAGAGGAAGATTCCTTCTTAAAAAAAAGCTTAAAATGGTTTAAAACAAAGAACAACATAACAAATGGCGTTGACGTTCGCCACATAACAAACAATTCTTCGAGAACTCCACTGAAATAGGGGAATGGAAACGTCTTAATGGGATCGGTTCTACTACTACACTAGGTAAAATCTACCTCACCTGCTATATGCGAAAATACATGAAGCTAAAAAAAACAAATGCAAAAATAGTCAGCTTCACGCTGTATCCCGCACACAGCAGGGTAGGCAGAGGGAACCTAGTGTTAAGACACTCCGTTCTCCACCTTCTGCCGAATTTTGGAGGCATTGCGTGTTAAGTGTCTAAACTCAACGCCTTGCTTAACCTCGATACCAGGGAGAAGAAATGGAAATATAAATTTAAGTAAATATTTCATCCCCTCGACTGAGGATCGAACCCACAAGTAGTCGATTTTACAGTAACACTTCGTGCCGCTGCGCCACAACTGATAAAAATAGTATTATAGCATTTATAATGTAATATGAAACCGTTTCACGGTACCCAAATATTTATATATAAAAAACTACCTTTAAACGTCTCTATTCTAGTAACACGATGCGTTCGACTTCAATGAATTCAATTGAATAGTTATATCGGATTGTAGAAGATTAATTTTTTTCTTCTTTTATAAGTAACGTATATATTCTGAATATAAAAGAATTATGCTATAGTAGTTTAGTTTAGTGTGGATTCGAATATTTTAAGGAGTTGATGTAAGCCGTTGTGGTACTGTAGTCAATTATTGAAAAAATGTAGCTATATAAAAAAATAATTCAAAGAAATAATAATTTTTTTTTCTTCTCTACTTTTCGATAGAGACATTATGTGTTGTGTAGCGAAACCCAACGCCGCGCTTCGTCTACCAGAGTGGGGAAATAACAAAAATATACGTTCGAATGGGGATCGAACTTACAATAATCGAGTTTACAGTAAATTTTATTTTAATATATATATATAAAACCTTTTTAATAGCCAATACCAGATTATGGGTTCGATTACCACTCCAGAAAATGAAATATTTATTTTTTCATATCACTGATGCCTGTTGTGGCATAGGGATACAAAGTGACTGTTGTGTGACTGTTAACGCGACTCTCGGCGGGTTTGATCCTCACTCAAGGAAATTAAATATTAATTTAAATTTATATTTCCAATCCTTAGTACATTTTCTGGTTCTCTCTCTTCGCTCTGGTGTCGAGGCAAAGCGTGGCATTGAGTTCCGCCACAAATGCCTCCAGAATACAGCGAAAAGTGGGAAACGGAGTGATTTAACACTAAGTTCCCTCTGCCTACCTTGCTGTGGGTGGAATATAGCGTGAAGCTGATGTTAATTTTTTATTTTCATATCACTAAATACACAATACCTCCAGAATTCGGCGAAGTGTCTTAACACTAGGCTCCTTCTGCTTATCCTGCTACATGCGGGATACAGCGTGAAACTAAAAAAAAAAATACGTTAAAAATAACACCTTTATAACATAACATTACTTTATATCACACAATCCTCACACACAAAGGTCGAGGACAATTTCAGAATTTTCCCAAGCTTTTCATAAAAATATTCATTCAAAATATGAAAGCCCAAGTAGGTACTTTCTGCGTTTGTGAATATTTAAACCTTTGAGATTACCGTGTTAGAGATGTTCATGAGTGAAAAGAACAATGTGATAATATAATGCTTAAGGTTTCTTGTTAATATATTGTTTGATAGAAATATATGTATAAATTGTATAGATAAATACCTATTTAGAAAAACTATAAAAAAATGAACGTCGGCGGACTCGAACCCGTGCCTCCTGGAAACCGACCAGGACTTGGTTCAAATTTTTATACGTTTTCTAAATAAGTTTTTTTAAGTGTGGTACTTTAAAAATTAAAAAAATATTATATAGATAATTTCGTCTGTTATATGTTCATCCATCAGCATTTCACTTATTAAATAGAAAAAAAACATTCCGGCGAAAGAACTAGTGTTCTACTTTATGGCATAACTATATAATGGCTATTTTGTTACTTCCCGATTAGTTAAGAATATTAAAAAATATTGTAACTATTTATTAGGCTTTAATATAAAATCCATGTATTCATTAAATTATTTTTTAGCTTTACGTTGTATCCCATACATAGCAGAGTAGGCAGAGGGAACCTGTGAACCTATTTTTAACACGCTCTAGAGGCATTGCGTGTTGAGTTGGTGGCACTCAACGCGACATTTTGTTTCGTTAACAGAAATGAAAATATTGAATATTTAATTTCTTCGCGTGGAAATCGAACTCACTAATCAGTAATAAATACAAAATACATCTACATATCTATCTGTATAATACATAAAAGTAACCTAAAATTAAAAAAGATAGATAGAAACACATTATTAAAAAAACGTATAAAAATTTTAAAGAAGCGGTAATGTTTATACGTTTTCTTAATAAATATTTTTCTTTCCTAAATCTAGATAAAAACACACATTTTTATATAAATACACATTTTTTAAATATAAAAAAACCATGCACTAACCAAAAAAATTTATATCACTACACCAGAAACGAGAATGCAAATATTTTGCAATATAATACAGACTACAAAAAGGACCATTCATACGACGCTCCATAAAGGATTCTTATGTCATTTCTTTAATATTTTTTTAGTCTCACTCCGGTACATTGTTAGTTATAAAGGGTAGGTACAGAAGACGTAAGCCGATCGCTGTGTTTGGGGGACAACATATTGTCATATTCTTTTGTATTTGCTTGAATCGATTCTGATAATGTTTTATGTTAAATTTTTGTTATATATTTATACTAGACAGACTGTATGCGTAGTAGTAGCACAAATTGTAAAAGCGACGGTTGTGGATTTGATTCCCACTCGGAGAAGCAATGTATTATTTAATATTTTTTCTTCGCTCTGATCAAAAAGGCAAGCGCGGCGTTGAGTTCCACCATTTAACACTAGCTTCCCAGATATTTTATATTTATAATATCAACTAATAATTATTATAAATATTATGCTGTATTTTTTTTCTAAATTGGTATAGAATTCTATAAATAAATGCATTTTAACTTATACAGACGAAATAAGCAAAAAAATTGATATCGCAGTTTTTTTTTTACAAATATTTATCCCATTATTTACTTAGAAATCCTCTTCTGGCTTTTTGCCGCCCCTTTCTAAACGTGATATCTTCTCATTTTGTTATGACTGTCGTCGTTGATATCTGATTACAGTAAACTAGTTTATGACATAGAATGCTTTTATAGGACCCTTCATATTGTTATTGTTGTTCAAATACATACAAATAAAATATTCTGTATATGTTAGTGCTTCTTTTTTGGGATGCGCCGCCTTGAGGCAAGCCAGTTAGCAAGCTGGTCTGAGTTGCTTTAACCGTTTTAATGAAATTTTTACGCATCCAATGTAAATTCATTCAGTACTGGTTCACATTGAATATACACGGGCAAACAATTTCGGGCACACCTGACTGTAAACGTCGTGGGTTCGATTACCACCTGAAGAAAGGAAATACAAAAAAAAAAATTTCTTTGGTCTGTTCTGGTGACGAACGATGAGTGGGGTTGAATTCCGCCACTTAAAACACAACCGAACGTAGGGAACGGAGTGTGACAGTCTTAACACAAGGTTCGCTTTGCCTACCTTGTTCTAAACAGAATTCAGGGTGAACCTAAAAAAATGTACTTTTAAGGTTCCTGCATCACACATACACTATGAGGGCGTTACAAATTCAAGGGACTTAATTATTTTTATTTTTCAAACTACAAATACAAAGCGCAGCGGCGCATTTCAGCATTCAATATGCAATGCCTGGAAAAATTGATAAAGCGTCGGGAACGGAGTGTCCTAACTCTACGTTCTCTCTTCCTCACTCACTAAATGCGTGAATCCAAAAAAAACCATAAATCTTTTCCATTTCGTAAGCTCTAAAAACCATCTTGCGCAATGTTCCACATAGTAATTTCTATAAAATTTATAGACATCACCGTGCTTGTGGCTTGTAGGATCTAAAGCTTTTGTTAGAACAGAAAGCTCCGGAAGTCCAGTATTCTTTAAGAATTCGCATAAACGTATAAATGACAAATAATAATCATTGTATCTATAACAATTGTGAACATACTGCAACGAATGTTGCTTTAGAACCTTTTATGATCCACTTCCGTTATTCCATTTCTTGTTTTTTTTTCGTAGTTTGATAGATTATGTCAATTTTTTTTTGGTTTTGGTATCTTGTCTCTAGGTAGCGTCCTTTTCTTTTGATTTTGAATAGATAGCTGAATATAACAATGTGAATTTAGAATGGGTGTTAGACCAAAATTGCGACATGCCCAGCGGCAAGTCCTTCACCTTGTGTAGCTTCATTCTTTTACCGATAAATTTAGATAGGCAGATAAAAAATCGAGTGTTAAGACACTATTCGACAAATTATATAAAAGACTGATTATATAAATATAAACATTTCCGTTATACGAAACGAATCCACACCCGTCTCATTTACAACTGGGCCATAACAGAGTCAATAATAGATAATTGTAATAGTTTTAAAACTAAATATACTTCGTCTTATTTCCCATGTTCCAAAATCTATTTGAGAGGGCTATTACGTATCGAAACGTGTAAGTATCGTGTACTTGAACTGATATAGTAATATAGACATCTAAATCATAGTTAAAAAGATTCTGTAAGTTTCAAGTGTTACTGTCAAAATTATGCTTTTTATTTATTGCTTGCCAGCTGGTTTAGTTGTAATAGATTGCTTGGTTTTTATATATGATCATATATATAAAAAACTGGTCAAGTGTGAGTAGTATTCGCCCACTAAGGGTTCCGTGCCAATTTCGAGATTTTAAGTCAACTAAAAGTTGACAAAGTTAAGTTTGCGGGCGTATGCTCTAAATTTATATAAAATGACCTTCAAATTTAAGTTTATAATAATTAATCTTTTTCGGTTTCGGTAGCATCTAGATTTTCCTCAAAATTAAAAATTGTAACTATACAGGAAATATCCTATAGATATTGATTACGACACGACAAAAGTAGATAAACTAAATTTTGCGGCCGTATGCACTCATTTTGTATGAAATGAACTACAAATATACCTAGTTGTACTTCTCATTGACCTTCAAACCTGAAATTGGTACAGAACCCTCGACCACCGAGTCCAACTCGCCCTATAATAGATTTTCATTATAGTTTCACGCTCTATCTATATAGCAAAATATACAGAGGAAACTTAGTCTTAAGATACATAATTACTTACGTACCGCTCAATTTTCAAAACATTGGATATTGAGTTGCGAAAATCAACGTCGAGCTATGTCTTTTTACCAGAGCAAGAAACTGACGATAATTCATTTCCTCGAATGGGTATCGAACCCACATAAAATTATCTATAATTTCATATTAATACTACAGCCGACTACATCCTGTCAACTAATTTTATGAAAAAAAAATGACAGGTGAACGTGGATATACCTTCATCTTTGAAAATGTCAAACTTATATATAAAGAACTCACAGTTGACAAAAATGATAGATCATGGACAATGTGTCACATTACATTAGATTTGTATTACATTTTTTCTTAGTTGCAGACGTCACCCATTTGGTAGAGTTAACAGTACAAAATAGAGCTAGGACTCTTAGCTTTCAACTCTCCGCGTAATGTCAAGACATTGCGTATTGAGTGTTAAAACTCAACTAACTTGG
Organism: Heliconius sara; assembly: GCA_917862395.2. Classification (NCBI taxonomy): domain Eukaryota; kingdom Metazoa; phylum Arthropoda; class Insecta; order Lepidoptera; family Nymphalidae; genus Heliconius; species Heliconius sara. The sequence goes on along the minus strand of OU860787.2, from coordinate 9,948,590 downwards.
CTCAACGTAGATAACACAGTAGGGGGAACCTGAGAACCTAGTAATATGTTTAGAGTCACACTCTTGTAACCCTACAATACCAAGGCCTCGAGAAGTATACGAGTATGTACATCATTTAAATATAGTACATGATAGAAATTGTATTCACAACCAAATATACATTGCACAATTGAGCTATATTGGTGTATATAATCACGGTGCACTACTTTCTAAATATGGAGTCTCATTATAAGCACTATGGTTGTGGTTTCAATTGCCTCTTGCAGAAAGGATTAATTTGTATTCAAAAAGCGACGCTGAATTCTGGTTCACAACACGCAATATTTAAAAAATTGCGAAGAAAGTTGGGAACGGATATTTCAAAACTTGTTATCATCGGCCTATCCTATTAAGCTAGAAAAAAACGTTAAGTTTTACTACCAAAATTTCAATATACCATTTCAAATTTAGTTCACATCGTACGTCCACCCCACTAACTCAATAAAGGTTAAATAAAGTCAATCTATGAGAATATGATAGCAAAATTAAATTCTCCCGTTATACAAAGATATTGAAACAAAATGTCATCCCGATAAAACAAGGGTCCGGGCTTTTAAGAGCTACGTGAGCAATTTTCAAGTAATTTTCAATACTAAAAGCTAAGCTTCTAACGTTTTTTTGTATCGTTATTGTCACGTTCAATACATTTTTGTTATTTTGTTGGTAATATTGTTTTATATAATGAATTTAAAAGTGTTACTGCATAGGAGTGTAAACACAACGGTTATAGGTTCGATTCCCATTTGGGTAAATGGGAATCGAATCTACAGTTATGGTAAGAAGACAAAAGCATGGCGTTGATTTTTTTTTGAGTTCGCCACTTTTATATGTAATGTTCTAAAAAAATGAGTGAAGAACGATGACTTTAACAATAATATTAACAATAAAAAATAGATTTTTATAAAAAAAAATAAAAAAATTGCATCAACAGGCTTATGAAGTCTTTTCTAAAACCTATTTTAATACAACTAATTCAAATTAATCTATAAACTCAACATTTGGTATGACACATATTACCCACAACTGGAAACAAACCTACTATTTTCAATACAAAACTACTGTGCAGCTGACTCTACATATACCTTATAAGTCTTATGGTAAAAAGTACACCCTCTTAAGGAAGTCAAAGGAACTCCTTATATATACTGAAAAGAACGAGAATAAAATACAAACAATGAAAAAGCTATTATTCACAAATTCAATTTGTCGTTTCCACTCACGATCATTAGACTATTTCCGTTTTTCCCGCATTTATCCTTTTTTACATGACTTTCTCCACTTACTACCAATTTTAGAGACATTGTTTGCCTAATTGCGGTACATAACGCCACATTATGTCAGAATAGACAGTGTTAATTAAAGAAATAAGCAATAAAAATAATGATATAATTAATATAAATCGTTTAAGCCTATTTATGTTTATATTATTCATTATGATCCCACAAATAGAATAACACAAAGAATAATAAAGTCGCGGTGTAGGGGCACTCTGCTAACAAGACAAAGTGCGGCGTTTAGTTCTCCCGTTACATGAAACGTCTCTAGAATTCGGTGAACAGTGAGGAACGGAACAATCTTAATAGAAACGGAGAGTATTAACACTACGTTCCCACACGAGAAGTTAAACAAAATATATTTTTTGAAAAAAGCGACAGATATTCGGCTCCTATCCAATATGGCTTATATATTAAGTAATTAAAAATTGGAAAAATGAAAGATATGAGATGGATGTGGAAAGGCCGGTAACAGAGTGAACGGAGTCTTACCTACATTGGTGAGAAGCCAAGACGCCAGTACAGCTGTGTGTTTAGCCGTACACAATACATTGTTCGTACCGACACTGCTATACGACAGTGAACCGTGGTATTATAGAATGGTGGGTATTATAGAAGAAGAATAAAATAAATATGAATACCCTGAAGATGCGATCTCTTCATAGGACATGCGAAGTCAGCTTAGCTGATCGAATCCGCAATGAAGAGATACACAGAATGTCAGGTACTAGCGAGGATGTGACGATAAGAATGAAGAAGAACGTGCTTAACCGGTTTGGGCACGTCGAACGCAAGAGTGAAAGAATGGCAAAAAAGATTTATGGTGGAAAGGTGAGTGGTAAGGGAGGTAGGGGGAGACCTCAGTTGACCTTCGAAAACACAGTATCAAAGATACTGGAGGAAGGTCATGTACATGAGGACCCCAGGAGGACTTGTATGAAGAGGTTAATGTCAGTGGACGAGGCAAAAGAGATGTGTAGAGACCGCAGTGTTTGGCACTTCGTTCTCTCTGACTACCCCGCTAGAGTTAAGTTAAAAACTAAAAGAACGGACGGTTAAAATGACGCATCACTCCACTCTACACCGTACAGTCTATAATAATATCCAACACAGAATAAATTGGGACAAACATCTTAATGGTCATAGCCAGCTAACCCATAAATTAACTAGCGAATAAATCTGAGAACAAATAGAGCAATTATAATAAATTTTCATTCAGTTTATTTAAAAGCCATCAGATTGCAATGTTAATTGCAATTTAGATAAATAAATAAAGAATAAAATTTATTATTTAACTTTAAGTCCATGTCGAAACTGTAAATGCGACGGTTGTGGGTTCGATTCTCATTGAGGGGAACGACGTATTGATTCGTATGTACTGTTATCAAAAATTTTGGAAAGTAGAGAGCGGATTTTTTTTTATATTAGGTTCCCTCTGTCTATCCTGAAAAAAAAGCCTTTTCTCAACATTTTTTTATATAGAAAATTGATATATCATTCACTGAGTGTCCTTGTCTTTATAATATTTTATATACTATATTTTTCTGTTCCCCATAATTTTAAATAATGTATTATTTCAAAAAATAGAAATATACCTTTGAATTCATTGCGACTTATATACTGCATCATAGTGTTGTTATAAAAACTTTTACGATTTTATTATAGCCTAGACCATAATTATAGATAGAAAGCGAGCTTTAAAATTATTCACGCAAAGTAAAATGATATACGAAAAAGTTCAGATACAGTTAATATCGTATTTAATTTGTAATTACAGTTTATATTTAACTATTATAACTTAACTAAGAGATTAGGTTGTAAATTTAACTTATTACATAAATATTTCTTATTTAGTACATTCATAATTATTTTTTAACGAAAAACAAAAAATTAGATATTAAGACATTCTATTGTTTACTTTTGCCCTAAATTTTAAGATATTGTCTGTGGCAGAAGTCATCTCTACACTTTATTAAGCTTATACAACGAGAATAAAACATAGAAAATATTTTTTTTTTATAGCTTCACGCTGTATCGAGCATAGCGGGGTACGCAGAGGAAACACAGTATTAAGTCACTCCGTTCCCCATTTGCCGAGACATAAGCGACGCCCTCTTTTATTTAATTTTTTTTTCAATTTCAAGTCAATTCTGCATAGAACAGGGAAAACGGAAGAGACCTTGTATTAAGACACTCTGTTCTCCACTTTCTGCCAAAATCTCGCAAAGTGCAAAACTCAATGTCGCGCAGAGCGAGTAAATGAATATATTAAACAATTCATTTCTGAGTGCGGGAATGGAACACGCAACCATCACGTTAACAGCTACACGCTTTGTGACTCTGTGAAACGTCTAGCCTCTATATTAAATATTTTATATATTTTTTTTTAGTTAGGAAGTGCAGTATGGTTATTACAAGAAATAAAGATAAGATACGATATCCTTAAGAATAAATAGAGATAACCCTAGTTGAAATATTTTTCAAATGCAGCTTAAAAGAGCTCTATCACCAAATGCATGTAAATATCAGTAATATACATTATTTTTTCATATATTACCTTAATTAAAGGTATAGGAGAATAAGCAGAAGGAAAAAAATATCAGGACTCCATTCTTCATTTTAACTTAGAGTCATTGTGAATTTAATGGCAGAGCTAAACGCCGCGCTTTGTTTAATCAGACTGAAAACAAATATATTCTAAGTATAAGTGATAAAAGAGTGAGAGAGTCCAATCGTGGCGAAGTTCGTGTCTCATTCGAGAAAATATTATAGTATTTAATATCTTCATGTCCTTGCTCTAGTAATGGGGTAAAGCGCGTTGGGCTTCGCTACTCATTGAGGCTCAATGCCTCCAGATTGTGGTGGAAAGTGGGGAACAGAAGTATCTTAAGGGCCACCTGATTGCAAGTGATTACCGCCGCCCACTGTCCCGTGCAACACCAGAGGAGCTACAGGTGCGTTTGCCGGCCTTTAAGGTGGGTTGGGCACCGGAGCCTGGCATTACCTGATGCGAAACGCAGTGGCATAAAACTACTACTTTACGCCGCTTTTAAATGCCGGGGGTGGTAAGGATACGGTCCAGTCTGCCATTGCTGGCGACGTGACTCTACCGCACGTACTTTAGTCGCCTCTTACGACACCACTAGTACCGGGATGATCCTACTCTAGGCCGGGATCACACGGCAAAAAATCTTAATTTGAATGGAATGTCTTAGCAATACGTATCCAAGTTCCCTATACCTACCCTATATGAGGAATACAACGTGAAGTTAAAAAAACATAAAGAAGATTGAACCCACGACCATAGCATTTATAGTTACTTCTCTTCATTTATATTCTAAAATATACCTAAGTAAATACAGAATAGGCGTTAACCAATATAATGTATTTTGTAACAAGAGTTACAATTAAGCTTCAGACAATGTATTGCTCGAATCGAGTCGGTGACAACTTAATTAGTTATTAAAGATTTATAAGACGACTATCGAATAGTAATGTAATGATATCGATAATTCTGAGCGGTGAATGTGATTTCCTTAGGCTTAATAATCGATTTTAACTGTGAAAATTTAAATATTAACTTTTTTATGTTAATTAAATATTTTGTTATATTTGTTATTTTCATTTCTTTGCTTTGGTGTCGAGGCAGAAGCGCGGCGTTGACTTCCACCACTCAACACGCAATGCCTCGATAATTTGGCGGAAAGTGGGGAACGGAGAATCTTAACACTAGGTTCCCTCTGTTTACTCTGTTGTGGGCGGGATACAGCGTGAATTTTAATTTAATTTTAATTAACCTTATCATGGACGTTAAGCAAAGTGACTCAGGATTCTTAATAAGCTCCACGACGTATCCTGCATATAAAAAGAGAGGCAGAGAGAACCTAGTGTTAACGTACTCCGCTTGCCTTTTCGAGACACAACACCACGATTTGTTTTGTTACAAGGCCGAGGAAATTTAAACAATTAAGTAAAGACCCCGAGTAAGAATTGAACGCACAACCAATGCGCTTACAATCAGATGCTGTACCACTAAGCAAAAAAGAGCCAGATAGCTGGTACTTCGTTGCTAATTATCGTCGGTTTGGATGTCTTAAATAGGTATCAAACCTACAACCATTGTATTTACAATGAAATATTCTATTAATTTGTGGACATAAAGAGCAGAACATAGAAATATACCACAAAATTTCCACATAATGCAAAATTGTTGAAAATAATGTAATCGATAGAGCTCTATGCAATTCGCTGTATCAAAACGCCATTAAAATAACTTTAACATTAACAACCAAAACAAGTATTTTAAAATTGCGTGTCCAGAAACACGATTAGGTCTTACGCACATACATTAGGTCTACATAGATTAGGTCTTTAGCACTTAATAGTAGATAGGAAATATATTTCTTAATATTATACAATTAAATAAATAAATCAGCTTCACGCTGTATCCCGCACACAGCAGGGTAGGCAGAGGGAACCTAGTGTTAAGACACTCCGTTTACCCACTTTCTGCCGAATTCTGAAGGCATTCGATAGAGCAGAAGGAAGATATGGAAATATAAATTTAAGTAAATATTTCATCTCCTCGAGTGGTGATCGAACCCACAACCAGTCGGTTTTACAGTCACACATCGTGCCGCTGCGCCACGACGGGCCTCAAATATTATACAGTTAATTTTAATAAAAGGCACATAAAACTTTATATCTTTGGAATTAAATCGAGATTTGTGAAGTTAGTTTTGAAATCTATCTCGTGTTTAGTTTATAGTTAATTATTGTGGTGGCTGTAAATTTTCTTATTGAGCTTTTAGATAAATGTTGTTAGTTTACATATAGCTATAATTTATAGATTTTGATAAGAATTGCGTGCTTAAATAAATTTCTGGCGTTGAGTTCCGTCACTCAACACTCCGTTCGGCCTACCCTGTCCATTAGTGCGGGATATATCCTTCATGCATAGCAGAGAGAATTCATTATAAGGAATTTGTTGTTTAGAATACATTTTAGCTTACAAAATTAATAATTTTCATAGCATACGATGTTCGTTGTGTTAAGACATACTTTTTCCCACTTTCCGTCAAGTTTTAAGAGATTGTCGAAAATGTTTTTGATTATCGTGGTTTCCATTATTATCGTGTTTAATAATTTAAAATTTATGTTTTATTAGATAGTTAACATTATACACAAATTTATTTAATTAAGGTGGGCTTAAACTTTTGGCCGACAGTACATACATACCCATAGGAAACCTGATCTATATTGATATAGTAAATTATAACTGCCAATTTACAGCTTATTATCTGATAGAGTAGTAGAACATAATTGCATTTTAATACAACTTTATTATAGTATATAAGCGAACGGCTAAGAAACTGGTTATATAATATTTCATTAAAAAACACACTATAGAAGGTATATTCAAAGACATTTTGTTTTGAATGTTGGAACCCAACACTCCATTTTGTCTGATACGTGCAGATTTATGTGTGTGGGATGGGATGTATTTTGGTAGAAAGTGTGAATTTAAAAAATATATATTATAAGGCTGAACAGTAGTGTGCTCTAATTTTATGAAATACTGGTTCGAATCGTTTCTTTTGTGCTCTAGTTCATTATCGAGGAAGACTCTAAGTTATAGACTATATTTCCGTTTTTAAATATATCAAGATTGTGTCATACACAAAATAGGTAATTTCATTTGACCTCGCACGCAAAGCCCTAGATAAAAGTCAGTCAAATATAATACAAAAAGTCTCTATTTTTATCGATACCCAAAAAGTATAGAGCCATATGACAACAGGAAGACGGACTATGATATCTTATTTTTTCTATACATTTTACTATCCATACCAAAAAAGCTCTACCAAGCATCGCAACAACGACGAAATTATCAATGAACTGACATCACTATACACTTTTATATTCATATATTTATTATACATACATTTTTCTTGCTCTACCTCCCTAGCTACTGTAGAGTATGAGAGGGATATATAAAATATTTTATCAGTCCACGTCAGTAGCTCGGGCTTGATTTATCAATTACTTATCAATTTGTAAATAGCATTCGACGTGTGGATTTTATTAACTGGAAACTTGTAATGGATTAGAACACACTGACACATAGTAACTGATAACGTTTGATCGATGGTTGTATGGGGTTTTAATTTTTTTTTGTATGGATTGTGTTTTGACGCCTGTGGTAAAGAATAATAGAGTTTAACATGGTTGTTTTTGGGTATGTTTGGATGTGATTGCAGTTAAAAATTTGTGGATTCATTGGTGTATATACCACTAGCGACCCAAACGCGGCTTTGCCTGGCAATAATTTTGCGAAATCTTCTTGAAATTGTAATTTGTATTATTGACAGATGGTGATTAGTAAGCTAAATGATTGTGAAATTTCTTCTAAATCCGCTCAATAAATTTTGCCTGACAATGAACTAATATCCATCCTCGTAAGTAAAACGCAATTATAATATCCAAAAGATGAAAACAATAGAAGTAGCTTAGGTTATTATTTTAGGCTTATAAGTAGAAAAGTATTTAAAAATATAAAAAGGCAAGTATATAAAATAGTAGCGCTATATACAGCACGAAAACAACAAAAAAATAATTATTACAAATTTCTACGTATGAAATAAAAATAGGGCCTGTCTCTATTGGTAATGACATATTTTTTATAACTAATGCTTTTTACGCTCAGAGGGAACCTTGTACTTTCGAGACATTGTATGTTAAGTGGCGCAATTCAACGCCATCTGGGATATACTTTTCACACAACATTCAAATCTATAAGTAAAATACTGGAAAGCACATAAACTACGATATCATAACATTACAATATCCAACTGATATGATATGTGATAGGAATACAAAGGCTATATATTCGCCATATCGAATGCTCTCAAGGGAAAGTAAAACTTCTATGTAACTATACCAGTTATTCTTGTATTATTTTTGTTATTGTTTTTAGTTTATTATTATTTAATTTTAATTTTATTAACTTTTATAATTTCATTTCTTACCTCTGATGTAGTGGTAAAGCGCGGAGTTGAGTTCCACCACTCAACACGCAATACTTCCAGAACTCGGCGGAAAGTGGGGAACGGAGTGTCTTAACGCTAGGTTCCTTCTGCTTACCTTACTGTGTGCTTGCAGCGTGAAGATGATTTAATAAAAAATTTTTAATTGTTAAATTTTGATTTCGAGATCGTCGTGATGCAATGGGACTGTGTACGAGGCTATAGTTGTGGCTTCTATTCTCACTCGTGGAATTTCAATGGAATTATTTAAATCTACGTAAAATTATTATTTACGTCAAAACGTACATAAAAATAAATTAATATACCATTAATTATATATAACAATATTTTAATAAAAAATCGATTACCATCATAAATTACAATATATAACAGAAAATATTAATATAAATAATATTCTATGTTAGGAAAAGCACAGGTTGCTTTATATTAGCTTGATCGTATCTCTTCAAAAAGCTAAAACCTTGAAAGCCTTAAATCACGGGCAATCTATCTGAGCACCGGGTACTATAAAAATAATAATTCGTCTCAGTCAGTGACACAGTCCATGGGTTAAGCGGAAGCGAATAGATTTTTTAATCATAATTTTATACGTTTGAATATAATATTTAAACTGATTTTAAGCTTATGACATATTCATTCTACTTTTAGAAAATGTGGTAATAGAAATATGTATGTAAAGGCCGTCGTGGCGCATTGAGATACACCTGAATGTAATGGCAATGTCTGTCGATTCGATCTCATTTAGAGATAATTTTAGTTTCATTTGGTAACTTTCGTAACACAAACAAAGCGCGGCTTAGGTTACGCCACTGAACACGCAATACCCTAAGAAAATGTTAGAAAGTGGGAGATTCGTACCATTAGGATTCTGCCGAGCTTACTACATACGAGATGCAGCGTGAATCAAAAAAAAATTATAAAAAAATATGAGTATATATATACTCTGTACTAAACTTTTTGCTAACATGTTATCAACGCCATTATAAGAAAATCGTATTTTAAATATACATATCGTAACTGAAATCAAATATAAATGAAAATAATATTCACCATCCGCTTTTCTCCTATACCACGCTACAAAAACGCGTTCGTGATCCCTGGACCAACCGCGTGGCGTCCTAATATCCCTTAGAGAGCAACCGCTTGGTTTTCATAAAACAGAATCTTATCGTAAATTATACGTAAAGGTAAAGTGTTTGAAGATTGCATTTTAAGTGAACGGATTTTGATGCAAGTTTGGATGAGTATTTCTTGTCTAGAACTGGTAGGTATTTGGGAGCTTTGTAATATTTGTTTTGTTTTTTATGCTCTATCACGCATATAGTCGAGTGCCTTAACATAGTGTTAAAGTAATCTGTTCTCCATTTTCAGTCAAATATACGAGATATTGCGTGTTGAATGGCGTAACTCAACGCCGCGATTTAACTTATTACTAGAGCGAGGTAATAAAAATAATTCATTACCCAGAGTGGGAATCAAAACCAAATCCATCATTTTGTGCATTCGATTCCCACTTGCTGTAGAAACATAGGTAAACGCTTAGCTGAGTTCCGCCACTCAACAATCAATGCCTGATTCGGAGGAAAGTGGGGTACGGAAGTGTCTTAATGAGAATGAAAATTCTTAACGATATAACCTTGCGTTAATAGTTTCCCAGGTTCCCTCTGCCTAAACTCCTAAGTGACTGATAAAGCGTGAAGCTAAAAAAATAATATTGTTTTATTTAGTAGAACAGGTGCGGAACAATTATTTTACTGAGCATAACCCCATTACCATTATGCTTGCATTCAGACGCCGTCCTACTCCGCCACGACGTTCTCTTTAATAACATTATATATTTATATCTGTAGTCTGATTGAAATAGTAAATTCTATGCTGTTTATTAGAAAAGCGAGTGACAGTAATAACTATCAATTACTGCAAAACGTCAATGCCTGTAACTTATACTTAATTTAGGAACTTTTATTTAGTTATTCATACGTCGAGAATATCATGTTATTTTATTTTACCACCAGTTTAAAACAAGCTTATAACATCAATTTTACTATACTTTACGACTCCTTTCTTGCAAGAAAATTAAACAAAAGTATCAAAATAAGGTTAGCAGTTTCCAAAAACAATCAAACATAATACTAGTAATTACAAAACTTGACCTCGAAAAAATACCGGTTTTGGTCGAGCCAGTGATTAAGTGATCTCCCGTTGTTACACCGATTTCGAGTTAATTTCTTCATTCTGTTGGTTCTCCGGAATTCTTCATTTTGCCCCATCTTAACATTCTGTTCAAAAGTTGAACAATTTTTCTAATGGAGTTTCAGAAAGCTCGTGTCGCAATCAAAATGCTTTCTTTTGTAATAATGGTCGTCTTTAATACCAGTTTGTTTTGTTCACGGCAAATATCTGTAGAGCTCTTGGAAATTCACATTGTTGGAAGTTCTAAAGTTTTGTTTTTTGTATCTGTGTATGAAATGTTTTGTGTACGAGTGGATATTTTTAATTGCAAAATTTAAAAAGTCTATACAGCTCAAAATGTAGCACAATACTTTTTTTTTATTATAAGATAATTCTTTTTCTTATTTTTCTTATAAAATAGATAAGATTAACTTATTTTTGGCGTATAACTAGAACTGATAAATATAAGAAACAAAATAAACGAAAATTATATAATTTTTGAGGAGAACGGAGTGTGAACTGGATTTCAGCCTTCCCTGTTATTTATAGGATCAAATGTGAATCCCCACCGAGGGTTCCGTACAAAATACAGAATAATCTGTCAACGGGAAGTAGGTACAAAGGGTTTACACATTTATTTTCTATGTAATGTACTACAAATCATAGTGTGTAATGATTATTTTTCTATCTTTATAGATAGAAAGTTTATACTTTCACTTTTCCGATTTTCTCTTTATTTCTATTGTAATTGTCCTTGATATAGTTTGATATTATTGAGCTTGAATTTTCACGTGATCCAAGAAATCGTAGACCTGAATTTAGATATTAAGTTCAGCTTAATACCTCCACGCAATTTCGAAATAAATAGTATTGACAGACGGACAGACATATAACAGAGGGAAAAATCGCAAAACTTTAGACAATACAGTGACATAATATAAAAAAAAGAACACAAAATATACAGAAATAGGAAAGAGTAAATAAAATCTAATATCAGAAAAGTGTGATGTGCAAGACAATGGAGTTACGAAAGCTATATCGTCACTGTTTGACGTATATTATTTTTGTCTTCAAAGAAACATTGTTTTGTATTGAAGAAGATTCGCTTTTAAAATACATATTATGTCGCTTTATTGACATAATTAAGTATGTCTATGGCTAGTTGTAGCATAGGGATACAAGCGTGTAACTGTTAATATGACAGGTTGTAGGTTTGATTCCTGCTCGAGGAAAACTTGTCGTATTTAGAAAATAGGCAGAACGGAATAACGGAATAAGTAAATCCCTTCCTTACACACTATTCTCTTATTCTCATTGATAAGTACACTATTAAATAAATATTTACTAAATAAAAAGCTAATTTTGATTTGATTGAGCTTATCGACTATAGGAAGACGTTATCACTCACTAAACAACAAATAACATATCTTCGAAATTTTCGAAGAAAAAAAAAAACTAAAACAGCATTCATGACTTTTACCTCAATCCAAACGAACCCACGACCCCTCAAATGTCAGGCAAATGAAACATTAATCTTAAAGCTACGACCTTGTCACTCCAAGGGCTCGTCTCCATGACAGTACGGATTCCGAGCATCGACGCGACGCGACGTCGTGATCGAGATGTCAATGTGACGTTTTTATCTACACTCGTGTACCTACAGTTTTTTCAACGTTTCCCAATGTTCTTTACATTTTTGTTTTACGATTGAATTTGGTTTTAGAGGTGATTTTGGTCATTAGCTTTATTGTTTAAGGGTTTAATAGCGTGGCCAATTACTAAAAAGTGGCAATATAAAACTTATCGATAGTCTAAATTTAGATATAACAATATATTTTTCGTAAATAAATTCACTTATTATTTTAAATAAAATATATAAAACTACATATATATTTTTATTGGCATATATATTTTATGTATAAACGTAACTATATTACCAGTCGCGCCAAGAATATATTATTAAATGGTGACCATGAACATAATGTCTGAACAATTCAATTATAAAACATTGAATTCCATTCTTGAAACACAATAAAGTACTTTCTTACCTTACAAAGCAGGAAAAGACAGATGCACTAAAACAATAAGTGAACGGAGAATGTAATAACGAAAATATTAAGCCAAAACACACAAATAGCGGTAAGGCACGGATTCAGATTTCACATTATGATGATTCTTGACATTTGAAAGCAGAATATTTAAAATGTTTATCTCAAGACAATGTGGATCGTAACGTGAAAAAATTTAAGGTTCAAAATCGTTCGAGCTTTGAACTTTCTTAGTTAAAATATGAACCGAACGTCAAATCGTAGGGTCAAGAGTTTCAACGTTATACATGTTGGGTATTCATTTAAATACATTTAACAAGCATGAAATGGAGGTTCTTTAGTTTTCTAATATACTGTATATACTTGTAAGAATATAATGTTATAATTAGTTACTTCTTTATAAAGACTTTGATTTGTTGATGTTGTTGAGCCGAGTTTTTCTATTTTGTGTTTGAAAGTTTGGAGTAAAGTTTCTGGTTTCCCTTTCTCATCTTTGATTGGATTTTTTTTTGGTTCAAAGGTTATTTTTATTTATTGTATAATGTTCTTGTCAGATTGAGTTGAAATGATGAGAAATTAAATTATGATGCCGTTGTATGCTTTGGTTGTGGATTCGATTTACAAACTATCAAATATTTATTTTTTAATCATCACAATCCTCATTCTTCTTCTGGATGCAGTAGTGCAGCATTAAATCTCACCATTCAACACGCAGTTATTTTATAACGAACGGGAAATATACAACGTGACGTATATAGAGGTAGTGAGAGAAGGAAAATAGAATTAATAATTTACCGTAGGGAACCGTTGTTGAAAACCATTCTAATTATTTAATTTATTTTCTGAATTTATAATAGCTTATTATACGAAGATTATAATAATATCCATAGTAGGTTTAAATCCATACATCGATTTATAAGCATTATGGTAACGCCTTTGGGAAATATCTTATTATATACTACGGAACGATTTAAATCTATTCATATTCAGTACTTCAATATGCTTGAACTTCTCTTTTGTCTCTAGAGGCATATTGTTAGATTTAAAATTCTTACTTATTTTATTTTCTGTATGAGTTTTATTCCTTGCAGTTTTGAGGCGATTTTTACGCTTATTCGTTAAGCGTATATAGAAATCTCTATTTTTTCTGGCATTGCATACATTTTGTCTGACTGGAATTACACAGTGAAGAATGTTGAAATTTGAGCGCTGAGGGAGAATTTTACGAAATTTTAAGGGGAATGGGAACAACAGTATTTAAGTTTTATAGTTAACATAAACGAAGTCGCGGGTGGCCTCTAATTAATTAAAATAAAAAAATCGAGGCCAGTCGTGGCTCAGCGGCACAAAATGTGACTAAAAATTTGTAGGTTCGGTCCCCACTCGAGGAAGTAAAATATTTATTTACAATTTTATTTACATTCTTCGCTCTGATGTCGAGGCAAAGCGCGGCGTCAAGTTCCACCACACACTCACACTCATACACGCAATGCCTCCCAAAACTCTGTGGAAAGTGGGGAACGGAGTGTCTTAACATTAGGTTCCCACTGCCTACCCTGCTGTGTGCGGGATACAGAGTGAAGCTTTAGTTAATTATATCAATATAATTAATTGAAGTAGCACCCACTGTGCGCACAGTCAGCACCAGCTCTACTACGTCATGAGGTATAAAAATAATAGATAATTTTACATACACAACTTTGGTATAGGTAGCTACACATGTTGCGGTTTAATTGATCATTATTCCTGGGAATGTTACCCGGGAGACATAGAAGATTTGTGTGCCGCATTGTATTATTGGCTTATATGACAATATTATAATACCTAGTATAGATAATATCAACTATATAGAAATATAGATTTTTAGAAATTTAGAAATGTTGCTCTTTTCCTATTCTCTAAGATTTACGCTACAGGTTCTTATAAAACAAGGCTAGTCAGAGGGAGCCTAGTGTCAAGACACGGACCGCTCAATTTTCGAGAACTTGCGTATTGAGTAGTAGAACTCAATGCCTTCGTACATTTATCAGAGCAGAGAACAGAAAATAATTAAAATGTAATTATTTCGTTTCAACACGCAATGCCTCCAGAAATCGACGGAAAGTGGGGGAACGGAGTGTCCTAACACTAGGTTCCCTCTGCCTACCCTGCTGTGTGCGGAATACAGCGTGAAGCTGATTTAATTAAATGTAATTCAATTTAAATTTAATCATTTCGTTTACATTCAGACACTGTGACAAATTCCACGACTTACTTATTGATGATTTGATTTGATATTATTTATTTTGATTGATGATAATATACATACAAAAATAAATTTCAATGATACCCACTTTTAAATGAGATTTTTTTATGAACTACCCGTATCAAATACACAAATGAAGCAATCTATAGATTGAGGTTGGATTTGTGAACAATTCTTCAGCTTTGTTTCGGCGTTATAAAGAAGGTGGCAGGTCGTAAACGTCGGCTTTATTGGCATTACTCAGTTTGTTTATACCTTACCGGATTACAGTGATTGATTCGAGTTGATACAAATAAAAATACTTGTCTTAATGCTTCCTTTCTGTAATATTGTATGGATTTGTTTTTGTATTTTTTTTTTATGTTGTGGGAGAATATAATCACTCCATTTTCGTTTTTTTAAGGATACCACATATTTTAGCCTTCAACATAGTCATGGACATTCTGGAGGTATTGCTCCAGAATTCGGCGAACTGTGACCAACAGAAATGTCCGAATGGGAACCAAATGTCCTAACTAGACTTCCAAGAATCCCTCTGCCTACCCTGATATGTACATGATACAGCGTGGAGCTAAACTATTAAAAATAAAAACAAAAAACTTTAAAAGTCAAAAAACAATCTATACCTACAGCAAAATTTTTAGATGACGTTATATTTCATATAAGATTTCTGTTATTTACTTTCATATTTTTTTTGAATATTTCATAGGATAAACAAATTATTTAAGAGATAAATATATATTATTTTGAACACAATTGAAATTTACCTTTTCACCACGGTACTCGTAAAAACTGTGTTATTACGTGCTGAACGCTGTGCATACAGCATTAACAATGTTTATTATTCATTTTATGATTGTAATAAATAACATTTTTTTTATTTATTTATATTCACGCGTTCCTCTTCTGCTTTCAAGTACATTTCGTAGAAAAGGCGGAGTGATATTTTATTTTACTTTCTGCTGTTTGACCATTGGTCATAATGAGGCAGATGAAATGATCCTTTTTTTGCTTCACATTATAATCTGTCTATACCAAACCCAAATTGCACCACAAAAGAGAACCGCCAAGAAAAGGTCTTGTAGTTTGTATTTACTTCAATCCGCTCCTTAGGACTGAGCGACTCGATTTTAACTCTTTATGCTTATTTGGTCCTTTCGCCCTTACTACTTATTGGTGGAAATACAAGCATGCAGTTCAACATAGTCCTTAATGGGTCCGTGTTACTCGCGGCGGAAACCAGGTTTTAGACAGAGCAGGCTCAAGACAGAAATAAACTAGTGTTAAGGCACATTTTAGTAACACGCACACAGTAGGTTAGGTAGAGGGAACATAGTGTTAAGAAACTCCATTCCCCAGTTTCCGCCGAATTTTGGAGGCTGAGTGCTGGGTGGCGAAACTCAACGCCGCGCTTTGCCTTGACACCACAGCGAAGAAATGGAAATATAAATTTAGATAAATATTTCATTTCCTCGAGTGGAAATCGAACCCACACAGTCACACTATGTGAACCTGCACCACGACCGGCCCCATTACCATTAAATGTGTGATTCATATTTTAAAATACAAAACCATATAAGCATTTTAAAAGAAAATTACATTTAGAATCAAAACAGTTAATAGCCGTACGCCTAGCTTCATGTAGCACAAAACATATACTACACAAATATGAACTGTACTCACCAATACATAGAGTATAAATTTACTTAACAAAAATCTTCCTCCATTCGTACCAAAAAGTTCCCTACGCCTGGTTAATTAAGACATGGATTATCAAACGTTTTTTGGGTAATAAATAAAGTTATAATCTATATATACAATATAGGCGTCTCTACAACACTCTATTATCTTTTAGCTTAGAGTACCGCGTTTCTTTGATCCATCCATATCCATTTACGTAATGTCTCTGTGATACTAATGCACTGTCAATTGTTAGAGTTCCGTACGACTTATACAATTTTGTAATTTATGATGTATGTTTGTTTGATACAATGGTTTAAGCTATGGAACTGTAATTTATTGATATTTTTAAACGTATAAAGTAAAATCGTAGTATGATTGTACGTTGAATTTTTTTTTAATTTTTTTTTATTTATAATAAGTATACGTCTGCTAACAGTTTCTACTAATACTAATAGTTTCTATAAACTTTAGACTCTAAAAAGTAAAGGTTAGAAGAATAAAACAGCGAAGAATTAGGTATTGCGTCTTTTAATTCTCTTTATTAACCTAAAAATATAAAAATAAAAGTTTTTAAATATATAAAAAAGGTAAAAATAAATTTTCAAAAAATCATTTATTCAATAATATTTATTTAACATAAAATTTAAAAATAAAAATCCTACAGAACCACTTTTCGATTAAGTTTGTTTCAACGAATCTTGTTTTACCGATAAGCTACATAGAAGAGTAAATTTAACATTAAGTGATCCAATATTTAATGTGTTTTAGAATTTTGACACTGATACTTTTGTTCTTTACAGGTAAGTACGTGATTTTGATCTGATGCTTCTGAGTGGGAGTTTAATGAGGATGTTAAGGTAATATTGGTAGCATTTAAAATAGTTTTTAATAACTTATTTAGAAAACGCATAGAAATTAGAAGGAGAAGAAGAAATTAGAAGGCAGGACTCGAACCCGCGCCTCCTGGAAACCGACCAGATGCCCTACGTTAATTTTTTATACGTTTTCTAAATAAGTACTTTTCTTTCCTGACACTGAAATGACACTTTAAAAAAATGGTTTTGTAGTTGTTGTGTTTTCATCTTTCCCGTATAGAAGCATAGACAAGTGGAAACTAATAACTAGTGTTGAGACACTCTGTTTTTAAATTTTTGCAGAATTGACGAGATATTGTGCATTTATTGGTAGAATTCAATTTCGAAATTTCTCTACCAAAGCGAGAACATAAAATTTTTAAATTAGTTTTGTTTCTTCGTTTTGGTTGTGAATGATGGGTGAGAATTGAGTCCATATCAGCATAATTGCAGACGATGTCCCGCTGTGCCATCGCGGACTTGCGTAACTACATTCTTAGGAATTCCAAATTAAGATGTAAATTTGAGTAATTATTTTCCTTATATATGTACGATACGACATTTCTTAATCACATTTTATCCAGCATGACACTCACTAGCTTTGTTTGTCAAAATGTATTTCTCTTTCAAATGGAAATAAGAAAGAAATTTTCATATTTCTTCACTCCGGCAATAAAGGAATATTTAGTGATATACCTAGCGATATAACTATCTAAATTTATTGTACGTCACTTAAGAATTAAACGAATCAAAACCGAACAATCAGGTAAAAAAACGAGATTGCTTTAACTATATCTTTTTATTTTATTGTAACCTTACACCGTAATTTGTTTCTTTAGTACCCCTTCTTTATTACCCCTTATTTAAGTAAAACTCCAAAATATAATTCACGTCACAACTTCCTCTGAATGGCGGGACAGATTCGGTTTTAAGCTTTTATAGAAACAAGTATCAAGATTTATTGTTTTACTTTAAATAGCATAAAGTTAGTATAATTAGTTCGTTATTTACTGCTTTGATATCGTCCAAGTATAATGGAATAATTAAAAAAAGAACACTCTAAAGGATTGATAGTATTTGTAGTGGTTACGGGTTCGATTCTTTCTTTTAGCAATGTTAATTTTTTCCTGGTATGATTACTCAGCAAGACGTTGGAACAGTTTGCAAAATCTAGAATTCTGTTGAAATATAATTTCGATATTAATTATCTGAATTGTGTGGTCAATAATCAGTGCGACTGTAAACAAGGTAGCTTTTAAGTTCGATTCCCACTCGAGGAAATGAAATATTTAATATTTTCATTTTCTCGCTCTCGTAATGAGACAAAGCGTCGGCAAAGAAGGTGATGAAGAAAGAAGATGAAGACTATTTAAGATAATAAAGAACTGGATTATACAGAGCGCAGGAACCCAGCCTCAGACACTCCGTCTCCATCTTTAGGCTTTTAAGAGAGTAATGGAGCGATGAAATGAAAATAATTTATTTCTCCGAGTTATAATCGAACCCACAACTATCGCATTAACAGTCAAACATCAAGACCAAAGGTAAAAAAAAAAGATTAGATCTGAAATGTATCTATTAATCCTACACATTACCAAATATGGTATACGATACGATATTAAAAAATCATATATTTATTTATATAACACCTAAAATGGCTTCCGAGGTGCAGTCTACTCATATATAAAAACATCACTTTTACGTAAAGACGACTAACGATACAGTCAATATTGACCGTTCGAAGCATTATCCGGGGAAGCGGCGTTTCTTTGACGAATGTACGGTCGCCACCTCATTTGTTGGTTTTAGTAATGCTTTGCTTCAAGTGTGAGTATGATTTTTGTTTTATCTTGTCTTTTACAAGAGATGCTGGTTCGAATCCTCGATATTTTCTTTTATATAGAGGATGTCGTGGTGCAGTGGAAAGTAGCGTCTGGCCGTAAACGCTGCAGTTGTGAATGTAATCCTCATTAAAACAAAGATTATATTTAAATTCTTTATATTTTTTTGTAGTACCGCGTCTTGCAAATAGAAGGCTAAGGGAACGTAGTATAAGGCGGAGCTCAACACCGTACTGTGTCTTGTTGCCAGAACGATGAAATTATAATAATTATTTTTCCTAAATGGCTGTTGAATCCAAAACCGTTGCTTTTACAGTCAGATATTAAACCACTGCCGTTGAATTGAACTGAATTTGTGAAACATGATTGATAAAAGTTATTTATATAAAAAAAACATATATATATATATATATTAATTTAGATTCATTGAAAAGCTAACGAATTAACTTAAAATAACGTTTAAAAGACTGATGAATGAAAAAATATTATAAGCACAGTTAATAAAAATCACCAAAATATATATCTTTCATATATCTGCACACATTCCGTGGAGGACGACCCTAAACGTCTGTTTGTTTGTTCCTATTAATAAATTCTCGGTGTTTCGAGGCGCGGTACCCTTTGTAATTAAGAGTGGGTTCATATTTCTGGTCAATCCCGACTCTTGAGTACCTACTGTCAATATTTGCAATTGACCAAACCTACTGTTGTAGGGGCGTGTTGGTCAATTTATAAAATGGCTGCCGAGTTGCTGTTTGCTTATGAGTATTTTTGTTAAGTTAAATATGGATTTGTGTTTGGTTTTAGTCATGTAGGCTAAGTGGTTAGGGTTAATATTTAATTACTATGTTAATGGTCGGGAGTTCAGACTGTGTAAATATGATTAATAATATATCTAACGTACTTTAAGAACACTGTGGTTTTAAAAAAATTAATTTTAAAGGAATTCTTCCTTTATTTTTCTTTTCTTAATTCTTCCTTTTTAACAAAATTGTTATTTAATAAGTTCTTTGATTTTCACGATTATTACACATTTTATAAAATGTGTAATAATCGTGAAAAATACATATATGTAACTATTTTAACCAGATTAATCGCGTATATTACGTAATTTTATACATTTTTGGAAACCCGACGTTTCGAACACTTTGCAGTAGTTTGTGGGTCTATCCGTGACCACTAATTAATCATTAATCCGGTTAAGAGAGTTGCATTTAAATTTTTTTTTTATTTATTTATATAAATAATGATTTTTCGTTATTTATTTATATAAATAACGATTTTGTTAAAATAAATACGATTTTGTTCAAAATTTATATATATAAAACGACTAAACTACTACTATATATATGAAACGACTAAAATTATTGATATTTATTATGAATTTCCAACTTAATATTTAAAATCATTTTTGAAGTCAATCTCAATTCAGTACTAACATGGTGTTTTCGATAGGTTAATAATTTAATTTCCATTTACTTTTTATAATTAAAAATGTATATTTTCTTTAAAGTAACAAAAATATTATATTCTTGGTTTTTATTAGTTCACGCCTATATAGTTTCACTTTTGAAGTCACCTTATTTTTTTCTAAAATATCTTCAAATGTCACAACATACCATCGAATATGGCGTTTCTTCATAAAATCGGGCCTATCAACACATTTGTTACCAATTAAGACGTTGAAATACACGCTGAGAATCGCTTTAGTCGGATGTCAGTCGGTCTGTAATTAATAACTCCGAAACGCCCTCACTCAACACATGTGCGGGTAGGGTTGCTGATTTATTATATTATTATACATTTTAATGTATCATATAAAATTTGAGATCGTTTTGGCGCAGTGGTCTAGTGGGTGTCTGTAAGCGTATACTCAATAAGTCATTTTGTCTCAAAAGTTATCACTTTTGAGTGTCATCACCTTTGTTATATGCGACATACAGCGTGAAATTTAAAATAAAAAATATATTATCAAATATTAAATATAATTGGATTCAAATCTACACGTGGATCGTTGAGTTGATAAAAAAATTTCTTAAGTATCCTATCTCGCTTATTAGAGTAGAGAAACGCAATGACCTCTTAGAACAAATACACTCAATCCATTTACTTCTCAACGTCTTCACCTTTAAATTAAAATAATTGACTTCCCCGAAAGGGAATAGAACTCACAACTATCACGACGGTCTTACAAATAAATTTTTTGTATTTTTAAAGACCTATATGCCTGAATAACACTTTGAAAGATATAATATCATTACTATCAACTCAATAATGATACACGCAGTGGGCTTACAACTACTTTTTGCAACAACCTGTCTTGATTGCAACTACAACGGTGAGAACTCTTGTAGTAAATTGTAGTTTTTAATGAAATACAGCTGTTTTTCCATTATTTATGACATTTTCTTGTTATCTATCCCGTTATGAAAAGAGCTTAGGACTTTGTTGTATTTTGTATGTTTTTTTCTAAACTTAAAATTTTACTAGTGATGTGGTCCGAGAGTTCGTTCTCGTGAAATATAAAATATAAATTCCGATTTTTTCCCATTTTTGTAGGAATTTTTATTTTTATCATTCGTTCTTGCAAATGTAGATAAGGACTTTATCTAAAATAAATAAATAAATTGCAAGAATGAATGATTGCTCTACTTTCATACAATACGGGCTTGGATGAAACTTTACAATATAGACCAATATATTTATATCAGAATAAAACATAGGCTATAATTTAAGTAAATATTTTATATATTTTTCGCTATAATTTAACAAGAAGTTCAAGCGGGCGAAACCGCGTTTGGGTTGGTAGTAATACATAAGACTCAAAGACTGTGGGAGAACTCAACGCCGCGCTTAGCCTCGACGCCAGGGCGAAGAAGTGGGAATATAAGTTTAAGTAAATATTTCATCTGCTCGAGCGGGGATCGAACCCACAACCAGTCGGTATTACAGTCACACTTTGTGCGCCTGCGCTACGACTGGCCTTAAATATTTGCATATAAATATAGTAATAAATCAATAGACAATAAAATTTCACAAAGGAAACAATGATTCTCACTAGATTATGAAGATATGTCAAGAATTCTGCAACAATTACTCAACGTTGAAATATTTAAATTGTATTATTTAGTATTTAGAGCTTTTTGCTTTCATATGAAAGAGGCATAAAATTATCATTTTATTACTGAAGTTATTTACATTATTAATGCCGTTTCATTTTCGAATCTAATTTGAATTTTCTCTACGCATAATTTCAAACTTCACAATATGACTGTTTATATAATTTGTCGCCGTTTGAGGATAAAACTGAAACTTGATTTTGTGAAGTTAATTTGAATTATGGTTATGTTGTAAATTTATACAAAACAATAGAGAATTTCGTGGCGCAATGAGACCGCATTTGACAGTAACCGCGACGGTTCTAGGTGCGGATCCCATATGGGGAATTTTTAAATTGACAAAAACGGCGCGTTGCGGCTCTACACGAAAAAAAACTTGAAGCGGTGTTGCGCTCCGTTTATTAAAGTATATCAGCTTCACGCTGTACACCGAACACAGCCGGGTAGGCAGGGTAGGTTGAGTGGCGAAACTATACCCCGCTCTTAGCCCTGACACCAAACCGAAGAAATGTAAATATAAATTTTAATAAATATTTCATGTCCTCGAGCGGGGATCGAACCCACAACCAATCAATTTTACAGTCACAGTTACTTTGTGTCTCTGCGCCACGACTGGGCTCAATTCTATTCTATTCTAAAAAAGTCTATTAAAATAGAGAAATAAAAATATATGAAATAAGTATATAATAATTGTAACAAGTGAAATTTGAACCCATAATCTTTTAGCGTCAAACTCTGTTCCACTGAGCCAATGCAGTCTCTAAGTTTTGTATTAATATATAACATAAAAGTAATTTTAATTAACTTTACAAAATTCAGTTTTTCTATAATATTTGAGAACTAATCAACATTTATAAAATACAAACCGATGGTGCAAGAAACACTGAACTTTTGCGGCGCGACGCTAAGACAATCAGAACGGGCTGTGTATTTTATAATTTGCACTCTGGTCATACTACTGTGACAATAATTTTTGATATTACATTCTTTTAATACAAAATAAACAGTCAGTTCTTATGTTTTTTTTTATTATTATATATTTATCAATTTACAAATTATGACTTTTTAATAATTTTTTTTTATTTCAATATATGTGTTTGAAAATGTCACGTTAATGATTTTTAAAAAACTATATAGTTCGTAAAAAGGCCAGTCGAGGCGCAGATGTGTGAGACGATTGTAGCTACAATTTTTCTGATGAAAATTAAATATTTAATAGTGATAAGATACATACACTACGGCGGTCTACAACTTAACACGCGAAATCACAAAAAATTGACATACAGTGTGCTCCGCAGTAACGTTAAGCTAAAAAAAAGAATATTTACTGGTGAACCTACACTAGCTAATTTAACGTCGACTGCAAGTTTTACACGCGCTTATTAACCAGCCCAAATATATTTAATTACTCTGGAAAGAAACAAGCAATTAGCGAGTTCTTTCGTGCGAATAACTTTCTTGTAACTTGAATTCTACATCATTACAATATGTTATGTAATATCATGTTATATACTAGCGCCAGCGTCCCAGTCGTGGCGCAACTTCACGAACTGTGACTGTAAAACCGACTGGTTGTGGGTTCGATCCCCACTCGAGGCAAGGCGCGGCGTTAAGTTCCACCATTTAGCGGAACGGAAATTTCCCTTCTATTCTTCAGTCATCTTAATACTAGGTTCCCAAGTCCCAAGGAAAAACAGCTTAAATTTTTTTTTTATAATTGTTTTAGATGACTATCAAAGTAAAACAAAACAAAACTATCACATACACATAAACGCCTATATATATTTCAAAACACCATATAATGGTAAATTCACATAAAATAAAGACAGATTTCTCATCAACTGGTCGACAGCATTCTTTAGCATTGAGCGGGACCGAACGAGTCCAGAGCAAAAAGTTCGAGCCGCTAATAATCCTATCCTATAAAGCCTATATCAACTGCCAGCGTAGCTTCGATATATGACGGATTTATTCGTATCTACACTGATCGTAAATTCACTTCGATTTTGTTAAAATAACCTAAATTATTTAGAACTCTTTTTAAAGGAGTCCGTTTCTATTAAGTCATTTCCGTTTACCATTTTCCGCAAGGAGGAGTCTTTCTGGAGGCGCAAGCGAGGAAATGGTAATATTAAATATTTAATTTCCTCGAGAGGACCAAACCTACAAGCTATTGCGATCACACGCTGTGCATCTGCGCCATGAATGGCTTTCACTATATTTATTTATTTTTTCAGCTTCGCGCTGTTTCTTATATAAATTAGCGTTTTCCCGAATCGATGTCGAACCCCCAATCACCGCACTTACTATCCGGTATACCTCCCACTGCATCACGATTACCGTTGATGTACAATCCCTAAAACGGAAGTGTTCTAACGGAATTTTCTCAAACTGCAGGTTTATTAAGTTATTATTTTAGTAATAGTTATTAAAAGTTTATTTTAAGATTTTAAGATTTCTTATATTATATTAAAAAAATGAGCTAATTCACTGCCATTCTGTATAATTAAAAAATGTATGTAAAACAACTACTTTATAGAATAAAAGCCAATATTGGCTCAAATTATCGCAGTACATATACTGTTTTATTGCTGGACCATATAGAGTACGTCCAATGTGTCGTGGCCGCCTTGAAATCAGACTTTCTGAAGTTTTGATGTACTTGGAAAGAAAATAATCAAAAGTAAGCTCAGAGAGAGAGAGCAATCTTCCGTATTCGGTAGAGCCTCCTATAACTTTAGGGGGGCCACAACTCGCCGGCAGTACTATACATACGTAGCTACTATGCTATAAATATCGCGAGTTATCGATACCACAGTCCACAGACAGACGCCAAAGCTTTTTACCAACTTCAATGAGATAGAATCTCATTCATATAATTGAAATTGCTATCAGATAAACCGTTATTACGTTTTTCTCACACTGTTACTAAGAAAAGTATGGGAATTTTTTAATTGGCCGCTCTTGTCGCTATAGTTATCGTTTGTTAGAAATTATTATAAAAATATATGACTAAAAAGAAATTGCTATTTATTTTACGGATATCATACACAAGCCTTACGGTTGTAGGTATTTTTAGGAGTTTTTTTTATAGTCTAGTTTCCCACATATGTATAAGTAGGGGGAGGAAATCTAGTAGAGAATTCGTGTTTTATTTTCTATTCAATTTTCTAGTTAAGTGGCGTAACTCAACGCCGCGCTTTTTTAACTGTAAATGAAAATTAAAATAAGGGGCACATCTGTGCGACTGCAAACGCGACAATTATGGGCTTAATATCACTTGAGAGAATTAACTCTTTAATGTTTTCATTACCACCACTTGATACGTAGTGTCTCTAAAATTCGACGGAAAGTGGAAATTTGTCTTAATGGGAATGGAGTGTCACAACATTCGGCTTCCAGGTTCCCTCTGCCTACCATATTATGTGCGGGATACAGCATGAAGCTACAAAAAAAAATCAATATACAACACCTAAAATTAATATTAAAACCAAAACATTAATATTAATAACCAATTTAAACATTCACACCGATTTTGAAGCGAACGTTCTAAAAACGTCAAGACTTTTTCTAATTATTATTCTTAACATCATAATCGTGAGCAATCATCGTGTACTGGCCAGTGTAACAAGGACCACCTTAGAGACCTGACATGGGATATTTATCTATATTAATATAATAAGATGAAGCGTCTGTTTGGTTGGAAACCCATATCTCAGGAACTGCTGCTTTGAATTGAATTGATTATTTTTGTGTTGGATAGTTCATTTATTGAGGAAGGCTATAGGATTTTTTTTTGTGTTTGTAACTTAGGTTTATTTCATTATAAGAGGGGATAATATTCATTGATAAAAGATTATTCAATAAGTCTCTACCTATACTCTATTACAATTTAACTGACAGACAACGCCCTGCTATAAATTTCTGGTAAGATTTGGCTTGAAGAGTGAGTAAGAGTGGAGAGTGATGACATTCCTCGAAAGTAAATAAAGTCATAAAATCAAACTAACCATGAGGCCAGTCGTGGCGCAGGGTACAAAGTGTGGCTCTAAATACGACAGGTTATGGGTTCGATTCCCACTTGGGAAAATGAAATATTTAATTGTTAATTTTCATATTGTTTATTTTTTTCATTTGCTTGCTGTGATAATGAGGCAAAGCGTGACGTTGAGTCGGACACTCGACACACAATACTTCCAGAATTCAGCGAAAAGTGGGAAACTTAAGTGTCTAATGGAAACGGAGTATCGTAACACTTGATACTCAGGTTCCCTCTGAATACCCAGCTACATGCGGGATACAGTATGAAACATAAAAAAAACAAACAAACTCGTGGACAACAGCTCATTCTTACATAGCTTCAGTTTGTTAAGTATCTTGTTATCTGGTCGTTGATTATAATGTTACGTGAAGACGTGGTTGAACCACCCGCTGAGCACGATGTGAGGTGTACAGACGATTCTGAATTTTGTTTTTACTTATATAGTCTGTATATTTATTATTTATATATTATGTATATATTTTTGAATATTTAATTTTTGGCGTTTTAATTTTTTTTATGTTGGAATTTTAAATGATGTAGTTCTGATGAGGAGGTGATGATGATCAGTATAAATTAGGGTCTTATTATATTTTTTTAGAAGTTTAGTTAGTAAATTTTAAATTTAAAATCAGCTTAAACGATATTGTTAAAAATATATTCAAAATTTAAACTTGTCCCGTCAACCTAATTATCATAAAAACTTGAAAAAGCGAAATATAATAAACTTTTAAATATCCTTCTCTCTATCAAGTTTTTAATCATCTTTTTAAATATTAATCTTTATAAGAAAGCTAGGTAAGTGGACGTTTTAAAAACTCGTACATTAACAAAAGAAAATGTTGCTTCGAATTTAAAATAAGGTAAATTATTTTCTATAACAAGTAATATCTATACGAACTAAATATACATATAAATTAAAAAAGTAAAAAATTATATATGTATATATATATATATATATATATATATATATATATATATATATATATATATATATATATATATATATATATATATATATACATATATACAGACTATATAAGTAAAAATACTAGTATACATATATACTATTTCTAAATATTAAAATTGAACCTTATACTTCTGTCTAACATTACAAGCCACCCTACTTATAGGTAAATGATTACCAATATATTATTATCTGTCAAAGTTAATAACTTAACATACGTCGATAAATTCACAATTGGATGTAACTTTAGTTGTAAATTGTACACCGCAAGCAGTTTCATTACATCGTTTATCATCTATATTACAATAATTTATTCATATTTTTTCTTATTTTACAAACAGATTGTCTTACTCTTAATGCTTTTGAGGACGTGATGCAATGTGTAAAGAAGAAACAAAAGCATGATACGAACAGCCAAGTTCATATAAGATATATGATTCTTGATTTTTTTCTGTCGGCAAAAAGCGTCCTAATTTTGAATAAGAAAAAAGTGTGAAAATAATTATTATCTGCATATGAACGAAATTATATTCGTATGAATTAAATTATTCCGTTTCTGAGTGACAGAAAATGCATAAATAAAATTTAAATAATTGATATATGGCTTGTTAGTGGGTTAGAAGGTGTAACAGAACACTAAGAGAGAAATTAATGATGTTTTTATTTTATTGAAACGAGAAAATCGAGATTTTCCATTTTACCATTGAAAGTCTACGTAAAAGCGTTGTTCATTATTTAAATAATAAATAATTTTTAAATTAAATTATATTACAATATATTGTCAGTCGTCACAAGCTTGGCTTCACACTTTTCTGTGTTTGGATTCTTATAAATTTGTACACACTTATTCTCTTTATAAATAACAATATTTCACTTGAAACTCCATATGTAAATGTAATCTGAGCACTATTTATGTTTCTATAACGAAGACATCTTATCAGATTTAATGTTTTATTTTATTTGAAGCCTTTCCTTGTACCTTTCCTAGTACGCGTGCTTTATGTAAAGAATCGTTCTCACATCTTGTTTCGTAAGTTATATCGTGGTGTATTTCATACTGCTGACAAAATTTAAAAACCATAGGTCGAATATGAACATAATATATAGGCCAGTCGTGGCGTAGGAACACAAAGTGTGACTGTAAACGCGACTGATTATGGGTTCAATCCCCACTCGAGAAAATGTAATATTAGCAATTATTAATTTATAAAGCGCGGCGTTGAGTAGCAGAATTGGGCAGAAAGTTGGGGACGGAATGTATTAACACTAGGTTCTCTTTGCCTTCCCTGTTGTATGCGGGATACAGCGATAAGATGCAATTCGGCAGAAAGATGGTAAAAATTGGACTATCAATCAAAGCAATGGGAAAAAATTTACAATATGAAAAATCTAACAAAGGCAAAAGGGTTGTAAATATGATATAAATCTATACAAAACAAAACTTATAAACAATAGCAACTGAATTAATTATAATAATGATTATTAAAACACAATCAAACTGATTGTAATAAATAATCTTGTATTAAATAAAATAAAGAGTCTGTTTAAGACACACGTCCATATATTGAATGAATATTAACTTCATTTTTATAGAAATATCAGAAAGAGAAGAAGTCTGTGCTTTAGCACACCTCCATGATCATTAAAAAATTTAAGGTTAAGCTTAAAATTTAAAAAGAATCTTGGATCTTGACTTTTACTCATCTTTCTAAATTATGAACATTAAGCTAAAAAATATAAAATAAACATTTTTGGTATAGAGATCTATAACTTACAATCTACTCACAACTCATAATCACCAAAGGCACCAAATATCGATTACGATATACAGGTTGTTTATAGACAATACAACCAACGGAAATCGAACTCACAACCAACTACCATACACTCAAACGTATTATTCGTATTTGATATACACAGCGTTGGTTAATATGTACATATTATCATATATTCAAAATAATTTATGTTATTTAATATCGAGCTGGGTACTTCATAGCTAGGATAGTATGGAAATGAGACTGGGCGAGATCCAACTCCCGGTCATGAGAACTGAGGCTAGTGACGTAGAAAATTGTGTTCTCTGCTTGATCTTGCCAAAATTCCTACTCTGATGAATAGCAATGTTAATATTAATATATTTTTTGTTTATTAAACAGTGAATAAAATTAATAATTTAATTGTATTTAATTTAGAATAATTATGGTATAGGCTAGTTGTAGCGGAGGGGCACAAAATGTGAAACCGACTGGTTGTAGATTCGATCCCCACTCAAGGAGATGAAATGTTTACTTAAATTTATATTTCCATTTCCTCGCTCTGGTGTCGAGGCAAAGCGCGGCATTGAGTTCTACCAATCAACACGCAATGCTTCCAGAATTCGGTAGAAAGTGGGTAACGCTGAATACATTTATAGTCAAAAATTGATTTTTTTTTAATTTAAATTTTGTCCTGTATCATAAATGAATACGTATGATAAGTTACTACAACTGTGATGTCACAATATAATTTATACGTATATGAACAATTATACACAAGCTTTACGCATTTAGTGAGATAGGCAAAAGGAACTTAGGGTTAAAACGCTCCGTTCCCCACCATCAAGTTTTCAAGATATTTTGCTCTGAGCGATAGAAATCAACACCACGCTTTGTCTTTTTACCAGAGCGAGGAGGTAAAAATAATAATTCATCCCCCAAGTGAGAATCGAACTCATAACCTACGCGCTTCCAGTTAGACGGTGTCCCACTGCTCTACAGCTGTCTCAACATAAAAATACAATATAATCAACAATATTTCAAAAACCATACCAAAATTTAAAAATATATATATTATTATGAATATTATTTACAAATATAATTCCATACAAATATAATATAACAAACGACGGCTAGTATTAAAACTAATAACAAACTCACGCGCAAAATTATTAAGCATTTAATTTTTAATAGCAATTTTATGAAAATACACGTTAAGTGGAAGAGATTTATGATTCACATAATATTAAGAGTTGATAGAAACGTGGGCTCGGTTAACACCTTTTTAATAAATTATGATAATTGGTAAGGCTGTTATATACCCGGTAGCACAAGGATGTGACTGTAAACGCGATAGTTGTGAGTTCAATTCTCAATTGGGCAATGAAATATTTAATGTTTTCACTGCCTCGCTCGTAAACAGCGGGGCGTTGACTTTCGCCACTAAATACGAAATGCCTCGAAAATTCGGTGGAAGCGGTCAACGCAGTGTTATACTGGGTTCCTTCTACATACAGCGTATAGGAAAAAAAAAGTAGGGCCATGGTGGCGCAGCTAGATAGCGTAAGAACAGAAAACGCGAAGGCTGTGGGTTCGATCCTTGATGAAGATAATGATTTCGTTTTTCTATCATTAGATATAATAATAATAAAAAAAATACATAATATCTAATATTTTCTCTCTACTAAAACAAAAACCAGCGTTGAGTTCCACCACCTAACAGTGAATAACTTTTTTACCTATGATACAAGTGAGGCCAGCCGTGGAGTATTGTAAATAAGACAGCTTGTGTGTTCAATTCCCACGCAAATAAATCAAATATTTAATATTTTCATTTTTTCGCTCTGGTAATAAGACGAGGAACAAAGCGTGGCATTGAATTCCGCCACTTAACTAGCAAAATCTCTAGAATTTCACGGAATGTAGGGAACGGAAGTGTCTTAATAGGAACAGAGTGTCTCAATACTATATTCCTACCATGTGTGGGATGCAGCACAAAATAAAAAAAAAATCTTAGCAGTATTAGTTTGTTTAAACTTTATATAGCCCCTCTTCGATAAGAGGCGCTTGATACCGATGATTAAAAATTAAATCAGTTTCACGTTAAATGCCGCACACTGTACGGTAGGCAGAGGGAGCCTACTGTTACAGGGAGACACTGTTCCCTACTTTCCGTCGAATTCTGGTGGCATTGCGGGTTAAGCTGCGGAGCTCAACGCCGCCCTTTGCCTCTACGCCAGAGCGAAGAAATAAAAATATGAATTTAATAAATTTTTCATTTTCTCGAACCCAGAACCAGTCGCATTTACAATCTCACTTTGTGCCCCTGCGCCAGGACTGGCCTGATCAATGATTCGCTAAAATAAAAAATAAAACTACAACCTATATTTATCATTCGCATCATTTAACCTTTGTTCAGGCGACATTGGGAACCTGTTTCTCTCAGGATCACAAAGTAAAATAGAATGATCGCAATCAATAAATATTGTGTGTGGGCTTTTCTGTATAAATTTATGGCTTTATTTACATTAATAAGAGGTTGTAACGTTTTTATATCATATATTCCAATCTGTTTTATATTATTGTATATTAATATTCTTTTTTAAGTATCTTCTATCATAAGTAACTGAAGGTGTCTCTTCCGAAGTAACAAATATTTACATCTTTAACACTTCTAAAGTGGAAAGAATAATAGTATTTTAGGAAATGTATAAAAAACTGAACGTAGTGAATATAAACCTGCGCCTCTTGGAGACCATCGAAATGTTGTAACTACTAAGCCCATACGCTCTTATTAAGTTACGTTGAAATTCTTATACGGTTGTCATAACTTACTTTGGGACCGTCCTGATACAGGGACACAAGCGTGTGACTGTTGCTTGTTATGGATTTGATTCTGACTCGGGGAATTAAATATTTCTTTTTTTTATTTCCTCGTTCTGTTAAAGAAGCAAAACACGGCGTTGAGTTCCACCACTCAACATGCAATACCACAAGAATTCAGCACAATGACGAAAAATCAGGAACAGAAGTTTTAATAGAGAACGATCTGTCCTAACACTATGTTCCCAGGTTCCCTGTGCCTACCATATGATGAAAACAGCGTGAATGTGAAGCTAAAAAACATTTAGCCAATCCAAACTGTAGCAAAGAAAAAACCAAAAAGAACCCACTCTGACCACGTCTGTCCGTCCGTCCGGTCACAACGAGACCTAAAAATATTCTAACAAAGCCGCCGACTGATGTCTTAATTCCACGAACGAAACGCATGCCCAACAATTTGTCGGCTCCGTCCGCTTGATATCTAAATTAGTATGTAGACGTGTATTCTTCTTTTTTCATCATCCTTTGCAAACTCGACGTCTCAATTGATGGCGTGTAATTTGAAAGTTCTAAATCGTTAACGCCTCATGTAGTAGGAAAATGATTTGAGGGTGGTTGTTTTTTTTTAATTCACGCTTTATCCCGCTTGTGTATATAATTTTGTTAGTTTCAGGCTGAATCCTGCATAGAACAGGCTAGGCAGAGAAAACCGAGTGTTACGACACTCCGATCCCCGAATTTCGCAAAATTTTCGACTCAATACCATGTTATTACTATTATTATAAATATTATTACAAGTTTTATCCAAAGCAGGGAATTGCATATAATTTATTCTACCGAAAGAAAATCGAAACCACATCCATCGCGTATTCCACAACGGTCACTGCGCCGCTGCACCAGAACGGCCTCGATTAATGGCGTGTAATTTGTAAGATCTAAATCTTTAACGCCTCATATACCAGCGAAATGATTTCGCGCTGACGGTTTTAGACTTGCTATATTAATATTGGTAGCAAAATTACCTTTTTTGTATGATTTGCACAAATTATACGCTATCAATCTTGACTTTATCAAGATTTAATTAAACGTCAGGTTTAATTAAAATTGAGTCCGTCGTGGTGCAGGTCTTGCAACTGTGAACACGACAGGATGTGGTTTCGATTCTTGCTTAAGAAAATGAAATATTCAATATTCTCGTTCTACTAACGAAATTGAGCGCGACGTTAAATTACGCTACTCAATACAATATAATTTTATTATACTATCGCTTATATTTTGTATATAAATTTTCTAATGCATGCAACGCAACGTTAAGCTTTTATAAGCTCAAAAGTATTTTGTCAAAAATTAATGCAAAAAAATACAATTTCGTTAAAAGACCCAGACGAGGACGATTTTTTGAACTCTATGTAACATTTCTGTTCTTTTAATTTAAGTTAGGAATTTAAATAATATATATTTTTACTTTAACATTTGTAGTTCTTTGTATGCGTATGAGGCCGTCGTGGTTCAATGGTAAAGGGTCTAACTGTAAACGCGACAGTTGTTGATTTGTTCCGTATTCAAGGTAATGGTTATAATTAAATATTGGCGGACAAAGCGAAAATGTTGTTGTCTACCTTACTATATACGAGATACAGCATCAAAAACCTTTAAATTCAAATCCAAATCAAGTTTTACATTCAAAATAATTATAATAT
The DNA here is from genome assembly GCA_917862395.2 of Heliconius sara. Classification (NCBI taxonomy): domain Eukaryota; kingdom Metazoa; phylum Arthropoda; class Insecta; order Lepidoptera; family Nymphalidae; genus Heliconius; species Heliconius sara. The sequence goes on along the minus strand of OU860787.2, from coordinate 9,914,986 downwards.
TACATAATCAAACCACAACTACCTCGTTAGTTGAAAATCTCGAAAGCACTATAGAAATCATTATAGCCCTAATGATGTAACTGCGGCAAAGAGATTTCTTTACTAAAAATTTTAAAAAAAAAATCCCTTAAACCTTACAAAGCGGTCTCAAAATAACTGACAATCCATCATAGTATTACCAAGCAATTAACGTTGGGAGTCTTAATTCTGTTCATTATTAAACTAAGTAACTTGTTTTGACCATACAAGATATAACGATATCGATAACAATCTCGTTTTTATAATTACACAACCATTTCTCTTCTCACAATCTTACTATGATCAAGTCTCTATTTGTATGTGGTACCTTAAAACGCGACTTAATTTGGTTGCTCGACGTGTCTCTTTAAACCTAATTTGTATTATTTTTTATCTCAATCAATTACAAATTTGGGGAATTTTATCTTGTACGCTGTAAAAGTTAAACTTGGTTCTGTTGCGTTTTGATAATGGAATGTTATGAGTATCATTAATAGTCTATTTGATATGTTGTTTTTTTTTTTGGAAATTTGTCTTATGATATTTAAAATATGTAAAAATTAGAAAAAAAAAACAGTTCTACATTGAAAATAAGAAAATATATTTAGATACAACAAATCAGTCTATTCCGGTCCACTTATGGACGAAGGCCTCCCACAGGGTGCGCGTGAGCTCCCGATCGTCCGCCTTCCGCACTCAGACGAAGCCAGCTTCTTCTTCAGATCGTAAGTTGAACTTACGCTACGCTTACCGATCCATGATCTCCACTCAAGGACTCGTCTGCTCCAACGGCCATCGGTCTTTCGACAGACGTGTCCAGCTCATTGCCATTTCAACGTACTAAATCTGAGAGCGATGTCGGTAACTCTGGTTCTTTTCCGTATAACCTTATTCCTCATTTTATCTTTCAAAGAGACTCCGAGCATAGCTTGCTCCATACCACGTTGGGCGACTTGAAAGTTGTGGACTAGACCGACTGTTAGTATCCACGTTTCAACACCTGACCATGACCTATCAAGACTGGCAAAACGAACAGGTTGAAGAGTTTTGTCTTCAGGCATTGAGTTCTACCAATCAGCACGCAATGTCTCGAGCAGCAGAAAATGGGAAATAGCGTGGTTCTTTTACGAGCGGGGTACAGTGTGAAGCTAAAGAAAAAAAATACTGGTCAACGCCATATTTAACACCATCCTCTCTTTAACCCGCCGAAACAACCCAAAAAAAAAGCATCTAAATAACCCAACTAAGCTCCCTCGCTACCGTTCTAAATGATAAATATTAATCACTCACTAAACTCATATTTAAATGATGGGAGGTAGCTACTGTTAGAAAATAACTAACGCCCAAACATATTTTTATTCATACATCCTCATTACCATACGGAGCTGGGCTTGTGGGTCAACGAGTTCCCTTTATTGTTTCGAGCATTGTCACAAACTTGGTAATAATATATTTAATTCTGTACTAGTTTAATGAACTGACTTTGCTTTTTGTTATGTTTATCAGCATTAAGTTGTTGTAGGGGCTGATACGATTGTGGGTTCGATTCTCATTAGAATAATTTTAAGGTTTTGTCGATTTCGGTTTCCACCACTCAAGACGACCACCACAATTCTTTCAGAATCCTGCGGGAGATGGGTAGTAGAAGTGTTGTAATAAAATCAGAATGTCTTCACACTAGGTTCCCAGGTTGCAGCTCGGCAATTTTATTTTATCAAATTCTATAAAAGAAAATGGAAATATAAATTTAAATAAATATTTCTTTTCCTCGAGTGGGGATCGAACTCATAACCACACGCGTTTACAGTCACATTTTATAACCCTGCGCCACGACTAGCCTCTTAAAGGATCATAGAATAAATAAACAATTAAGTTTACACAAACATTATCAAGAGCAGTGGCACAACGTATTACTGTAACGCGAAGGTAGTGGGTTCAATTGTCACTCGGAACAATGCATTATTTTCTGGCCACCTCCTTTTACGTGTGGTAGAGTCACGTCACCAGCAATGGCAACACGCATGGGCAGACTCGACCGGATCATTACCACCCCCGGCATTTAAAACCGGCGTGAAGTAGTGGCTTTATGCCACTGCGTTTCGCATCAGGTAATGCCGGGCCCCGGCGCCCAACCCATCTTCAAGGCCGGCAACGCACCTGTAGCTCCTCTGGGGTTGCACGGGGTCGTGGGCGGCGGTAATCACTTACCATCAGGTGACCCGCACGCTCGTTTGCCGTGTCTTTTCCATAAAAAAAAAAAAAAACCTCCACTCATTTAGCAATGTCCGAAAATTGAGTGGAAAGAGGAAGAGGAACGAAGTGTTAATTTAACGCTAGTTTACCTCTGAGTACCCTACTATATGCGTGATACAGCGTGAAACTAAAACAAAACCCACCACAAATCACATCAATTCACTATTATAAACGTTCATGAAATAAACAATATTTATATTTATGATACATATAAAACAACAAAATAGTTTATTCCAAAGAACGCGATCCGATCTTGATTCGCCCCGATTATGCTAACCAAGTCCTTCCTTTCGTAACAACTTTAAATTATACTACATTTTAATTAACTATAGTAGTATCTCTTCGTATATCATTATCACTATCTCTCCGTAAATCATTATTTCATCAGATAGTCACGTACCCGTGACCCCGTCAACTAGGTACAGTGGTTAGTTATGTTAAAATTCTAAATTTAATGTATTAAACATGCCTCTAAGTATAAATAAAAGTACTGGCCATTTTGTTTTTAAGCTCGTCTCAACTCGACGCGCGTCAGTGGGTTTCGTAATTATGATGTTAACTTGCTGTGTTGCCAGATGCATCCAAATAAAGTGGATTTAAAATTAAATTTTCATTTAAAATTTTATTATTTTTATAAGGGGTAACTGTAAAATTTGTTCATGTGTAATTTTACTATACATATGTATATATTTTTAATATTGACGATATGTCTTATATAGAAAATAGAGGCCCAAGTGTGACTGTAAACGCGACAGGTTGTGAGTTCGATTCCCAATCAACATTCAATGCCTCCAGAATTCGGATGACAGAGGAAGTGTCTTAATAGGAACAGAATATCTTAACACTAGGTTCTCAGGTTCCTGCTGCCTACTTTCTTATTTGTGAGACACAGCGTAAAGCTCAAAAGAGTAGTAGAAAATGTATAATTGAAATGAAAATTTGAAACGTAGCGGGACTCGAACTCGCACCTTCTGGAAACCACTAATCCATACGTTCTCATCAAGCTACATCAAAATTTTTATACGCTTGTTACAACTTATTAATGTTGTTAGCATCTCCGTAGGAAGATTATTACAAATTTCCGCTACCCAAAGATTTTTAAATGAGGATTAACACTTTAAAAATGTTAAAAACAATACAAAATATTTTTATCAGGCAACCCCACTACCATCACGGTGAGCACACCTACACGCATGTCGGCCTTTTTGATATCGTACTTTAGCCTTTTCTAATAATAATTACAATATACCTTGCACCCGCGGGCGTTCCCTCCCAACTGCTGGCAAAGCTCTTTTTATTGGCTCGTTTTTTATCTTCATTACAATGTGAGTTAAAATGGTGGTTTAAATAATATATGACGCCTGGAAGTGGGAAGTATCTAATGGGGTTGTAGGTTTGATTTTACTAGAATTTTTGTATTGATTTAATATTTTTTTTTGATCTAAATTAGGTAGGTAGTCCTAAGTCCTGTATAATGTGTTTTTAATATTTTGTAATATATACAGTAGATCAATCATGGCGCAAGGTAACAAAGGCGCTACTGTAAACACAATAGGTTGTGAGTACGATTTGTATCCGATGAAATTATATGTTAAAACTAAAGAAAAATAAAAATCGCTCTAGTAACGAGGTAAAGCGCGACGTTGAGTTCCGACACTGAAAACGAGAAAGTGTCTTTATGGGAATGGAGTGTTCCCAGGTTCCTTCTTATGTGCTGGATACAGTGTGATACTAGTAAATAATCAAATTTAGAAACTAACAAAATAAAAGCTCAATTAATTATTTATTAGAAGATAGATATCTATAAATATATAATTTTTCTAAAAATACATCATCTCTTTTAATTTTTATATCAGCTTCATGCTGTATTCCACACACAGCAAGATAGGCAGAGGGAACCTAGTGTTAAGATACTCCGTTCCCCACTTTCCGCCAAGTTCTAGAGGCATTGCGTGTGGAATGGTAGAACTAAACGCCGCGCTTTGCCTCGATACCAGAGTGAAGAAATGAAAATATAAATACAAATAAATATTTCACTTCTTCGAATGGGAATCTAACCTGCAACCAGTCGGTTTTGCCATACTTTGTGTATACGCCTCGACCGGCCTCATTTTTATTCAAATACAATGATTAATCTAAAATTATAAAAGGCTATTAAGTTATACTTGTCCAATTTTATATGAAAATAAATACTGACCACTGTTCACCTCATTTATTATTTACGTACAAAAGTTATCCAAAAGCAATAACATATTAATACAGAAAACAAATATATTCATGAATATAAATAGAATATTCTATTGGTATAATATTAATAAATTGATATAATATAACATTTCACTAGTCAGTTTTTTTTGGTTAACGCTGTATCCCGTATATACTTAGTAGGGTAGGTAGAAGGAACAATTATCAGAACTCAACGCCGAGCTAAGTCTTGTTATCAGTAAATAATTCGTAGCATCGACCGGGAATTGAACTTATAAACTACCGCATTCTATGGCAGACGGTTAATGACATAATATGTTTTTTCTTCTTTTGATTTTACTTCTTACTTTCTCATATTACTGCCCCAATTTTAAAATGATTACGAAACCTAACACATGATGATGATATAACGAGGGAACGTAAAAAATAAAAAAAATATATTCCTCCAAAGCGATCGAACCTATAACCACTGCCTATATATATGCGACCTCAATCATTATTATTTATGTATGCATAATTAAAAGATTTATTCACTCAGGTAAGCAATTGATAATTTTGCTGATGACATTCTCCTTTCTGTTTAAAAGGAAGTGTTGTATGGAACATGACAGATTTAGATTAATATCATACAGGAAAGCTGTAGGCAGCAGGTTTGATACCTTACTCTAAACAAATGTTGGTTATAAAACATCATCATCAGCATCTGATATTTGTAGGTCTATATATGTCTTAATGGGAACGGAGTGTCCCAGGTTCCCTCTACCTACCCTGCTATGTATATGCGGGATTTAGTGTAGATCTATACCTGTATGCAAAATGTATGTGTATAAAATTATATGAGTAAATTCAGAATAGAAAAACGATAAATATATAAACAAAAAAAAAATACAAAATATACAATATAATAATTTTGCACTAAAACGGTTGGCAATAATCATCAAGTATAAAAGTTAACATTAATGATCATTACAATAAAGTGATTAAAACAAAATCAAGAAAAAAAAGGTTGCACGAAACAAGACTAAAAAACGGTAACAATAAGAAAACGAGGCACCCGCATCTCGAGCCAAACAAAACAACTAATGATCCCACAGATCATGGAGCGCAAGGCTGACGACTTAATCTACGTTCCTTTGTGAATCTTGAATTCTAGAATCAAGATTTTCGCTTGGTTTCACGCTGTATCCCACATTTTGCGCGTTATAGGCAGAGGGAAGACAGTGACAAGACACTACCTTTCCACCTACTGCCCAATTTTCGAGAGCTTTTTGAATGGCGGAACTCAACGCTGCACTTTGTCTTGGAACCAGAGCGAGGAATATAAATTCAGGCGGAAGGTACCCATAACCGTCGCGCTTATAGCTGGACGAGAACGTTACCAAATTAAGATTTTTAATTAACTGTAACGAAAAGTAATACCTTTTGTATATTTACAGAGAAACGGAGTATTTATCAAAATCAGAAAGTTTGTAGTTTTGCATATTTTTTTGTATTAAAAAAAATATAAATAATATTTATAGGATTTGAACCTACTAAATTCATATTCAATTACTCAACTTTCTACTGCGCCAAGGCGCCAAAATTCCAAGACAAAATATTCGACAATTAAAGTATCTCTCAAGATTTTTTCCGCTCTTGAAATGAAACAAACAATTTTAATGGTACTCCAGTTTATATTTAACTTGACGTCTTCATAACAATCTATACGTTTTACAAGAAGTTCCCGAGAAAATGCAGAGTAACGAAAGCAAACAAAGAAATTGTTAGACAACAAAAGGTAAATACAAAGGGCATTTAGTTGGACGATCCTGACAGCGCTACCCACGGCGTCACGATTCCTTTTTCGTCTCGTCTTCCATGTAGGTATTTAACTAGGTTTCTAAATAATGATTTTTTTTTTTTAAATAAAATAATATTCAATTATGAAAAATGGAATTTTTCATTATATATTATAATTTCAAAATGGCTAGTCTGTGTCATTTTAAATATTCATTGAGTGCCCTTTGAGTTAATGTACAGGACTGTTTTGTGTCTATAGACGCAATTTTACAAAACGAAACCAACTATATACAAATAAAATAAAAAAAATATTTAATGATAAGTTACTAAGTTTGATTACAAGAAAATAAGATTTGTCTAGTGTTTATATTTCATTATATCCTTTTTTGTACTTTTTAGGTCACGTCATAAAAAAACATTGTGTTTCCCATATCGGCTAATTTTCAAGTCATGGTGTGTGTGTTGAGTTGCGCGAAGAACAACGCCGCCAAGCTTTGTCTCTTTACTAAAAGACTAGAGCGAAAAAAATAATATAACTTTATATAATTATATAAAATTATACCGGGTAGGAATGGATCCCAAAAATTTCGCGTTCCGTATAGACACAAAGTCACTGAACACACACGAACAAAAGATATAAAAGACTTTTTATTTATTTTTTTCTGTATTTCTACAATTGTAAAATACCATTTGAAATAGAAAAAAAACTTCGTGTCATACATAACTCTGTAACGTATTCGCAAAAACCGCCGACGCAAATTGATAAACCTTTCAATTTCGTTGTCCAAGTCTAGTTGAAAGCTAAAAAAAATCTGGAAAAAAAAAAACTTCAAGTTAACAAACGAACGTCAATTAACTTTTTCGGGCTGAATATTTTTTTTAAATGAGGCTAAATATCAAACCGTAAAAGCGTTTATTTTCAAAGTATAGTTTTTTAATTTTTTTTATATATAACTTAAATTGGTTTATAATTTCTATGAAAATATCGAAATTCTAGATTTATAATTATCAAGCGAATATATTTTGTGTGAATTGCGAAAAATCACATATAATAATTTAATATATTGGCACTTTCAAGACATTAGGCACTGCGTCAGAATGTGAATGGGACGGTTGTGGATTCGTTTCTTACTTTTTTTAATAATACAAACTGAGTGAGTAAGTAGAGTTGTGCCACTCAATTCGCAATATATCGAAAATAGTGTAGTGTGTGGGGCACGGATTGTCTTAACACTAGATTCTCTTGTTTTTTTTCTTTTCCTATTTTTTATTAGTTACTACAAACATTTCCGTTCCACACTTTCCGCCGAATTCTGTAGGCATTGCGTATTAAATCACGGGACTTAACGCCGTGCTTCACCCTATTTATATCAAATATTAAATATTTAATTTCCTAGAGTGGGAATCGAACCACAACCTTTCGCGCTTACAGTCACACGTTTATGCCCCTGTGCTACGACTAGCCTCAAGATTTATATCTATTATAAGTATAATATATTGATTATAAAGCGAAGCGACACGACTGACAAGTCTACACCCTATTTTATTTAGACCATTTCTTGTTGTATTTTTTTTACCCTACTTGTTGGTTTTGTAGGGAATGTAAAGATATTGACGTCTTCATAGCGATTCGTCACGCTTTGCCTGTTGGATGACTTTGCGCTTTCATATTCTATGTTGTGTTGAGATTTTTTTTTGTTGTTGAATAATAGTTGGGTGTATTTAAAAATCGAAGTTGGTAGCTAGTTTGAAGTTTATTATAATTTTTTTTAGAGTGAGCTATTTTGAGAAATTAAATATTTTTTTTATCTTCACGCTTTATCCCGCATATAAGAGGATAGGTAGAGAGAATGAAGTTTTAAAATCCTCCGTTCTACTCTTTCCGTCAAATTTTCGAGACATTGCGTGTTGAGATTTGCCTTGTTAATATAACTGCCACGTTACTGCGACAATATGGTCCTAATTTTATTAATATTAGAAAAATATAAAAGTTTTTGTATTTTTTATGTATTAGATATTTTTAATCATGATATTCATTTTGAATTGCTCAATTTTATTTCAACATAATAAAAATTTAATATACTTATAGCTAGCTCGATATATTAGAAATGTATTAAAATTTGAACTTACTTACGAACTCGCGCCTCCTGGAAACCGACCAGGCGCTCTGCCCTCTAAGCCATACGTTTTCATCAAATTACGTCGAAATTTTTATACGCTTGTTACAACTTATTTATGTTGTTAGCATCTCTGTAGGGAGATTTTTACAAATTCCCGCTACCCAAAGATAATTACTAAGTATTGTCGTCTGGCAAGAGTGAATGCTATTTATTAAATATTTATAACATTTTAAATGTTATTCCACACTTAAGAAAAAAAATTATAATTAGAAAACGTATAATTTTTTTTAACGTAGCGGGAATCGAACCCGCGGTTTCGAATGTAGTTTGAGAGTGGAAAAGCACTTTAAAAATGTTAAAAATACGCTCGATTAAGATGTTTCACCTAAATACGATTCGTACTCACAACCTGCGCCTTCTATTACTAAATCAGCTCATTTTACATCTCACTTTACAATTATTAATAAATAATTTATTTTATAGAAACAATACCGTACATTTCTAATTTATTGTAGTGTTGCTGATGTAAGAAACATATTTTACACGGTCTACACCTATTCTACTACAACTAGAAACTACTTTAGAGGCCATTGCTTATCCCTTACAAGATTTACACGGCCAGTTATCTTGTTTAGGTTCCCTTGTCGGGTATAACGTTTTTTTGTACATTATTTTTTTTGTATATATTTTGATTATTTTATAGCCTGCAATTTCGCTTTCGTGAACGTTGACGTTGTTTCTTGTACTTGTATTATTTATTATAAAACTTAAATTTAAAAAAAAACGAATAATTATTTATATAATTAATACCTTTTTAGTCCAGCAGTGGACCGCAATAGGCTGATTTGATATAATACCTTTTTAACTTAAAATCTACGTGATATACTAAAATTAACAAATCAATCTTTAATTATTAAAAGATTCACTTATAAATTTACAATTGTTTTCCTTATTCCATCACTTTAGATATAGTTTTAATATCAATTGATATTAAAACTAATACATAATGAGCGGATGATGTGAAAATTAAGGAAATTTAATTTAATCTGATAGTCGGTTATAGCTAGCCATTAATTAAAATAATTTGTAGCGGTGTTGAGTTCCGCCACTCTACACGGAACGGAATTCGAATCCAGGTTCCCCCTACTATGTTATAAGGGATACAGCGTGAACCTAAAAAAAAATATAAATATAGAAACAAAAACAATTGCTACAAAAACTCTATATGTATTATATACTGTATATCTTTTTATGGTTTAATGAATAATTTTCAACACATCATGTTTATTAAGCCATATAAATTGTATCGGCAAGTGATTTTATAATTATTACAGAAATGCTTGTTTTCAGCACAAACTGTATGCAAATTAACAGCAAACCAGGGATAATATTTGCTTAACCGCAATCGAAATTGTGGATAGAACTGATAGAACTCGACTATTTCTATAATATATTATAATAATTATATATTATATTATATTACATAGTGTTATGAGGCCAGTCGTGGCGCAGGGGCATAAAGTGTGACTGTAAAACCGACTGGTTGTGGGTTCGATCCCCACTCGAGGAGATGAAATATTTACTTAAGTTTATATTTCCATTTCTTCGCTCTAGTGTTGCGGCAAAGCACAGCGTTAAGTTCTGCTACTCAACACGCAATGCCTTCTAAATTCGTTCGAAAGTGGAGAACGGAGTGTCTTAACACTAGGTTCCCTCTGCCAACCCTGCTGTGTGCGGGTCTTAACACTAGGTTACCTCTGCCTACCCTGCTGTGTGCGGAATACAGCGTGAAGCTGATTTATTTATTTGTTATATATAATGTTATGCTGTTGTTGTTAATATAATAGTATATAGATGATTATTATATTTTTGATTATATTTTTCATTTTTAAAGAAATTTTCTTTAATATTGCTTTTTTGTTTCTTTATTATTTATATCTTTTTATTTTATTTCTCTTAGGCCAATTATGGTGCAGTGGCACAAATGTGCGACTATAAAAGACAGATTGTGAGTACTAATGCAATTCGAGGAACAATATTAATATTTTAATTTTTTCGCTCTGGTAACAAGGCTGAGACGGTGTTGAGTTCTGAAATTAAATACGAAATGCATCCAGAAATTGGCCGAAAATGGGGAACCAAAGTGTCTTAACCCTAGGTTCCCTATAAGTCACTCCGTCCCCATTAAGGCGCCTGCCGAAATCTGTAGACATTGTGCACTGAGTGGCGGATAGGTATCTTACCTACCTACTTAGTTAAATGTTGGGTATATGACCGATCATTACAATGTCGATTGTGTGGTACTGGTTGAAATTTGGATAGAACAAAGCAACGTTCTAGAGTATTCATAGTTAGTATGGAAATTGAAATTTCAACCTAACATGTATAGGAACATAAACGTTTATTGATATGTCAAAATGTGTCCTCAACACGCAATGCCTCCAGAATCCGGCAGAAAGTGGGGAAAGGAGTGTCTTAACACTAGGTTCCCTCTGTCTACCATGCTGTGTGCGGGATACAGCGCGAAGCTGATTTCAAAATGTAGACCTTATTATCCGACGGCAGTGCCGTCTAAAAGGTGAGTAATTATTTAGTACGTATATGTATGTATGTCCGTTTCTTTGTTCCCTTGTAACTATTAAACCACAGAACTGGTTTATATAAACGATATATATTTGGATTTATATTGATGGCGCGAGTGTTACTGGATATATTAATTTAGTTTATGTAGTCGCGTTTTTGATTTTAAAATAATATTCACTTCTTTAAATTTATTTTTAAATATATTATATGTACTATATTTTACAACCTTTAACTAATATGAAAAAGCGTGAACTTGAGAAATAAGCATATACATAAATCATAATTACCAATTTCATAACACAAAACTTTTATTACACACAAAAACAAATAAACACGAAACAGTACGAAACTGTACACAATAATTGGCCCAACAATAGTTCGCAGGAAACACATGTTTCGGTCGTACGTACGTTATTTATGTATGTATGTATGTATGTACGTCACTGGCCATTTGCATTTAGTAATCGCGCGTGTAGTTGGTTTAGACACTGAGTAGTTGGTTGGTTTAATAATAAAAGACATAACTCAGAGGTTACGTTTCGTTTAGTTTTTGAGGCCGACATGGTGGAGCTGTACAATTTCTGATTGTAAACTTATTAGTTATAGATTCGATTCCCGCTCAGGATATAATTACGCTTGTTTACGCTGTGGTAAAGAGGCAAAACGCAGCGATGAGTTCGGACACTTAACACGCTTGTTGATATGAATGTATGAATCCTCTCGATCCTCACTCCAAGAATTGAAATATTTACCGATTCAAATTTATATTTATACTTCTCCGACTTGTTGTTGAAGCAAAAGCGTGGCGTTGAGTTACGTGTTAAAATTGGTCTTAACACTAGGTTCCCTCTATCTACCCTGCTTTGTGAATGAAACAACGTGAAGCTGATTTATATACTTGCTTATAATATCGTATTCCTTTTAACGGATAACAATAAAACCTATAAAAATGGAGATTCAAATTTAATTCAAATTTGGACCCATACAAAAAATATTCTTTTCATTTTAATTATAATGTGTTAATTTAATTAACATCGTAAAAATACTTTCGTTGGAAATGATTAACTTAATCTGTGACGTATAATATATACTTTGTGATTTAAATCACAATTAATTGTATGAAATGGCTTAATTAATTTACTATTAGAGTATGGCATTAACATAACAATTATATATCGTGTTGGAGGCCCACGCCTCTCCCTATATACAGCAATATTATAAAGCCTAAGGATTGTTCAAATGAGCTCAGGAACAACTGGTTTGAATGAAAAGATTAATTTTGTGTTTGTTAAATCTCCTCCCTATCCCTCCATAAATATACTTTCTTTATAGAAGGAGGCTCTAGGCATTGACATTATACGAGTGTCTATCAAAGTCCATATTTTTTTCTTCAGGAACGAGCCACTCTCGGGTCACCGTTCCAGATTAACAGCAGTTTAGTACGAAAAAGAAAAAAAAACTCATTCGAGATAAGTCGCTGTGGTTATTATCAGAATTTGATCTGCACGTAGATCATTCTTGTACCTATTCCTTTAGTACCTATAAAAGCAAAAAATACGTAAATGTTACCAATAACCAAATAAGACTTTTTAATAATATTTCATCCTGCACAAGGCAGGATAAGAAGAGGGAACCTAGGAAGTTAGTATTAAAACACTCCATGCTTTACTTTCCGCCGAATCCTGGAGGCAATGCTAGTTAACTGGCGGTAGTCAACGTCACGCTTTGTTTAGCTACCAAAGCGTGAAAATGAAATTATTAAATATTACATTCTTCAGAGTGGGAATCGAACTCACAACCTGTCGCGTTTACAATTCCGTACTGTGCTCACCACGACTAGAATCTCAAAGAATATTTAATTGAAGGAACTATAACAATTTACGATTTCATAACTTAAAAAAGTACTTCAAAATGGAAAATAGTCGTTTTAAAATCTTGAGACTTCTTGTCATTACTATTTAAAAGAATAATAGAAAGACCGGGTTTCGTTATTCGGGTGGCAAATATTTAAAGTAGGTCAATGTTCCACGATCTGTATAATATTTTGTCATTTTAATTATCTGGCCGTCGTGGCGCAGTGGTACAAACGTGATTGTTTTAAGTTCCATTCCCACTCGGGCAATTGAATATTTAATATTATTTATAACCTCTGTGGCCAGTCGTAGCGCAGCGGCACGAAGTGTGACTACAAAACCGACTGGTTGTGGGTTCGATCCCCACTCGAAGAGATGAAATATTTACTTAAATTTATATTTCCATTTCTTCGCTCTGGTGCCGAGGCAAAGCGCGGCGTTGAGTTCTGCCACTCAACACGCAATGCCTCCAGAATTCGGCAAAAAGTGGGGAACGGACTGTCTAAAACATTAGGTTCCCTCTGCCTACCCTGCTGTGTGCGGGATACAGCGTGAAGCTGATTTATTTATTTATAACCTCGCTCTGATGACAATGCAAAGCGCGGCGTTTTTAAACGTGTCTCAATGAGGAATGGAGTATCTTAACGTTAGGTTCCTAGGTTCCCTCTACCTACCCTGCTATGTGCGAGACATAGTTAAAAAAATATTAGAAAACGTGAAAATTGTGTATTCGATCCCTAGTGGGGAAAAATTAAATAATTATAATTATTTATTCATGTTTTGCCTTGTGACTATTAAACTTTATGATACAGTTGTATTTCCTAAGTGGAAATCGAATCCCCAATCGCCATACTTATAGACAGACGCTAACCCACTGCGCCACAACGTCCTTAATCTATATATCTATATATAATAGATATATTCTATATATCATATTTTAATAATAAGCTAAACCACAACTTACCGTCCATGTTCAGAACCAATAAACCTACTAATATCTCTCACAGAATTTGCATCTCAAACGGTATCCCGTAGGACCTGATAGCTAATACTGCAAGACAGAAATTTGCCTACATTAACGCCGTAATGGTGTGCTTTAAATTTTCGTATACATTATTTATTTATGAGCCCGTTTTCGCGCAGTGGGGTGATATCTGACTGGAAATGTGATGGTTGTGGGTTCCAATTCTATTTATTGTTTGAAAACAGTGTGTTTGATAGATGAAGTGCGGCGTTGAGCTCCGCAACTCAACAACGTGAACTTTTTTTTATTCATAAATATTTAATGTTTTGTGAAAGCCATTTTATGTTCTCTATAACTCTTTGTGAAACATACTTAGATATGTTATTTTTGCTTGTGAAAAGATATCACATCTTTTTATTTGATGGATGAATTTTTAGTAAACATTTTCTCTTCTCTTTGTTAATTGACTTACTTTAATATACTTTGCAGTGTTAAAATTGAGATAAATAAATATAAATAAAAGTCGCCGTTAAGCCTTAATCAAGAAAAAATACCTAACTCTACAATATTCTATTTATACTCAGCCTCTCACCGGATTAATTGCGTTTTAATATAATACATTTTTGGAAACTCTACTTTTCGAACACTTGGTAGTATTCCGTTTTCTTGGGTCGAAAATATACTATGTAAGTATAGTGGCCAGTCGTGACGCAGGGGAACAAGCATGTGACTATAGACGCGACGGCTGTGGGTTCGATAACACCAGAATTTTTTTTTGTTAAATCGCTCTGGTTTCGAAAAAGCGCGGCTTTGTGTTCCGCAACTTAACGCCATGAACAATCGGCGTAAAGTGAGAGGAATGTGAGTATCTTAACACCAAGATTCCTCTACATAACCTTCTTGAAAATAAGAATAGAAAATAAGAAATTGGTAAATTATGTTTCCTAAAATAATACTACATAGTTACATGTCAATTTAACAAAAACGTCATATATATATATTGTTTTTTTTTAGCTTCACGTTGTATCCCGCACATAGCAGGGTAGGCAGAGGGAACCTAGTGTTAAGATACTCCGTTCCCCACTTTCTGCAGAATTTTGGAGGCATTGCGTGTTGAGTGGCAGAACTCAACGCCGCGATTTGCCTCGACACCAAACCGAAGCAATGGAAATATAAATTTAAGTAAATATTTCATCTCCTCGAGTGGGGATCGAACCCACAACCAGTCGGTTTTACAGTCACACTTTGTGCCACTGCGCCACGACTGGCCTCGATCTATATTGTTTATACCCACAATATGCTAAACACCTATCATATCCCATTACTTCGAACTGCGAATATATAATAAGCTTGTATTATATTACCCCGAGCTAATATTACTTAGTAAAGTCATTAGAACACAAATAGATATTATGTTCATATAAACAAACTTGATATATATAGGCATTTTTTGTTGTTTGCTATTTAAATTGTTAATATATTATTGCACCGCGGCGTTGAGTTACGCCA
The DNA here is from genome assembly GCA_917862395.2 of Heliconius sara. Classification (NCBI taxonomy): domain Eukaryota; kingdom Metazoa; phylum Arthropoda; class Insecta; order Lepidoptera; family Nymphalidae; genus Heliconius; species Heliconius sara. Next base: position 9,899,702 of record OU860787.2, on the reverse strand, counting down.
CTCAACATACGATGTATGGAAAATGGGGAGGAAAGTGGAGAACGGGGTGTATTAACACTAGGTTTTTTTGATATAAATAAAATAATCAGGAAGGTAAGATTGAGTTTTGTGTTGAGTGCTGCTACTTAACACTCCACGCCATAAGAAGCAGGGAACGGAAGTGTCTAAATGGGAACGGAGTATTTTAACATAAGTTTCTCAGATTTCTTCGTCTACCCTACTATTTGCGTGAAGCTAAAAAAATATATAAAATTAGTAGTAGCTTCATCTCCCGTTTACCGCAAGTCTTAACATTTTCCATAAAAATAAATATCGTTTCAATCACTTCAACATTTTGCTGTATGAAGAAAAAAGTAATTGACTAGCTTTTTAATTGGTTTCCTTTTCTTCAGACCTCACCTTTTACTCGATAGCTTCTTATAAAATATTTCTTCGTTTCCTATTAATTTTATGTTGATTATTCATATAAATAATTCCGAAACTGTTATAATGATATATCAGTAAGATATTCCTAGAAAACTTACAAAAAAAAAACGAAAAACGTTAAAGCTTGGTTTAACTTGCACGGTTACCAAGAGACGCGGGTTCGAGTCCTCTTACGTTCTAATTTGTGTTATGCGATGTGACTTAACACTAGGTTTCCTCCGCCTACCCTGTTATAAGCGGCGGCCTATCCTGTATATAAAGTAAAACTTTCTTCTTATTTTTTGAGCTTCACGCTCTATCCCGCAATATAGGCAAAAGTAACCTCGGAATCTATTGTTAAAACACTTCGTTCCTCATTTTCCGCTCAACTTTCGAGGCTTTGTGTGTTAAGTGCCAGAACTCAATGCCGCGCCTCGCCTTATTACCAGAGCAGAGATAAATCAAAACAATAAATATTACATTCCCCGAGTGAGAATAGAACCCACAACCAATTACAGTCGCATACCTTTAACGAATGCATTTCTATCATATATTTTTCACAAAACACAACTTCAACGAGCCCAATTATATAAAAATACATAATATATTTAATTCCACCACTTACTCATTAAAATTTTCATCTAACCGTAAACTTTAGTAGGAGAAACAATGTTTTTACCTATTAACAACCATACCGGAAACTTCGAGGAGATAGCCATCTACGGTTTTAATTATTCGACTATGGCCCCGCCCGGCGTTGAAAATTGTATGGGACTGTCCAATCAAATTAATTTTAGATCGCAGAGAGATGTAGTGATAAGTCACTTTATATTAATGTTATATGACGTCGAGTGTCTGTTTTGCTTCGATTTAAATCATGTTGTAATATATAATTTTAAATAGATGGTTGTTTAAATTATTGTTTTAGCTAATTTCTGCTTACCATTTTCCGGAAAAGAAAATATGATATATTTCATTGCATCAAGTGAGAATCGAACTTACAACTGTCGCGCATGCTTTTACGACCCTAAGCTACGATGGTGGTGGTTTTAAAATGATTACTTTTTATTAAAATTATTAAGCTCGCTTTAAGCACCACTTGATAATTTGCAAATATTTCTTCTTAGTTTTTTAGAAGTGATTACTTAATATGTAAATATTTATTATGTTTTGGGCGCTTCGGTAACAAGATACAAAGTGTAACTTAGAGATTCGCCATACGACATGCAATATCTTGAAGAATGGACAAAAAGTGGAGAGCGAAAAAAAAGCGAAAAGTATATCAAAGTACACCGATAAGAAATCTCCGTCTCCGTTCTCTGTTGTTCGTCTAAATTAGAGATAATCAGTGTTAAGCGCTGTAACTCGGTGCCATCTGAACTTGCCAGAAGTGAATTTAAATTCACAATATTATTTAATCAAATAAATTATTATAAGCAGCTTTGAATCAAGTCAAATGAACATATAATAAAAAAGGCTACCATCGGTTCAAAAGGCAGTTCTGCTGAGAAGAGCTGACAAGATACTCAAGAGTTTCGTCACTCAACACGCAATGCCTCGAAAAATTCGATGTAAAGCGGGAAACGGAATAACTTAGCACTAAATTTCCTGCGGGATAAAGCATGAAGTTGATTTAAAGATGTAATAATAATCGAAGAAAAATCTTGTTGAACTCTTACAATCATTTCCAATATTCCCTTTCATCAAAATCTCAAGATAACGCGATTCATCACTAATAGCCCACTCATCGTTATATAATATAATACAATATAATTTACAGCTGCTCAAGCGGATGCCTTCTCACAAATTACGTTACAAAATAACACATTCTTACCGACACGACTGGCCATGGGGAGATTTGAAATTAACTATAATTGCTTAATTCTGAACTGGTGTTTGTTCGCCGCGTAAGGCTCTGTGCGAGAGAGACGGTGATACGGGCAATGATATTGGCTGTGGTGAAAAAGCCAAGTTCTTTTTGAGTGTGTGATGAATGAGAAGATTAAATTGTGTTGATGTAAAAATGTTTAAGCATTATTTGTTTTTTTTTTTTGTCTATTATTTTGTAATTATATTGACACAATAGTAATAGTCACAATTAAAAAAAATATAACATCTTTTTACTTCTATGGGTTAAAGTAAATATCTTCAAATACTAATTATAAATTTTCTTATTATTGTAGAAAAAAATGAACTAAAAAATAAATTATAATTCTACCTTCAATGAGAGTCCAATTATATTTTTTTCACGCTGTATCCCGCATTATTTAGTTTTTAGCTTAGCTTAGCATAACATAGTATAAGGTAAGCAGATGTGGCGGAATTTAATGTTGCAATTTACTTGTTGAAATAAAAATATTTCTTATTTCATTTTCTCGAGTTTAAATCGAACTTACAACCTGTCGCGTTTACAGTCACCCGCTTGTGCCCATGTGCAGACAACGATAGCCTGTAATTATTTGATATTACTATTTAGGTAACGAAAAATAAAACAACGTTAACTGACATGAGGGATCCTAAATCATGATAGTGTAATTATATGTTTATTGTAAGGCGTAATACTTAACAACATGCTATTGCTTGCTTATTGTCACAATTTTGTTTAATATTATAATACTTTCCTCAAACTTGGCTCAGCTCAGTAATAGAGGAGCATTGGCTACAGAAATTGGTTGAAATATAAAAAAAATAACGTCCGTCCGAAGGAAATAAAATTGGTATAGTATTTTTTTTGTGTTATAATGATATTTTTAATGTAAGATTTATGCTGACATGTGTATTATATATAAATATATCTTATTTATATATATAACTTTATATATACAGACATTTTAATAGTTATTGTGAAATCAAAGCTTTTTCTTAGGTACACGTGATTGTAACGAATGGACTTACTGTATGTTCAATTGAAAGACATTCAACTCTGCACCTCTGTTAAAATAAACAGATAATAAAAAATATAGAAATTTAACACTAAGTTCTCTTTGACTCTTTTTATCCTACATGCAGAAGATGCACATAGTAAACATATAAATATATGGGATTCGAACACTTGACCATCGTCCTTACGATAATAAATATAACGATATAAAATGGAATTCAAAATATTTTTAATTGTTTCTTTATGATTCGATGTTTCATTATTATATATAAAAGTAGGTAAGTTTGTATAATGAAAAAATAATTTACATAATAATAAATTGCTTCCTCTCATTACTTTCAGATATCGTCGTGTCCTGAATAATGACATTAAAAAGGTCGGTATATAATTATATTGTGTGATTTTTTTCAGTATTCATTGTATTATATAAAAAAAACAATCAACATGTATTTTTGCTTTTCACATTTAGCAAAAAATATCTTTATTTCAGCAAAATATAATCATTTAAAATATAATATTATTTTCAATACGTTGGTATTTTCAATATATAGGTTGAATCCTTACAAACCAAGATTTCTCGATTCGTCTTTTTTTCTTTTTCATTATTTATTTTTCTGTATTCCGCACATTCCAGCGTAGACAGAGGGAACCTGGGTACCTAATGTTAAGACACTTCCGCTTTCAACTTACCGCCGAATTTTCTCCTTCAGTTTGTCCTTCTGTTAACAAATGAAAGAATCAAAACATAGCAATCGAATTTACGACACTAAATCATAAAACATGTTAAACATCATTTCAACTTTAGCGTGCAAGTAGTAAATTTAAAAATTTAGTGTGGCCGTATACCCAGTATTTATGGTCAAATTATTGATAGTAAAACTGTACGACCAGGTAAAGTACTCGTGTGTAAACAGTAAAAGTCTGATAGCACCTATAGCTATAAATTTATTTCATACTGGAATTTCTAGATCATATTAATAAATCATTATTTCCGCATTTCATAGATATAATGTGGTGCTAAATAAATTAATTATAAAAAATAAAATAATTTAATTATAAAAATCCTAAGCAGTTGCGATGGTTAAAATATCACAAAGCCAAATATTCTCATCCCGCTATACCTTTCTTTCATCCACATACATAGGTTGGAGGATCTTTTTTAAATCTTCCTTTCTTAGCCTGATTTCTGTAATTTTGTTTATTTCATTTCTAGTGCAATATACTCATTTCAAGTCGTTACGTGTCCAATAACGAAATTCAGCGCAGCACATAGTCTTATTATTAAGGCGACGAAATAAAAATAAATCAATCCCTTAATTAGCAATCGAACTCACCACCACCGTCCCGTATTCAATTAGACACTGTGCCACTGCACCACAACCGTCTTAATACAAATTATAATTTACATTGATAAATTGACTAAACCCTGTGAACAATTAATTTACTTTGTCATTCGTATTATACTCGTAGAAGACAAGTGATTTGATATTTTGCGACTCAATCACGAGATTTCCCCTTCATTTTGATTTATTGCTGATTGTTTCAAACAGTAATTGTTAAATTTGTACCTACTTTAAGCCGTTCTAGATCGAATATTTTTTTTTTAGTTATTTATATATTATACTGTAAAGTTGCATGTTAATTTCCACGTGAAACAAGACAGGTCCAGTGAATTTAATAATAACACTTTATTGCACGTTTACAATTGGATTATACATTTGATTCACAAGTACATAAGATCAATGTGCAATGGCGGCCTTATCGCTAAGAGCGATCTCTTACAGGCTAGTGAATTTAGTGTCAAGACACTCTGTTCCCCAATTTCCGACCAATTATAGAGATATTTCATTGCTTTAATTAAAAAGATGGAACAATAAAAATAATTTACTTCATCATAGAAATTGAGTGAACATTAGGTTCCCTATCATAGGTTGTATAGTTGTTATGTTAGTTGTGAATTAAAAGTAAAGTTATAAAATAAATTATTATATTAATAATTAATTATTTCCTAACACCCATATTTTGGGATAAATTCACACCAACTATACAAAACTCGTTATCGCACCAACTTCTTAGCCAAACAATGTTTCTAATAAATATAAAAATGCAGTACGATCGCGAAACACGCTAATGACTTTTGTAAACAACGAAGAGTGATGAACGGTTGACTACAATCCATTTTTTACTGTCGGATTTCCAACCTTATTTCTTAAGACTTAAGGACTATCCAAATCGCGGGATGATTCTAACAAACAAAGTTTCTTCTCTGATATACAATCAAACTTGTTTCGCATTTTTCGTACATTATTTCGGTAGCTAAAAGGAAATTGCTGGCCTCCGGCACCAGCCATTCCGTTCTTTAATATTAACCATAATCTTGCCCAGATTTTTAAAAGAAGACCAAGCTTTTGTGCTGTTATGGCGATGCAATTTAAAAACGGCAGTCCTATTACAATATCCATTGGAGAAATAGGTTGTTGTTTCATTGAAACATTAGATTGTTGTATATAAAGAAATGGTAATACTTTCAAAATTATTATTATTTATATGTACGTCTTCTCCGTTTCTGGATCATAGATAGACTCAAAATGTTGAAATTTAGTATTAAGGTAGATGAGGGGGTGAAGAAGGGGAGGGAGCAATAAAAATAATTACTTAAATTTCCTATGAGGAGTCAGAAATCCTCATTTTATTTTAAAGCCTACTTAAACAAAGCTGCGGGTGTGTGCAAATTTTTCAGCTTCACACCGTATCCCACATGAAACAGGGTAGGCAGAGAGTAAATAATAATTTATTCCTCTTAGTGGGAATTGAATCCACAACCATAGCGTTTACAGTCACGTGTTTAGTGATCAAATAGTATAAAGACGAAAATTATAGAACATTTCAACTCAGCTCCAACCAGAAACATAGACATCATAAATTCCTGGCACCACATACACTTGTTCTCGAATACAGTCAGTCATGTTACCCAAAAAGAGAACTAAAAACCCAACAACACTAATAAACGTTTACAAACCAAACATACGAATAAATAAACATAAATCAGATCAATTAAGTCACAAGATTTTGCTGAATGAATGAAGGTACACAGATGGTTTGAATCCCTCATAAATCCAAGCGACGCTTGTCAACACGAAATCTCTTTCTTCGAAAACAGTTTTAACTTGTATGTAGTAACTGGCGGTTTGACATGGTGAAACAGATGTCTCCTATTTGACGGATGGGTCAGCGAGGTCGGTTCTTCCCCTCTGTTACCCCTGGGGTGCCTGACAGCTGATGAGACAATTACTAAGATCGTGACTTCGTAATATTGTTCTTATGTAATCTAATCTAAGTTTTACTTGAATGACTTTCAGTGTTTGTTTGGTTTTTTATATATAATTGACGAAGTAAAATATGAATAATGTAAATAAATATTTTTTTTGGGTTTAATATTAAAGTGAGAATATAGTCTCAGTGCAATATTTATATTAGCTTTTGTGGCACAAGGTCAGTAGCAAATTCGATTTCCACTTAGAGGAATTATTTATATTTGTTTTCTCGTTCTGGTAACAAGAAAGTGCACGGCGTAGTCTCTGCCACTCAACACGCAGTGTCTCCAAAATTGATCGGAAATTGTAGAACTGAGTGTCTCAACACAAGGTTTGCTATGTCTACAGCGTGACGCAAAAAAATATATTGACTATTTAGTCTAGGCCCTGAAGCCTGTCTAGCAAAATAAAAAAATACGCAAACCAAAAACATCTAATAAAGTAATGAAAAGGCGGTCTTCCCAACAGCGTCCAAGCTTTAATACGGCATAAATTTAACTATCAATTATAGTCCGCAACCTCCAATCAGAATGCACCTGTGCGGGTTGTTATAATGAAGACGTTTAAGTTCCTCGCAGGTGTCCATGGCTCCCGATCCCAAATCTTCTTATTATGTTGTTTAATTCATTATGCGCTTTGTTTTCTTCATTCGTTTTTTGTCGATGCCGCGAATAACTTGATTGTCTCCTCGGAAATTTATTGTGGCGCAAGGCAAGGAAGGGTCCCATTATAAATCGTGTCGGACCACTAACATATGTACGCAATTAAGCTGTAAAGTTTTTTTAAACGTTCTCAACAATTTGGGAAAACACGAAATATTTGAACTTAGAAAGTATGAGAGAACGCATTTAATTCCAAACAATGGAGGTAAATGAGGCGGTGAGGTCTGCGGTTTTATTTTTTAAATAAAACCAACCGTCGGGCACGTAACAGAGTCACATAGCGTCCAATTTTTATTTTTTCGTGCGGCAACTTTTTGAACTGCCATAGCATCGACAGCGTACATCGTTTTGCGTTTCGAATCTCGATTACGAACACTCATTGACGTTTCCAACATACCTTTAGGAAATAAGAATGTCGTGTGGAAATTGTGCCTTTCAGAAATGAGCTCAAAGGGGCCGTGATTAGAGCGCTATCGGGACGCTCGTTTTGTTTTACACATGACGTGCTAGAAATAGACGACGTAAAATTCTTTAAGATAAAACAAGAGGTTCCCTCCAGCCGTTAACAGATCCAAGGCAATTTAACCTTTCTCCACGCTCGAGTAGAGTTTTTTATTACACGAACGAACCTTCTCGGAGGCCTCAAATAAAAGTTATTGAATGATCCCTGATTAGATGATTATCGATGGAGTTGGGCTGGATCGGCTTGGTACATTTTATATGGTAATTGAAATGTAATATAAGCATTCGCTTCGAGACGTTCATTATCGGGGCTTATGACGATCGCTATTGGTAACGTGAGTGAAGAGGCTTCATTTTAAACATTGTATATCAGAGTTAGGAATTCGAATAATTATCGACAATTCGGTATCGGTTACATGAATTTTAATGAGCGAATCAGATACTGAAGGTCATTTTGTTGTATTATTTATATACGTGGATCTTTCATATAGATCTATTTTCGGATGATAAAAAAGGCACAAAGGCGGCAGATGCAAGCTAGTGAAGGCGCAATTAATTTCATATAAAACGTTTCTATCCAAAGGAAACCATTTCTCCACAGATTTGACGTGTTATAAATTTTCGTGAATGTTGTTTTTTTTTTTCGTTCCGTTTCATAACATATGCCGGTGTTTTATTCGGGTTTGGTTTGTTAGCTCACTAGTTTTTATGGACTTGTGTTATTAGTGTTAGGTCCAGCGTAGTCCGTACCTCCATTACGAGTGCTCCAAAAATATTTTGCTTTAACAAATAAAAGATTTTTTCTATTGTTTTGATATAAAATATTGTTTTCTGTGTTATTTTTATGTGTACTATTAAAAATAATCAAATATGCTGGTAAATACACAATTGTTGAGAAGTATTTTATTTTAGATTTCATTATGTTTCATGTTATAATATTTAGTCAATAAAAATTAAATTAAAATATAGTAAAATTGCTGAGGGATACGGTCAAGTTTCTTAAGTAAAAAATAAAGAAGGTTAAACATGTATACTTATAATTAAATCGTAACGGATCGATGTCTATACCTGGAAGATATATAAGAATAAATGTAATTAGAGGCCTTTTTTAATGTAATAGAACAAAAAACAATGTTCTTAAAATTTATCAATCTGAAATTAATAACAGATTCAGGATTACGGTTCCTTAGAGCACAGAAGTTAAGCTTTTAATATAACTCATTCAAATATATGACCATTTATGTGTAGTTTTTGTTTCATATTATAGCAACTTCGTCGCGATTTTCATAACTGTAAGTATATACTTATAGAACTCTAAGTATAAAATTATAAATATTTCATAAAATAAATATCTATACAAACTTATAATTGTAATTAATTTCATACACAATAAGTGTACATGGGCATAAAAAACACACAAACTTAAGTTTGTTCATTTTATTCGCTGTCTTATCAAAATCGAACAGGTATTTCTCTATCACAATGCCGAAATTGGTTCAAAACTTAAATATACTTAAATAAACATTCGTTGAGGCCAGTCGTGGCACAGCGGCACAAAGTGTGACTGTAAAAGCGGCTGGTTGTGAGTTCGATCCCCACTCAAGGAGAGGAAATATTTACTTAAATTTATATTTCCATTTCTTCGCTCAGGTTTCGGCTAAACGCGGCGTTGAGTTTTGCCACTCAACACGCATTGCCTCCAGAATTCGTCAGAAAGTGGGGAATGGAGTGTCTTAACACTAGGTTCTCTCTGCCTACCCTGCTGTGTGCGGGATACAGTGTGAAGCTGATAAAAAAGATAAACATTCGTTTATTTCGAGCGGGCGTAGTCACACGTGGGCCACTAATATATTAATAAAATAAAAAAAAACACATTTAAGTTTCATATTAATAATACATTACTTTAGTTTCATATTAATAATACATTACTTTAGTTTCATATTAATAATACATTATTAATATGAAACTAAAGTAACTTAATGTTAACACTCTGTGTTTTATTTTGCACCTAAATTCAACACAATGCTACTTATTAAGAAAATCTTAATGTGGAATAGCGATTTAAAAAGTTCAAAATGTTCAATATAATATTATTTTAATGAAAATATTAATAAAATAGGACAAAAAATGTATATACTGGCTACCTGCTAACTTTACATGCAAAAATTTATTTAACCGTAACATGAAAACGCCATCAATATCTAAATGGATTCCAACCCCCGGGCGACAGATGGTCGAATCTACCCCACATTCATATTTTGATTATTTCTATAGCGTTCTATTATATATAAAATTCAAAACATTAATACAACAAAGAATGGTACAAAGGGATAGTTCCGTAGCAATAAACGATTTATTCATATATTTATTAGAGGCCCAAATGACCCATGTGAACAAATTTTTAGTACAATTGTCGTTTGCTAATTTGGGTGGTACCAAATACTTTGTATGAAAAAACTGTCAATCAATTATGTTTATTTCAATTAAATTTCGGCACTAAGAAAAAATAATATTTTAATAATGAAGAAATTAAATATATCCAATATTATTAAAAAATATGAATTTGATATAGTCTCATATGACTAAAATGTGTAAAATATTTATAAATAATACACAGTCATCGTATACAAAATCTATATTGTCGTACAGAATATTAACTATATTCAATGGCTTTTAATAAAATAAGATTTTAGACATTTATTTTCATTCATCTCCCATATTAGTAAAACGAGTAAATTAAACAAATATAAAAATGCTACCTCTCCTTTGCGCTTGATTACACTAACTTGCGTAACACAACTCCGCACTATATCTTAACTAACTGGAAACCCATAATGATGATATTACTCCTCCACGGTGCCACATAGAGTACAACACATTACGAAACATATGGACTTTAAAACGACAAGATGTTCACCGGCGCCAAGCAGTTAAAAATCCAACAATAAATGATTTTATGATTAAAAAAAAACCCCTTATTTTTCTAAGACCATACTTTGTTTACTTCGTCTATGACTATGAATACACCGCTACTGACTCATTGTGTTTCGAGTATCTATTTTGTCCTTTCTGAAGTGCTTTATAAGAAAGAAATGTTTGATAAAAAATATCAACAATTGTCACGCAATGTTCTTTTTTTTTCATCGGCTGTTAAGTGTTAGAGAGATCGTGACTGTGATTTTTGAGCGAACAAAAAGGGAAACTTCAATTTTGAAATTTTTTTTATACAATATGAATTTATATAAAATCAAAATAATTGAAAATTTAACAAAAAGGACAATTGGCATACATTTTTAAGGAAGTTAAGTTAAGACACTCCGTTCCGAATGCAACACGCAATTTTCGATGAAACATAGAGTGTACAGTGGCAGTACTACGTTGAGTATAAACACTATGTTTTGTAGAGCGTTGGAATAAAAATTATTCATTCCCCCGATTGGAATCGAACCTACAAGCGTCGCGTTTATAGTCAGACCCTGTGCCGTTGAGCCATAACGACCTGTTGAATAACATAAATTAAAGTGTTAAGGACATAATAAAATACAAAAACATACTGATACATAGGAGAGTGAATAAATTTAATTTAATATCGTTACTTCTAGGGCTCTAAACAAAGCGCACTTAAACAAAAGGTCTCGCAAGTCACCGTTGGTAGTATCGTTAAAGTTAACTATTGTAGTAAAGGTATTTGAGTTTTACTGTTGAAACTTAAACGTTAAATGGATTTTATAATGGGCAAATTTCAAGTGTTCATGCATTATTTTCAATAAGTATTTTTTTGTGTCCATTATTTTCTTTATCTTCACGCTGCATTCCGCAGTGACATTAGAGACACTGTGTTTCGAGTGGTGGAACTCAACGTCACGCTTTGTCCTCTAATAAATAACACATCACACACGAGCATCGAATTCACAACCGTCGCGTTCAGTTTAATATAGAGTCAGACATTGTACCACTGCGCCACGACGGCATCAAGCCTACATTTGTTTATTAATTTTTTTAACAATTTTTATTTTTACTAAAAAAAAACTATCTACCCAAAAGACATCATTCATTTCAACACGTCACCAGCAAGAAACACAACATTTAGCATTTAGACGCGAACAAATAGATTTAGCTCGTATTTCGAAACTAGGCAACTAACGCCTAACTACTGTACCGCATTAAGCTGCTTGTCAAATAGTACGGCAGCGTCATTTGTCAAAGCTAGGTATTGTAGAATTACGATAATTTTGCTTACTGCTGTTTCGTTCTAGTTTGGATGTGCTTTTACGTGGTAAGATGAATCTGTTAAGCTACCTTGTACAATGTGATCGAGGTCAGTGTAAACGCGACTGGTTGTGGGTTCGATCCATCGAATGGTATATTTATTTAATTTTTTTTTAATCTTTAGCTCTAGTGTCGAAGGAAATCCAGAGTTCGGTGCAATGCCTCCAAAATTCGGTGGAAAATGGAGAGTGGAATGTCTCACCACTAGGCTCCCACTGCCTACCCTGCAGCATACAGCGTGAAGTTGGAAAAAAAAAGTTGACAGTATTTTAGCTTTCAGTGACAACCTTTACGACTAAAGTTTATCAGATAACAAGTTAAAAAAATCAAGTCTTTAATATATTTCGAACTATAACAGCTTGTTTAGTTTATAGCTAGACATTACAGAAAAGAGATACAACAAACACATTTACAGTCAGAAACCAACACAATATATCAAAACGACTTAAAATTATTATATTATGTAAAATAACATCAACACCTTTAAAATAAGCTTTGAACGACTTCATCGATGCGTTTATGATTCAATAATTTAATACATCATCAATCAACGATTCATGGAAAGCGATTTATAAGACCGTATGCCGTTCGAATCTTTACCTGCTCTGATATAAAAAAAGGCGACAATAACGATGCATGGTAAACTGACCAGATATCTCAATTTATGAAGTCAACCTCAGTTTTCTTTAAAGTTTTTGGGAGCAATTTGTTCGTAGAATAGCTCACAAATTCTGGTGTCGAGACGATTATCTATTATATTTATGTCTTTATACTGTTTTGCTTTAGATTGTAGTTCTTGGGTAGTGCGCGTACGCTTTGATGTTGACCGCTTCTTGTTATTATTAGTAATATTCAATACATCTTCAGTACTTGGGAATTCTACAAAATTTGTGTTGACTTAATTCTATAATCTAATAGACTAAATTTGGTCATAATATATTTCGGGTTCTAATTGGGCATGGCTCATTTACCTTCAGACCCCTTCAAATTAATGTAGAAGCGCCCTTTCTGTCAATTTTTTTCCTAAAAAATAAAAAATTTAAATATGAAAATTTTAATTATTATTCCATATAAAATATTTCAATAGTTAAACATTTAGACTACCACTGTGCCACATCGACAAATGGCTTCTGAAACATAACCACTCATTCCTAGAACCCACCAAGTGTGAACTTAATAAAGTTATCATAAAACAAAGCCCAAGTCCTAAAGGCTCTAAAGGTTCCCAGAAATTATTCGGAGATTATTATCTAAGTTTCACTTCGGACCGACGGACCAGCTAAGTTTCTCTACCTGTTATTTTTTTTCGACGTCAGTGGTCGTTGTCGCGATGAGTGAAGAAGATAGCTGTAATAGATGGCTACCGATTGACAGTTAAGGATTTGGTACGCTGACAACTTACGATTTACGATATGGCGTTCTTTGATACGAATGTACTGTTATGCAAGTGTCGTAAAATTGTGTTTGTTTTTGTAGGTAATAATAGTGTTTTAATTAAAATAAAAAAATAAATCAGCTTCACGCGGTATCCCGCAGATAGCAGGGTAGGCAGAGGGAACCTAGTGTTAAGACACTCCATTCCCCATTTTCTGCCGAATTCTAGAGGCATTGCATGTTGAGTGGCAGAACTCAACGCCGCGCTTTGCCTCGACACCAGAGCGAAGACATGGAAATGTAAATTTAAGTGAATATTTCATCTCCGTGTGGGGAACCGAACCCACAACCAGTCGATTTTACAGTCACACTTTGAACCTAAGTCCTTAAAGCTTTAGATGGAAAGCTTAAAAAAGAACGAATTTCTATTAGGTGTCAGTTTGATATAGTTAGGAATTTGATATTTAGGTAATATATTTTTGGTTATATCAAATAGTTTTTTATCATATTGAGGAAAGAAATATACTGTTCATCTTTTTCCTAAACATTTATTCAACATTTCCAACTTATAAAATATTAAAAGTAACAATTTATCTTTCAAATTCAAACAGAAATAAAGACCAAACTCAAATACAGGTGTGTTTATTGTTATTTTAATAGTGTACAAGATAACCCGAGTGCAACTGTCGCTACCCTAGCATATGTCGCGCAACGCTCCTTTGTAAAGCATATCAGAATTAAGATAATACATAGTGTCCATCCGCCGACATTCCTACTATATTATTGGCTTCGGTGCCAGCTGCCGTCGTTTTTTTTATTAAATGGGCAGGCCGTTATTTTATGGTTGAAATAGTTAATGACTTTATTTTCGAAATTGTGGCCGAATTTGCAAATATGGCATGTGGATGGCTAGCTTTAATTATTTAGGTGGATATTAGTTGTTTTAGTATACAAAATTCATCAATAGTTAATTTCGGTTCATCGTTCATAAATATATATTTTAATTATTTAGTACCTCATTAGTTTTAGTTTCGCTCACTATCTCACATGTAGCAAAATGACAGTGATCAGAGTTACCACATTCATACTAGGTATAATAAGATGATTATGAAAATATCATTAAAAAAGAAAAAAACAGAGAAAAAAACCAAACAAAAACATTAGCTTTATTTTTTTTAAGATTTTTAAACCAAAAAATGTACGTTTACATGAAAAATTTTAATCAAAACTCGCATATTGGCCGTCACTATCCCAATTTCCGCGACTCCAATCAGTACAACTACAAAACAAACTGTTACATGGCCATTGTTATCTCATCGGCGACAGATGCCATTTTTTATAGTAATATATATTTATATTTTATTTTTGCTTTACAAAAAACATACATTTAGCGTGGTAGGCAAAAGGAACCCAGAGTTAAGGCAGTTCATATTTTACTTCCTGCTAGTTTAAGAGATATTGCTTATTACGTATTATCCTCCCTATTTTGGAATGAGTTTATACCCCACTCAAGGAAATGAAATATTTAATATTGAGTTACGCCACTCAATGCCTCCAGAATTCGTCTGAGAGTGGGTAGCGAAGTGTCATAATACAATCCCCTCTACCTGCTAACCACAAAATTATATGAAGCTAAAAGAAGCTTGAAATATATACATTCCTAGGACTAAGATTTGAACCCACAACCATTGCGATTACAGTCAAATATCGAGAACAAATTCACAAATGCACAAATTCTTTACTTTATGATTACTTTCTTTCTATACAACGACTTACTAAAAATAAATAAGAAAGAGCACCACCATGATTGCATTTGTGTAATGGAACATCCAAACATTTGGCCCGATTCTGATTTAGTTAGATATGTCAATACGACGGCTAATAAAGGACAACATCACAAGCTATCGATGGTTGTGTGCCAAATTGAAATATATTTATTGGATTCAAAATCGATTTAAGATCTTGATGAACTTCCATTCCATCGTGGAATAAGTGAGATATATTTAAATAAATGCTTAAGTTGTGATTTCAACCAAAAAAGGTTCTTGTAGCTTCTCACTGTATTCCTTATATAGCATAATCGGCAGAGTGAGAAAGAGAATGAGAGTGGAAATAATATAGAAGAGTCCTAATATCGACATACTTCGTTCTCCGGTTTCGAAATATTGTTTTTAATAAATTTTGTGGGCTCGAGGAGATAAAACATTTACTAAAATGTATAATTCCATTTCTTCGCTCTGGAGTCAAGGCATAGCGCGGTGTTGAGTTCTGCCACTCAACACGCAATGCCTCCAGAATCCGCCAGAAAGTAGGGAATGGAGTGTCTTAACTCTAGGTTCTCTCTGCCTACCCTGTTGTGTGCGGGAAGCAGCGTGAAGCTGATTTATTTGATGAAAATATTATATATATACTTATCATTTAATAAGTTGCATAGGACAGGTACAGGATATCGACATATTTAAGTACTATAAAGTTTAAAATTTATAATATCTTCTCCACCTCCATAGTTAGCCACACGCAGAAATTCCTCATAACTCAGAAAGTCTGTTATACCATGTTTGATTTTATACCAATCGTAAAAATTTTACAATCTCTTTTATGATCTAAAGCATTAAGGGAAGGAAGGTTTTTAGCGTTTTCGCGCGTCCAAAGTTGTTTGTTCTGTAATCACAATAAATGTTGTTTTTCTTGTGAAGAGGTTAGAAGTTTCTGTCATTGGAAGAATTCCAAAATTGAGTAAATTGAAGCCTTCGGCACAGTGGAACAACCTCTGATTTTAAACGTGATGGTCGTGGGCTCGGATACGCTTATCAGAATGATTTTAATTTTATTTTGTCTCTCAGAAGAGACAATACAAAATATCTCAAGTTTGACCATCTTGGTCCTCTTTACTTGCTATTTGATAAAATAACATGTCCGAAGATAAAAAAAATAAAAAGAGCTCAAATTAACAAATTTGAGTCAATGTATCTATTTTGGTGGTTAATATTCCCACCAAATAGTTTATTTAATTTCACACTAGACTTTAACATAGGAAACCTGGGAACCTAGAGTAAAGACTTGGTTCCTATAAAAACACTTAAGGTCCCCACTTTCCACCAACTTCTAGAGTGGCCTTTAATTTTATTGATTTAAACAAAGTGCAATAATGAACTCGAATACGATTATCAAAATCACCATGTCTCAAAATGAAATAGATGTAAATTGGAGGATTAGTGGTTACTATGTAATTTTACATTGTACAAATGTAAAAAAACAATCTATCTTTAATACTTATTTACAAAACGTATAAAAATTTGAACGTAGCGGGATTTGAACCCGCGCTTCCTAGAAACCAACCAGGATTAATTTTTTTTCTAATTTGTAAACGTATACAAATACATACCTAAGTGTGGAATAACACTTTAAAAATCTTAAAAATCTATTTTTAGTTTATATTAACAGAATTAACTACATTTTTCAATTAAGGTTACAATAAATCTCAACACATTATATTTAGCGACTACATCCATGATGTCTTCATTATCATCAAGACATTTTGTAAATAACCAATTTTCACATTTTACCTTCCGGTGGAGACCAATAATTCTTTAAGAGTTATTACTATAAATTAAATAAACATATCAAGTGGGACATTTATAACGGAACGTGCAGGCACTGTAGAATATAAATATACGTAGAAAACGTCATGTTTTAGAACTGAAACGTATTTAATTGGGTGCGACTGACAGATCTCAAAATAACTAGAAATAGTGACAAAATTTATATTTTTTATTATATTTACGCTAGATCCCGCATATCATTGGCCTAACAGAGGGAACCTATAATTAAGATACTCTGTACCTCATTCACCGGTCAATTTAGTTGGCACATCGACATGTTATATAGAGTGGTGGAACTCAACGCCGCGCAATAATTTGTTATGAAATAACAACCGTCGCTTTTATAATCACACTATGCCGCTATTAATACATAACAAATGATCCCATCTAAACAAATAAAGACGTAAATCTTATTTAGAACTTAACATTTTAAGTTACACGTTAAGTTAGCTAGCTAGCATGACTTTTTTACTTTACAACTCAAGTTGAGATAATTTAAAAGTTTTTAAGATAAAGGTAAATAAATGGGCCGTATTTTTTTTTAACTTCACCATGGATCCCACATATAGCAACCCCACCCTACTATGTTAAAATTTATTTTTTTAACATTTTAGGATAAGGAAACCTATGAACCCAATATTAAGACACTAGAAATGTACGCCAAATTCTGAGACACTGCGAAGTGAATGGCGGAAATTAATCCCGCCCGTCACCTTAGTATCGACTAAAGCGAAGAAATGAAAATATTTCATTACCTTGGATGAAAATGGAACCCACAACCTGTAGCATTACCGCTCTCCTCTACTTTATAATAACCAATAATTTAATAGTATAAACCATGTTAGATTATCGCAGTAATAAAACTATACGGTGATTCTAGAGTGGGTGTTAACCCTTTGTCCGATTCTTGTACGTCCGAATGGGCCCGGTTGTGATAAAAACCGTGATTTTACGATAGTGTAGATCTGAAAACGTTGTTCATCTTGGGTGGGCGAGTAACAGCTTATTAGTTTAAGGTAATGTTCAGTTAATTGTTTATTTTAGTCATAACCGCAGAATTGTTATCGATTTTTCAGTTGATTAATGTTAGATTTTGTATTATTCAGTTTGTGTTTTATGGATTTTGTATGAGCATCGTGGTGTGGCACAAGACTATAGATGGAACGGTTAAGGGATCAATTTCTGCTCGTGGAAATGAATTAACAAAGCAAAACGCTGCGTGCCGCCAATTAACATGCAATGTTTCCAGAATATGGCGGAAAAATGTGAAATGGAAGTGTCCTAATGGTAATATGGTGTCTTAACACTCCGTTCCAATTTACGTTCCCCTATGTCTAACTTAGTATCCGCGGATGACAGCGTAAAAAATCATAATTTAGCTCTTAAATTTCTGAAAATCCAACTGAAGGGCATACATATTCATACAATACGTATTTTTTTATTGCTTAATGTTCATGGTCTAAAAGATTTTTGTACGATCTTAAAGGTATGATTTCGCTGAAACCAAAACAATGTTGCCGATTGACTTTTTGCAGGCCTTTGTCGTATTTTGATAAAGCTGATATCGCTGGACGAAATAACTCTACTTTTTTATTTTTGTAAGTTTGGCATATAAGTAGTGTTAAGACACTTTTGTGGTTCGGCGGATCTTAACGCCGTGCCTTGTTTGACCACAGCAAAGATATTAAATCCTCACGTTTGTAGTCAAACCTTATTCTACTGCGCAACTAGAATTTTAATGGCGTAACCAAGGTGAACCTGTCATTTTCCTAAATAAAAACGAACTCACAACCACCGCAACCACACCATATTAACAAAATTTTCATCAACGTATGTTTGTGTATGTATAATTTATAAAATTTCTCCGAAACCTTGCACTGGCCGTATCTTACAGCGAGTATATTTCATCACAGTGACATCTGTCAGCTTGTACGGCGTGGAGCGTACACGGATCGGCTTTGTCGCCGACGTTTGTATTAATTTCCTTTCCTGTCGCTTATTGGTTCTGATTGGTTTATTTTAAAGTCTTTATATTTTGCATTTTATATAATGCTGTAGAATGAATAATGATATTAAGTATCGGTTCGTTCTTTTATTTTTCTTTTGGATTGGACAAGAGATAATCGATGAGCAATGAATGCTCGAATATGATTTTAAAGTTCTTGAACTGAATGGATTTTGCATTTATTGTTTTTATTTTTAATAAAAAACAGCTTTTTTGTTGAGTATTTTGTTTTATTAAAATCATATCAGGTGATGATATTTTTAACACGGTTTTACACATTCTAGTCATTTAATTTTTTATTGATCAACATTGACTAAATAAATTAAATATTTTAAGTAAAATAAGTGTCTATCAATGGCGTACAAATTCCCAGTATGTAAATATGGTATCACTTCCTTTTGAATTTAACAAATTTCATATCTATAATTTTTGTTATTCGTAAAATAAAATAATTATTTATCACTTTGCGCTTTATTCTGCATATAACCAGATTAATAATAAGAGCCTAGTGTTAAGACACTCCATTCCCCACCTCATTTTCGAGATATTGCGTGTTAAATGGCGAAACTCCTCATCGCGCTTTGTGTTGTTACCAGGTCGAGAAAATGAAAATAATGAATTCCCCCGAATAGAAATTGAACCTACAACTGCACAACTTACATATATATAATACGGTTGTAAAAGTTGTCAGTCCAGAAATATTTGAGCTTGTCGCAAGCATTCATGTCATTTCCCTCTGCTCTCGTTTACGGCAGTCTATTGAATTATTTCCGAGTCGAGTTCGCTTCTATCTAAAATAAGCTACTTTTATTTGGATCTTGTTAGTTTTAATATCTTTCAGCGTTACCGTTTTTCTTTCTTGATTGGCAATAAAGAAGAAATGAATGTTTGTGGGTTTTTTTTTCTGGAAAAAGCTTTAGTTCAACCAGCGTTTAGTATTTGCTGAGTTGTTTCCGATTTTCGATTGATTCTTTTTTTCTTCACACTTTATCCCGTATTAAGCAGGATAAATAGAGAGATATTAGTGCTAATACACTCTGTTCTCCGCCTTCTTCTTGACCCCTCGGTTTAAAGAGGAGGAAAGAACGGGAAAGAATATTATTATTATAACGGGTATTTGTTCTTGATTTCTGGAGGATCGAGGTGTTGAGTAGCGGAACTGAACGCCATTGTCATCAGAACAAAGAAATAAGAATATTAAATATTCCATCCTCACAACAGCCGCGTTTATACTCGCACTCTTGTGCCAAGCAAGCATATAAAAAAAAGTAAGTACCTAAAAGTTTTACAATTTTTTTTTGTGGAAGTCTATTTGAAGATAACACCTAAAAAAATACTCAACAAAACTAAACAAAATAAAGAAAAAGGAAAACAAAAATGAGTGCCTCGAAACCTGTATAAAAGAGACTTAACAATTATATTCTCAGAGCGAAACTTCTTAAACTGTATATCATTAAAGTATATTGTTCTTAAGAATATAAGTCAGATACATTGTTATGTATACAAATAGATTATTTTTTAGCTTCACGCCTGTATCCCGCATGTAACAGGATTGGAAGAGGGAACCTAGGGATAAAACTCCTTCCGTTCCTCACTTTCCGTCTAATTTTCGATATGTGGCGTGCAAATGGCGGAATTCAAAGTACCGAAAGCAATTCTATAAAATGAAAATAAAGGCAATCGTAGCACAGTGTTTTTTAAATAATCTGAGACGCGATGGCATGTTTGTGGGTTTGATTATCAATCGAAATTATTCGGAACGCTTCAAAATACATTATTTTAATTTGATTTCGATCTTGAATAAATTTATCGTAAAAGGTATTTTTTTCCTTCAAAAAAACAAGAACCTTTCGTTTTTCGTTTTCCGAATTTTCATTTCCACGTTCGGGAATGGAACCCTCAATTGTCGCGTGCCGTCGACTGACACAATTCACTTATAGTCGTACGCTTGTCTATATTCTACGACGACCTAAATCTGATAAAATACAGTGTAATTTAATTTCGCGTCAATTTTTTGCTGAATTCATTCTACACAAACCAAAAAAAAAAAAAACTGTGAGAAAATACCGCACAAAAATAATTACAAAATCCCATAACATCATATTTAATTACTATACGGAAGCGACGATACAGACTGATATGCAAAAAATTAAATATATCAAACTAATATTAAAGTAATTACTCACGACGATAAGTTAAAGTAACTTGTCGGCGAGCAAAAACGATGTACATTCGAACCAGAGTTTTTGTTGTAATAATCACAGGCTAAGACAAAAACGCTGACACCGTATGTCACACTGTAGTGTCACAGAACAAGAGATCGTGTAGTGATTGACATATGGTAGCGTATGGCAAAAAGTATTGGGAGTGGAATAATGAGTTTGGGAGGGTTATAAAAGTGTGACAGTAAACGCGACAAGTTGAAGGTTCGATTCTCACTCGAAGTAATGAAATATTTAATATTTTTGGTGTCGAGACAAAGAGCGGGGTTGAGTTCCGCAACTCAACACGAAACGCTTCTGGAATTCGGCAGAAAGTAAGGAACGGAGTGCCTTAACGCTAGGGTCCCTCTGTTTACTCCGCTACAAACGGGATACGGCGAAACTATAAAAGAAAGTGAGCCGTAATTTTAAAATAGCTAAAAAAAGGAATACCAAAAAATTTAAGTAATATCACATTATGATTATATAGGTAAGTCAACGGTCTAGATACTTCTAGTAACTGTAAAAGTTACAAGTCGTGGTTAGATTGAGAATGTTATACACTGTTGATTTCAATATATTTCACATACTTTACAAAAATATACTTATTTATACATTTTTTTTTTAAATTCTACTAAAATGAGTTTATTTTAATAAATATTTGCCATAACCGGAAATCGAAGCCACAACTTTGGACTTGGCAATTTCTTTACATGGTTAAACAACTAAAATTTTGCAAGCATTTTTGAATCGAAAAAAAATATAAATCTACCACCGGCCTTGAACACAGTTCAAACATACATACTAACACGCAAATTCTTTCCCTTTTTATTTTGTGTAGTTTCACGCTGTATTCTGCATATAGCAGAGTACCCACCTAGTGGTATCCTACTTTCCGCCGAATTCTCAAGGATTTGCGTGTTAAGTAGCAGAAATTTATGCCTCACTTTGCCTCGTTACCAGAGCAAGAAAATTACATTTTCTTCACACATCAGATATTTCTTTTATTGAAGTAGAAATCGAACCCACAACGTTTACAGTCACACACTTATGCCACTGTACTACGACTGCCCTCAAAACTGGCTTCCTACTGAAAATCTCATCATAATACGAAAATCTAAAGCAATATTACCGTTTCACAAAGCAACGATCCTTACTTAGTAAAAACATTTATCTCGGATGTCAGATATAAAATCAACTGCGAAGATTGCGTTGCAGCTCCTTTGGACGAGGACGAGACAAAAAAGGCATTTGTGTAATTGGACCCAATCCAAATTAGTTGAAGGACGTCTTACGGCGTAATGAGATTTTGTGCTTTTAAAAAATTATTTTTGGATATATATAGTAATTGGTTGTCAATTTTATAGTCAATTTTTTGTAGTTAAGTAAATACGTTTTTATGGAGTATATTTTTTGTTTTGTTTGCTAGGTGCTCTAAAATCTGTATTCTACGTATTTAATTTGTTATGTTAATAGGTACCCGATTTATCTGATGAACTATAGCTTTACGCCGTATCTCCTATAGTAAGATAGGTAGAGAGAATCTTGTGTCACGACGCTCAGTTCCCTATTTTCTGCCACCACATTTCACTACCCTGAGTAGGACCGAACCCATAAACGCCGCGTTTAGAGCCGCATGCTTGTTCCCCAGCGCCAAGACAACCCCAAAATATATAATGAGCTGTCAATATTCGGAACAGAATAAAATAAAATTTGAATTCTTTATAGTTTATCCTTAAAAAATAAGAAAAATTGATAAAATAATATGTACAAATATATATCTGTAGTATATATTTCTAACAATCGTATAGAAATTCATTTGTTTAATTGGCTAGACCGTTTGGATCGTTTCCAAGAGACTTGAATTCAAATCATTCTAAGTTATTAACTTTTTGTTGGGAATAATAAAAAACCATAATAAATCATAAAACAATAGTAAGAAAGCGTATGATAAAGCGTATAATAAAGATATGTAACTACGACGTTGAGTTCCGCCACTGAACATGACGGAAAGTGGGGTACGGATGTGTCTTAATGGTTATGAATTGTCTTAGCTCCAGGTTCCCTCTGACTACCCTGATAAGAGCGGGATACAGCGTCTGACTGCAAACGCCATAGTCATGGGTTCATTTCTAGTTGAGAGTGAGAATGGATTATTTTCTTTTCTCTGCTCAGTTAACTGTTATAGTATTAGATTAAATGCTTAATACATTCACCTTAAAAGAAACAGAACTAAACACAGATACTAAAAAAACCTTACTAATTTTCTCAACTGACTAAGCCATAGAAGTCCATAGCTCACATGTTAAATGGCAATACTAATAGGGAAGGATTTAGTCCAATCAATCAACCTAAAGCTCTACTGATTGACGAAATCAACGCTTCAACGTTGAATGGTGACAAATGGTGGCGTAATTGTCGTGAAAGGAAAAAGAACAAATATATTTTTTAAGGAAAAATCCTGATCTGGTATAAGTAGCACGATTGATGACCTGTTGATGGATTGAACGAATGTCTGTTTTATCTGAGATGACTGTAGATCTTTTTTTATATATTTACTGGGACTTTTTGGACGCTAAGAAATAATTCGCTATTTCCACTCGAAAGATGAATTATTTTCCTGGCTGTGGTAACAAGATAAAGCACGGCGTTTAATTCTGCCAGTCATATTGCAAATTCATGAATCAAATTGCAATTTACACTACCGTAGTGTAATGTTAAGATATTCCGCTTATTATTTTTTCACCGCTTTATCCCGACCTATTAACGTCTTATTAATAACAGCATTATTAAATATACTAAAATCTTGTCAGAATTTTCAGTCAGCGATGTCAGCCTACTTGATATCTTCTTAAGTTTCATTAACAAAAGACTTAATAATACCTGGACCGCTTTGTGTCTTTAAAAACCTTTGTAATAAAGAAACAAAAGACATCATTATTGCATTTAGTTAGTAAAAAATTTAATCAGCTTCACGCTGTATCCTATACACAGATGGGTAAAGGGAACCTTGTATTAAGACACTCCACTTCTCACCGGAATGATCCGGATTTCCCAATTTTTACGTGTGAGTGTTGAGCGGCGGAAATCAACGCTGCACTTTACATTTTGCGCTTGACCGTGAACAAAAAAATATTCATTCCAAAAAATAGGAATCGAAATCAAAATTGTCACCTTTAACGCGCTTTTTATATTGAAGTATTATATACCTTTAAGAATAGAGAATTTTAGGGTATTCCATTTTCCGTTCAAATCGACCCTACTACTATCTCATTTTGGCATCATATAAAGATAAAACATAATAATTTATCAATAGACTATCTATAAAAGATTGCGCATTGTTTACAGTTTTCTACGGTTTTTCTCTTCATGCAATGTATGTATGTATGTTGGCCTCAATCTTCGTAGAAAATTGGAAGTTTTACGACTCTGATACATAGCGGTGGTAATTCTGCATACCTTGTTGCAATACAATACTTAAACGTATCGTCAAAACGGATTGATTTTTTATTTTTTTGGGAAAAGGCACGGCAAACGAGCGTTCGGGTCACCTGATGGTAAGTGATTACCGCCGCCCACGGCCACGGCAACACCAGAGGAGCTACAGGTGCGTTGCCGGCCTTTAAGATGGGTTGGGCGCCGGGGCCCGGCATCATCTGATGCGAAACGCAGTGGCATAAAGCCACTACTTCACGCCGGTTTTAAATGCCGGGGGTGGTAATGATCCGGTTGAGTCTGCCCATGCGTGTTGCGATTGTTTATAATATATATAGGAAAATTTAAAAAAAAGCATATATTTTTATTTAAATTGTAAATGCCATTGAAGGCTATAATATAAACAAAGTTGAAATTAAGTCTGAGGTCGTCGTGGTGTAGGGGCGCAAAATACAAAACTCTTTGTTGGTGGAAATGTAAACCTATTTTGTAAGTCCATTCCACCTAAGTATAACCCGCGGTGGACACGGACTCCACTACGCTAAAGTGATCTCTTCTCCTCTTTAAGCGTATATAATAAATAAAAGCAAATTAACACAATAAAACGCAACGCACACGCAATGCATCCAAAATTCGGCGGAAAGTAGGGGTAACGTAGTGTCTTAACACTGGGTTCCCTCTACCATGCTGTGTGCGGGATACACGTGACGCTGATAAAAAAAACACAATAAAAATAAACAAATATCGTTTATTTTTAATTTAATTATATGATAAATTTTAGCGAAGTACCAATTGTCAGGTGACATTTACTCTGCACCTGTCATTATTAATATTTGTTTGAGTCCGAATCCATTATAAATGCATCGGTATTAAAATTTTATGATTTCCTGTACGAAATAAATATCAATAAAATAATTGAATACTTCGAATCTCGTCTGTCTGAAAAGCAATATATTAGGGTTTCCATGTCAACTTGGGAAAAAAATCGTTAGGTACAGTACGGCGTTGAGTTATATATTAAAATTGATTATTTTAATGAAGTTCTCGCTTATAAATACAGTCATTTTAAATGAAACAGATAATCAAAACAAATTACTGACTACTGACCAAGAGCTTTCAGGCTAACCAATATCAGCTCTATCTCAACAAAATCAAAACAAAATCTTGAAAAACAATACTAAAAAATTAAAAACCTTTTAACATTTTTCATTTTAATAAATACTGAAATGAAACAAACGAGGGTATCCAAAGAATATTTTTTTAAAAATACAACAACGAAATAGTTCAAACGGTGCCGTTTCATAAAGCTCCGAGATATAATCAAAGGGCAACCAACCTCAGAATATCGTCCGCCCCATAAATTCGGTTTTGACTTAACCGAAAAAACTGAAACCTTTCAGAATTTACGATCCATTTTGACGCAGACTGTTTTTGCGGTAACGGTAACGAAATCGTTTAAATTTTTCCATACAATATACTTGTTATAGTTTGTATGGAATAGGTATATTTGGATGGAGTATAGAGGCAACTTCATTTATAACGTTAGGCTTTATTGAACGTTATTTTTAGGCTATATTGGCATAGCTAGATATTTGGTCAAATTTTAAAGTTATGAGTTCGAATCCCATTTGGAAAAGTCCATTATAAGCAAAATATTCACTTCTGTCTTTTTTATAAATAAATACTTACTTACTTAAAAAGTATAGTTAGATATTACGTTAAGTATAACAGGGTAGCGGAATACAAGTTTAGTTTTCCTTCACGCTGTATTCTTCAAATATTAAATTTAGAGAACCCTGTAATCTAGTGTTAAGACACTTTCTTCACTATTAAAACATTTCCGTTTCGTGTTGAGTGTCGGAACAAAACGCCGCGCTTTGCCTCGTTACCAGAGCGACGATATTAAAATAATAAATAATAAATTCGAAGTATTCAATTATTTCATTTCTCGAGTGGGAATGGAACCCACAATCTATCGCATTTACAGTCGCACGCCAATGCCCCTGCGCTACGAAGGCCTCGATACGAATTTATATAATACAAAGTAGAAGATGAAGGCGAGATAAAGATATCAAAAAATTAAACATATTAATAAAAACATGTTAATAACAAATAAAAACAGGAAAAGAGTTTATACTTCTTATTACAAAACATAGTAAAAAAGAACCTAAAATCAAATAAAAAAAAAAAGTCAAATCATAGAAAAATCCACGGACAAGTTTCAAATAAACTACTTAGATTAGGACGTCAAGCACATCGCCTCTTTAAATGATTGTTAACGCACGTACAAACGTTTACAGAACTTTTGATAGAGTCGTGATCCGGAGAACGTAAAAAGTGGAGCTGGCTTCAAAAAATTGGGGCTTTGAATTAGTAAAGTAAATAGTAATATACAAAAAAATACATATAGACGGTCTGAAAGCGTGGAAATTGTGGGTTCGATTCTTATTAAGGGAAGTATTTTTAATTTTTAATTTTAATTTAATTTTATTTTTTATTTTTCTGTTCTATAACGACGTAGATGAATTGTAGCATGCATATAAGAATTTTGACGTAGCTTAATGAGCTTAGTGATTACAGCTCTTGGACATGATAAAAGAGGCGGTTCGAATCCCGCTACGTTATTTTTTATGTTTTGTTTGTAAATTGAGATGTGTGTTGTTAGAATTCGAATAGAATGTAGAGAACGGTGTATACACATACCAGATTATCTCTGTCTATATATTTTACGCTATATCCTACAGCACAATATATAGGATAAGATTTTTTGTGAAATTATTGATATTTTTAAGAGAAACAGGTATATGGGTTTGAATAAGTACCTTTAAAATTAGTAATCCACTCAATCATTAAGTTCTTTTTATAAAAAAAAAAACAATCTACCTACCCACAAAAAGAATTAAAACTAAAAAAAAATAACAAAAGGTATACGAAACAGTAAAACATAACATTCAAAAATATACGCCAATAACCGTGACAAAGTGACTAAAAACCTTCGAGCTTCATTAATAACTAAAAGTAATCAAAAGTACAATATATACATATATGTATATATTCGTAAGTAACGCTCGCGTATTAAAATGCCATACTAATTAAAATACGATATACATCAAATTAACTCGAATTCCTCCATCCGTCCCCTGACCGTCGTGGCGCAGTGTCACAAGGTTGTGGCAGTAACGTGACGTTCGTGGGTTCGATCAAACAATTCAATGAAACAATTGTACAAAATAAGCTTAGCGTAGCGTATCTTGTAAATAATGATAATTACAATTGTATCGGTTAAGTCGTTTCTGAGATTACCGTAAACAAATTTACACACAAACATATAAACTACAGATTTCAAATGAAATCTATATTTATAAAAAAATCGTAACTAATCATGCCCCGTACATGGAAGATAAATCAGAAAAACTATTACAGTAGTTTTATTAATGTAATAAAACTTGAAACATTCATTTAAAATTAAAAAAGATTGTCTGTTTGTCTGTTTATCTGTGAATAAACGAAAATATACATTTAAATAATCATTCCAAATTTTCATTTAACAATGAATATTTTTTTAAATACATTTACAACAAATAAATATTTGTAAAGTTTATTCGGCTAGAACTTAATATATTAATTTCTTCGCTGTGGTATCGAGGCAAGCCGCGGCGGTGAGTTCTACTACTTAACACACTTACGGTCTTATTCATAAAAAGTTATGGAACAGATAAAGTGTTCTATAAGCCCACTATAAGGAAAACGTCAAAAAATGGTATTCATAACAGCATTTTAGCGCTAAACAGTTCTATAAGCCTATTATAAAGTTATAGAGGCCAAGACCCTACTATAAGCGTTCTATAAAATAAAAAATGGCCGATTCTCAACAGCTGATCATCGAAAATGACATTTGATGTAAACAAAATATTATAATTATATAACAAAGTATTATATATTATAGAAAATAACCTGTCAATTTAGTTAATACTCAAGTTGTGTTAATTTTCCACTTTAATAATTAAAATGGAAACGATGGTAAGAATTGAAAACACAACAGTTCACATCAAAGAAGGATGTATAGAAGGGTAATCCATTACAAAGTAGGGGTAATTCATTTTCCTTGAACGACGAAATATACTGCGAATTTTATAATAAACTTGGTTTGTGACGATCTTTAATTAGATTATAGAGGTTCTAGTACCTTACATGAAATCAAACTAATAGCTACTTGAAGTTGATGGAGTCGTCGAGAGGTAAGAATTTTATCTTACTTGACTTGAATATACTATTCATACAACACATACTCATAAGTGACACGTATTCGTGTACAAGTACTTACAAAATTATCTTTTTCCTTACAGTATTAAGAGGATGCTGAAGAACACCATGGGTGGTCTCAAACAACCACTAGCCGGATCTGTGACCGAGTTGCATGTGCACTTGCTCAATACTCAGCTTCTCTTATTAAAATGCCCAGTACTTTTTCTAAAGAAGAGCATATTATGACAGAATTTAGTTCGTTCTATTTTGTACCCTCAAAACCAAAGCGAGAAAAAAATATAATGGAGCATGTATGGAAAACAGAAATACTGTGGAAAAATGCTTTGGAGTGACATTGTAAGTAATAGAAATGAACAGTCCACAGTTCTTAGGGATACAGTAGTATAAATGCATATATGCTGTTGTACAAAATTTTTTTAGGATGAATTTTTGTGAGTCAGTTAATAAAAAGAAATATACATTTCTATAAATTTTATTTGGTCGTATAATATAATTTTATTTTTAAAGATTTCTTCTAAAAGTATTTCGTTTTTCATTGTCCATCTGGGCCTCATACAGCTCTTTTCTGTAGGCAATTTCATTGTCTTCTGCTGAGCAGCACTGTTTTTATTGTCATGCTGTAACCAAAAATGTAATATATATATTATTCTTTTTAATATAAGTTTTCCAAACCAGTATGTATTAATTATGTCAAAATATATCTTATTTACAAATCTGTTATACAAATTATAATATAGCTTGTAGATTATACTAATTGATTTTTGAAAATTTGTTTCAACTTATTAATATGTTATATTACAATACATTATTATAATTAGTTATTGTAGTTATAGTAATAATAATAAAAATGAATTCATTTAACATACATGTTTATTTTTTAATCTAAATAGTTTCTTGTTTCCTGGTGTGGTATGCGGGGTGTGTAAGTGCTAGTATCTAAAAAATATAATCAGAATTTCTTTCTGAGCATTGTTTAGGTAGTGTAAGTTATTTAATGTATTATGATGCAAAATAAATTTAGTCAAATAAGACTTTCGTACAAGAATAACTGGTTGATAAATATACTAACAAATTATTTGTTTTTAACATTTTTAAAGTGTTATTCCACACTTAGGTATTAACAAAATTGTAGATGAGTTGCTATGTATAGATTGTACAGAAGGGCTTGGCTGTAAAGTCTTAAATAATTAAATTGAAATTAATTTGTGGGTATTGTGGTATTTACAGTTATTTTATTCATGCAGCACAATTAATTATGTTTAATATGTCTAATAAGTATGAATAAGACACATAAAATAAGATAGGATGGGATAGTATTTGTGTGCATCATTTCAATACATCTTTAATACAATACATTTAATACAATACATTACATTACATACCATTTCTATTTCTGCTCCGGAATTGTCATATGGAAGCGATGAATTTTGTGGTATATAACATTTTATTTGTGGTTTTTTTTCTATCCTGTAATATTCCTATATCATACTTTGTTATATACTGAAACAGGAAATAATATAATTACATAAATATTTATTTACTCAAAATGAAATACTATTTGACAAAATATTCATATTTTTATGTGTACCTGATTATCAGATTCAAATTAATTTGAGTCTCACATGAGGGAGCCACACCGCAAGGTCACCATCACTATTTGCTGGTAGGTGGTGGACCACCATCTGTTTTTAACATCTGCTTTCTTTCAATGTACTTGTACTTCTTTAGATATTTTTCATTTTTATAATACTCCCATTGGGCTTAAAATTGTAGCAGTTCCGAGTGTGAACTGAAACATTAATTGATAAAATAAGCAACTATATACACGAAATACTCAATTATATTATTCAAATTTATCTCATTAAGTAGCTATAGTGTAAATCTTGCCACGCGGCCAGCTTTTCGCGTTTTATTTTCATTAATTGAAAACTCTGTTTCTGACCAAATCTTTCAAGATCATCTATGGAATAAAAGCATAAGCATTAAAGTATAATAAGCGTATGAATGTCTCCAAAACAAAACTTACGTGGTCCAATCAGCTGTATCAGTAAAACCAACTTTTATCATCCTCCAACCAATTCTCACTCATTTGCCTTTTTTACTTTCTACAATTTTCGATTCCGATGCTATTTTACAATAATAATTATGTAATATTTAAAATAAAATAAACAAAGGGCACAGAACACAATGTAAACAAATATCACTTAGCGGTAACTTGTCATACCACAAACAACAAAATATGATTATAATCCGTAATAATGTCTATGATTAGACGTATTTGGTAAATTGATACACATTATCTGTAGTCAATTCGGTACAATTGACAAGCTTACTTGCCAATTTCATCGTAGTGGCAACATTTTAGCTTATTAACCGCATATTAGTTATAGGAGGTTTATAGAACTGTTATGAATACGCAAAGTTATCGAACGTTTCATAAACTTATAGAGCATTTTAACTAATGAACGTTTTAAGCGTTCTATAAGGATTTTTTATGAATAAGACCGTTAGCCTCTAGAATTTGGCGAAACGAGGGAAAGGTGTGTCTTCATGAACAGTGTCCTAACGCTATGTTTCCAGGTTCCCTCTGCCTACCCTGCTATGAGCGGGATACAGCGTGAAACCGAAAAAGTGCAATGTATATATATACCTATATATTCGTATGTAACGCTCGCGTATTAAAACTGGTGTATTTATTTAAATACGTACATTAAATTAACTCGAGTTCCTTTTGAGTAAGTGGCGTGGAGGCTGAATATTTGTAGGATTATGATACTCTCGTCGTGGTATAGCTTAACAGTATTTTATATTACTCTGGATGGATGGATGCTTATTCTATATTGAGGCCAGTCGTGGCGCAGGGGCAAAGTGATTGTAAAATCGACTGGTTGTGGATTCGATCCCCACTCGAGGATGTGAAATATTTATTTAAATTGATATTTTCATTTTGTCGCTCAGGTGTCGAGGCAAAGCGCGGCGTTGAGCTCCGCCACTCAACACGCAATGCCTCCAGAATTCGGTGAAAAGTGTCGAAGGGGGTGTCTTAATACTAGGTTCCCTCTACCTACTCTGCTGTGTGCGGGATACAGCGTGAACCAAATTTTTTAATTTAATAAAATTAGGGAAGACCTAAAACTTCCTCTTCCTACACAATAATGACAGAAACGAATGTAGAAGAATAAATAACAATAATCCTAAAGTATGAAGGGGAGCTTCAACATGAATAGTGTGAAAATGGCTTAATAATTGCCGTATGTCTAGACGAGGTTTTACGACAGTTATCAAAGTGCTTTAGGGAGGTACACAGTAGGAAAAATATATCTATATTAGCTGAATTTATTAGGAGCATTTGTCGTAAAAATAAAAAATATAGCGTTTTAGCTCTATTACGTGTTATACGTACTTATATTATGTATTTTTTTTTCAGCTTCACGCAGATTGTTGGGTAGGCAGAGGGAACCTATTTTCCAAGTTGTATTACATGTCGAGTGGCGGAACACAACGCTGCGTACACACATATTTGTGTGTGAAATTAAATACGGAATTTTCATGATGAGTCTGACTTATATGAGTTTTACTTAACATTTTTTGTGACGCAAGTACAATAATGGTTTTTTTATGATATAACTTAGTGCCAAAACACTTCGTTTTCAATTTTCTTGAAAAAAATGGCGGAAACAATTAATTTTTACCATATTTTACTTTCCAAAATGTTATTATTATATATTTATAATAATAGCAAATATTTATTACAATTTTATAACGATAACTAGCACTAATTTCTCTCTCTTTGATTTATTCTTGTATTTCAAATTATGCTTTTTGTTCAGTTTCCCTTTTGTCTTCTATACGGTGATCAAAGGGCTGTTACTGTTTCATTATAAATGAAGGTGGTGACGTGTTGGAAATACAGTGTATTATAGTTATATTTTTAGATATAATTAACTTACAAGCGATAGCTAGCTTGTCGACTGTGGTTTTGCTCAGTTAATTATTTTATTTATAATAAAAATATATATAAATAAATTGTTTTTGCGCTATTGTAGGATGTAGTTTATTTGTTTATTTTTGGGAGCATATTTCCTAGTAATATATATTATATCCATAAAAAATTGTCACTTATTTTTTTTGTTGTTGAGGTTAGTCGTGGTGCAGGAGCACAGGGGTGTAAAGGTGACAGTTCCGCCACTCACACGTAATACCTCCAGAATTCGGCGGCAACTGTGGAACGGAAGTCTTAATACTAGGTTCCCAGGTTCCCTCTGTCTACTCTTCTATATGCGGGATAGTGTGAAGCTAAAAAACTTATTGTTTTTCTAATTGCAAAAGTGTAAGCCCTGTAGTTGCTATTGATAGCCGCTGATATTACCATTTAATTTATACAAGATATATTTTTTTAAGTATTTTTTACAATATAAAAAAAATTAAGTGACTTTTTAATAAACCTAAAAAGCCTAGAGCACTTGGAAAATATTGTGCCATAAAAACTCTTATATCTACACATATTTTAATTTGACCACACGAACAAAACCGACAATAAAACCGACAACAATATAAAATATCGCAGTAACATTTCAAATAACAATTAGTTCTAAACACGTATCCGTTGGCAATTACATGAATTGAATGTACCAACCAATTTGCTTGTACTGAACGAGTGATAAATTAATGCTAAAATACAGCTTCAGGCAGCAATTCTCATTTAATCCTTTATAAATATAAAAAAAAATCGGTTTCACGCTGTATCTCGCACGCAGATAGGCAAAAGAAACTTAGTGTTAAGACACTCTGTTCCACATTTTCCACCCCAGAATTTGGTGGTGGTATTGTGTGTTGAATAGCGGAACCCAGTGCCGCGCTTTGCCTCGACACCAGAGCGAAGAAAAAAATAAAATATAAATTTAAATAAATATTTCATTTCCTCGAGTGAGGATCGAACCCACAACCAATCGCGTTTACAGTCACATTTTGTACTCGTGCGCCACGACTGGCTTATATTGAACGAGTGATAAATTAATGCTAAAACACAGCTTCAGGCAGCAATTCTCATTTCATCCTTTATATAAACGCCTATATTAAATATAGGCGTGTTCAATCTCTTTCTTCTTTTTTTTTGCTTGTTAACCTGTGTCTTGGAGGGAAGGATATTATAAACAAGACGGCTGATAAAATAATTTCACTTTGAAAGTTTTAAATAAATATTTTATTTCTTGCGTTTATATACAGCAAGCATCTAGTTTTTACAAATTAGCGAGGTAGGCAGATGGAACCTCGGAACATAGTGTTAAGGGACTCCATTCTCATTGTGGGTTCCACTCTTTCTAATCGAGAAGATGAAATATTTATTTTTATTTTTCCGCCACTTAACACGCAATGCCTCCAGAATTCGGTGAAAGGAGGGGAACAGAAATATCTCAACAGGAACGGAGTACCTTAACACTAGGTTCCAAGCTTTCGGCCTATCCTGTTATGTCCAGGATACGGGAAGAAGCGAAAGACAAACCAAACCAAAACTTATATTATATATAAAATAATCCAAGAAACCTGTAAGTAAAATTATGCACAAGCCAATCAAAATACAAAAGCCACGTACATGTTCGTAACATGTTACATCTCACTACCACGTTCGTTAGTGAAAATGCATGTTAACGAGAGAAACTGGATAAAGTGATCGAGTAAGTAAAAAATACCACCGGCTATTTCAAACCAACATACGACACAAAACTAAGACTTGCGACGCTCAGTTTCTAGACAACGTAAACATTGCGAGAAACGTGCGGTGGTTTAATTTTTTTTTCTTTTCTTTAGGGTTTCCTTTATTGTTTTTTAGTCGTTCACCTTTAGATATTTGGTCAGTGGAAAACTGATTTGGGTTAAATGTCTTTAAAGCTCGTTTCACGCTTTTTCCCGTATGATGGCAAAGAGTAGCTAGTGTTAAGACACTCCGTCAACCAGTTTCCAACGATTTTTTTAAGACATTGCGTGTTAACTAGTGTACCTCAACTCTGATAATAAATAAAATGAACAGTAATAAAAAAATAAATGAATTATAAAACTCACTACGACTGAAGATAGAATATACAGCCGTCGCGATCGCAGCCAAAAATGGTCCCATTGAACCACAACCGCTTCAGATGTTTTTAATATATTTTAAAGTTATTAATTTATACATTTATAACAAAAACACTAAAAAAATCTTTAAAAGAAACTAAAGTTGATTTGAACCTACGCCTTTAGCCGTATATCTCGGTGTTCTACACGATATCCATACGTTTTATATAAACGTTTTAAGTGAGTCAATTTTAAATTCTTTCATAATTAAAGAAAACAATTTGTACGTTTTATAATCCTAAATCCTTTTATAGAGAATTGTAGCATTTGTAGGTTAAACGTATCGTTTACTTCAACAACAAGTTTATTTAAGTTAAACAGTTTAAAGGATACAATATTTGGCACAGAAGTACTATATATACAACTTGGAGTGTTTACTTTTAACTTAGCTTTTCAATGAATTGAAGAAGTTGAAGATATATGTGCTCACTTCCGGTCTGGACTTTTGCAAGTACCCGTGAGAAACTAAATAGGTCACCCCTACGTCTTATTATGGAAGTGTGAGATAAAAGATATTTGTTTGAAATAGTCGTATGAGTTATTGGAAAAGTAAAATCGTGATTTATGCATCTGCACTGGAATTGACGGTTGTGGGCTTAAAAGTCAGTCAAAAAAAATTGAGGCCAGTCATGGCACAAGAGCAGAAGCGTGTCACTGTTAACGACAAATTGGGAATGAAAATTGAAGTGTGAGTTCAAATATGACTCGAGGAAATGAAATATTTCATATTCTAATTTATTCACTGTGATGTCAAGGCAAAAGCGTATTTTAGTTCCACTAATAAACACGCAATGCCTACACAATTCCGCTTAAAATGGAGAGCGGAGTATCTAAGCATTGGTTTCCTTCTGTATACCCAGCTATGTTTGGGTTACACAAGAGTTTAATTATTTACTCTTCATTTGACAATTTTAAGTCAAACGTCAACAAATCATAATATAACGACAGACACACATACCATATCAATTCCAACAACAAACCCATCAACATTAGACGTACGTTAAGAAACTCACACACATCTAACTCTCGAGAGCTTGGTCATGCAAAATTACTGCTGAACACGACTTTCCAAAACTCGTGTTGTAAGTACGTGTTTCAATTTTAATTACATTGATATGCACTCACGTAGCGGAATTAGATTTGGAATTCTGATCGAACCTCGTTATTATAATGGGAGAGTGGAGAAGTTCAACCCAAGTAAGGGTTCAACCCGTTTGTAACGTATGTTTGATGATTGGAAGGTATGTAGGATATTAAGGATGGAAACATAATAAGAATTGTTGCTTACGAGATTTGTCTAGAGGATAATTTGAGGCCGTTGTGTTGACT
This sequence comes from Heliconius sara, assembly GCA_917862395.2. Taxonomy (NCBI): domain Eukaryota; kingdom Metazoa; phylum Arthropoda; class Insecta; order Lepidoptera; family Nymphalidae; genus Heliconius; species Heliconius sara. The sequence goes on along the minus strand of OU860787.2, from coordinate 9,863,386 downwards.
GTAAAGTCAATGGCTGTAGGTTCAATTTTCACTAGGGTAAAAGATTTGTTTTTAAACAAGACTAAGTCAAATAGTTTTATTCAAAACTAGAGGTTACATGTTAGCGCCTTAAATGAAGAAATTAATCAATGAAGTTGAATTTTTATTTTTTTTAATGTCAAGTAATTTACCACTAGTTCAAACAACAGTTAATGCCTTGGATTTGCAAAGTATCAACGCAAAAAAATCTGAATTTAAAATGAATTTTATCTTTTTTTTTGTTTTTAATAATATTTCAACTAGTTTTGTAAAGCAAAAGCCAATTTTATATTCAAAACAAACCATCTATAAACACAAATACTATATATACCTTTAATAAACACAATTGTACCCTATCCTCCTATAAATGGCAACTATCCCTAGTATATGTAAATTATCCGGATAACCATCAAGAATTCTAATAGCATCTTAACTCTGTAGACACGTACGGATTCCTTGTAAATTGGCGTCGTTAGGTATCTTAATTAAGTCCCCCAGAGTTCAGTTCAGTTTTTAGTCGTGGCCCGCGAATAGTCGTGAGGACTGTCTTTACGTTTCAAATTGATATATTTATTGTAATGTTCCATTTTAATTGTATATTTGTGTATATATTGATTGGTTTGCTATTTTCTAGAAACAGGGAAAGATTTTGTTAATTTTTTACTTCATAAGTTGGTAATATCTAGTCAGATAGAGTCCCTTAGTATGGGAAAAACAAAAAAACTTGTAAGTCAACGCAATCAAAATCGTGACGAGATGTTTTGTGTTAAGTTTGATAAGATAAATAATTCTTTTTTTTTTCAATACCTCACACATCGATCTTTTCATTGACTGAGTGTTTTTCCACTCTTTTTCACTATATTTTTTATGAATAAAAGAATATATCTATTTAATATATCTATTTAAAATATTTTGCCTGAAAAAACACTGTATTGGTTAAAATATCAGTTTTCAATGTAAACGATATTGTATTTAAAATGATATTGTTAATAGATCACAACAACAATTCAGATTAATAAGCAAGTAAATATGTAGTAAAGTAGGCGAAGCCGCAAGCAGTCCGCTAGTTTTATTATAAGCTAGCTTTTACTTGAATCATCGTTCGCATGATCTAATGTAAAATAGCTAAGAATAGTGATATAGTGGACATACGATACTATAAATTCTAAGAATCAGGCATCATTTTTACCAGTAACATCATCATCAAGTATAACGTAATGTAATACAGCCTATGAAAAGGATTAATGGATTATATCACATGTTTTTTTTATTTGAACAATAGTTCCTAAGATTATGGCGTTCAACCAAACAAACTCACACTTCAGCTTTATAATGTCAGTATCGATAGTGTACTCAAATTTATTTATAACTAGTGAAATCCTAAAATACTCTAGCCAGAGGTAATATCAATAAAATAGCCTAAAAAATTGTTGAAATGTTTATTTAACGGTTCGGATTAACTCCACTGAAACTTTTACAAATTCCACGCTAGATTTGTATTGAGGGCAATCATTTATTTAACAATTCTACTTTAAAATAGAAAAACGATTGCTTAGCTGTAAAATAAGATTAAAACGGTTTTTTTCGCCATTGACTACGTTCTGTTTAGAACCTAGTGTTAAGACCTAAGACACTGCATCTAAATAAATTTTAATAGTGGAACTTAATTCCCCATTGGGCGAAAAATTTTAAGTAAAAGAGTGATCTAAATGTGCATTATCATCGACTGCATTTTGAGGAACCTAAGTGAAATATCAATCTTTTGCGCTTCAACATGTAAAATAAATAAATATTATCAACAAATAAAAAAAATTAACATTTTATATTATCAACAATGATTTGAAAACACAGCAAACGATTATTTAGGGCACTTAAAGACTAAAATCGAAGCGAAGATTTCTGACTGTTGAAGATTTATTCAAATATTTGAATTTTATACAGCCCCGTGAATTGTTCAGATTTTAAATATTTAAAAATTTATCAAATACACAAAAATAAAATATTAATTAAATATAAAATATATATACTTAAAATATATAAATCAGCTTCGCGCTGTATTTCGCACACAGTGTGGGTAGGCAGAAGAAAACTAGTGTTAAGACACTCCGTGCCCCACTTTCTGCCGAATTCTGGAGGCATTGTGTGTGGAGTGGCAGAACTCAACGCCGCGCTTAGCCTCGACCCCAGAGCGAAGAAATGGGAAAATAAATTTAAGTAAATATTTCATCTCCTCGTGTGGGGATCGAATCCACAACCAGTCGGTTTTATAGTCACAGTTCGTCACTGCGCCACAACAAGCCTCAAATATATATACTTTATTTACATTTTTTAATATAAGTATATTTGGCGACCGTCAATATATAAATCAAATTGGAATCCATCGATAGTTTAAACGAAATTTTAGTAAGAACTGTTGAGAGATAGCCTCTCGAGCAAACTCAATATGCTTCCGATAGTAGGTTGTAGTTGCCAAGTTCTAACATCCTCCCTAAGTCCTATTGCTACCACCCCTTTATCTGATATACTATGGTTATTTTACTATACTATAGCAAGTAACGTTTTAACTATGATGATATTTGTTCTGTAATGTAGTGAATGTGGTTCGTAACTCCGTACTTCTTTTGTATAATTGGTGAAACTGCCCAAATACACTTAGTTTCTTAAGTTATTTCAAAGATAATTAAAATGAAATGTCTACATAAAAAATAGTAAAAATATGTTAGATGCACAAAGGCGTTGAGTTTCGCCACTCGACACGCAAATTACGAAATCCGGGAGAAATCGTAAGTTTTGGCACCAGATAAACAAGGGCCCATTTTTTTATAAGGAATTAGGTGTAAAAATGAAAAACAAAACATTATCTAAAGTTAAATTCTAAAATAATACAGCATATACAGCATACAGTGAATATCCGAAATTGTGACTTGAAAACATACTGCAAACGCGATGGGTGTAGGTTCGATTCCCACTTGAAAAATGAACCTCACAAACCACCCAATATGAAATATCTCGAGAATTGGACAGAAAATGACCAAGAGATTATCAACACTAGATTCTCTACCTGCTATGCAGCGTGAAGCCAAAAACGAGTCAAATATATATTGACATTATCGTAGTAGAAGCCCAGTAGACATGTTAGTGATACTTGGCTGTCTTTTCACTTGGCACGCATGTACCATCAGCCTGTATAACCCAGATTTGTATCTAGATTTTCAACGTTGTTACAAAAAATTGGGTTACGTTCTTGTTTTTCCGAACATTCCGACATTATTACTTTTTATAGTTCACTTTATTTCGTAATTCATATGTGGCGATATAGTTTTACGCCAACAGTGTGCATAATATTTTTGTTGTTTCCATATTTTGAATGTGAAATTCAGTTTTTAACTTGAACATGCAAAGTTACCAGCCACAAGTTCAATTCCAGTTAGAGCACTAATAATTGATAGTTTATAAAAAGTAGCTTCACGCTTTTTCTCGCTGAGTAATGAAGGCAGAGGAACCAAGTGCTAAGAGTATCGTTCCCCCTTTATCCGCGAGCTCTATTTTATGAGACATGCTTGTTGAGTGGTTCAATTCAATCCTAACCCTTAAACCCGACTTTTGTCTCAGTAATAAAAATAATTCATTCCCTCAAATATTTATAGAACTCACAATCATCATGTTTCACGTCGCCACGACGCTACGGTTAAAATCCATTTTTTATAAATATTTATAAAAATTTTATCTCAGCGATTCTCAAGCCTACGACTCTTGAAACATACAATTAATAATTAAGCTTTCTGTTTTTATAAACCTGCGTTTTACTAGTGATATTTAATAAGAAAATATGGCTTAATGGTCAGAGGCTCAGAGAGGTTCGGATTCAATCCTAGAAGGAATCGGGATCGTTCAAATCTTAATACCTTTTCTTAATGTTCTGTATTTTTCTATTCTCGCTTTGAAATACCACTTTAAAAATGTATAAAAAAATTTTTTTTATTAAAAAACATGAGAGAGGCACTCATTAAAAATAACGTAAATAGTATTTTTTCAAACAACTTTCTAAGAAGCTTTTATCATTAGTGCATCTAACATCTTTTATATACATTTTATGGTATTATGGACTTAATAAATTAATTAGCTTCACGCTATATCCCGCACACAGCAGGGTAGGCAGAGGGAACCTAGTGTTAGGACACTCCGTTCCCCACTTTAATGGACTTAATATAAAGTTAATTTAATTTAAAGATTATAAATATTGAAATGAAATGAATTGAAAACTAGAGATATATTTTTTAACTTCATTCTGTATTCTGCATATAGCGGGGGAGGCAGAGGGAACCTGGCAACCTAGTGCTACTAGACGCTCTTACGATATATGGTCCAAAATATTCGAGATACGATAAAAATCTATGTATTTATTATATATATAGTTTCATAGTAAATTATTACTAAATTAGATGGATCGACAAACACAACTTACTAGGCTTAACCTTACTATTCCTTTTTTAGGCGAAAAGTATTTAGTGTTAGGGCACTTTTATTTTATTATTATTTTTTAAGTTAAGACAAATAGATATGGAGACCACAACTTATCAGTTAACACAAGTTATAAGTCTATAATTGTAGTAGAAATTCATATTGTGTAATAGTCCCACAAATTGAGGCCGGTCGTGGCGCAGCGGCACAAGGTGTGACTGTAAACCGACTGGTTGTGGGTTCGATCCCCACTCGAGGAGATGAAATATTTACTTAAATTTATATTTCCATTTCTTCGCTCTGGTGTCGAGGCAAAGCGCGGCGTTGAGTTCTGCCACTTAACACGCAGTGCCTCCGGAATTCGGCAGAAAGTGGGGAACGAAGTGTCTTTCACTACGTTCCTTCTGCCTACCCTGCAGTGTGCGGGATACAGCGTGAAGCTGATTTGGTCCCACAAATGTATATCGAACCTACAACGTGGCGCCTATGTTCTGAAAGCTTTCTTTTTTCAAAACTTAAAATAAATATAAATCGTTTTGAAAACAACAATATTTTTTTTTGTAATAACTACCAAACACATTTTATATGAAAAAAAAATTTCAAGTTTTCGAAGGTTGAAATAAAAATAAATCGGTCGGCGTAACCCGCTCGAGTGTTATTCCGTTTAGCACAAACCAATAAACCTGGACAAGGTGAGCGCTCACTACTGGAAAAATAAAAATAAAATATATTTTTTTCCCTTTTTTAATATTAATATTAAAAAGCGAAAACATGTATGTTTTTTTATTTGAACCTAAGTTCAAAGTAGTACGTATCGAATGTTTTTGATATTTTTTCTTAAAATAATTTGTTGAATGATTTTGCTGTAGCCGGTTAATATCTTAATTTGCGTATAAAAATTTCAAACCATCCAGAAATTTATAGAAATATATACATAAAATTTCAAAGAGGATTGAGATGAATCACACACGTCGAGAAATAATACATATATACTTAAAGGCCAGTCACAATCGACTGGTTCTGGGTTCGATTCCCACTCGAGGAAATAAAATATTTGTTTACATTTATATTTTAATTTCTTTGCTCTGGTGTCAAGGCAAAGCGCGGCGTTGACTTTGAATTGAATTGACGTTATACAATTTTAGTTAAATAGATAGTATATAAGCCTTTCGTTCAAATAGTTCCTGAGATTAGCATTTTCTTATTAAAATATAGAAACGTAAATACAAATATTCCAATGTAACAAATAAAAAAAATCCCAAAGCCGCAACCGTAGTGCGTTTACACCCCAGCTTAACTACTTTACAAGCGTGTAAAGAACAAGACGCCGGCCATTAGACGGACGGAGGCTAACACCAGAACAAACATAGAGCACGCCCTCAGCTAAAACGTTTGACCGCTAAATATCAAATGGAAAGATATTATACCAACTTATACCGTTATTTCATAATTCATGGGATTTAGGGGAAAAAATAGTAAATATCATTAAATATTTTATATGTAACGAGGCAAATCGCTGCGTTGAATTACGTTAAAAGCGCCTCGAGGATACGTTGGAAAGTGAGGTCCACAAGTGTCTGAATGAGAACGGTGTATCTTAATATTAAGTTCTCAGGTTCTATTAACCTACCTGTTGCAGGATACAGCGTGAAGCTAGAAAAAAAACAATGGAACGCCTACTGATGATAGCGTAGATGTATGTGGATATCCCCGCTAGGAGTGATGACTCACTATCAATTCTTCACTTTACAATAAACAGAAAACGCGGCGTTTAGTTCCGTTGCTCAACACGCAATGTATCTTAAATCTTAGCTCTAGGTCCTCTTTTCCAAATTTATAACAAATGAAAAAAGTATAGTTATGAAAAAAGTATAGTTATGAAAAAAGTATAGTTAGGTATAACAAATGAAAAAAGTATAGTTTCACAAAGCATATTTAATATAAAGATAGACTGCATATAATAACTTCATATAAACAGAACAAACACCAAACCAAATCCCCACAAACTTATTAACTAGTGAACACGTATTAATAAGATTACCTACGTCTGAGGAATACTTTTAGTTGAATGTTGCTGTCGTTCGCAGAAACATATTGTTATTTACTTGGAAAGTATTATTTTTATAGTTTTATTTTGTACATTTACTTTATATTATTTATCTGCTCTTTTTACAAGACAAAGCGCGGCGTTAAGTTCTGCCCTCCAATATAATATCTTAAAAGAGGACGAAAAATAGGAATCGAAGTCTTAACTCTACGTTTTTTTTAACCACTCTGTTATCTAATATTAAACAACATGAAGCTTAAAAATATCTGTATTTTCCTCTTTTAGCATAAATTCGAAACATTTCGTGTTCAGTGCAGGAACTCTACAGAGCACTTGATCTACGAAGGCGGGATAGTAAAAATATTTTTTAAATAATTATTTACTCGAATAGAGATCGAACCTAGAATCGCTTAAAGACAGATGATGCACCACTGCGCTACAACGGGTTCTGAACGAGACGAATGCTTTATTAAAAGAAGTAATGAGGAAAGGTGAAAATCTACAAGATTTTTGCCTTGCACTTTCTTAATTAGAGTGTTTACTTGGTTTTATACTTGTAATTTAATTTCTTTCAACTTTTGACTGTAACTTTACTTTGAAATATAAACAATTTTTACAGCAAACTAGTTATCACCAACGGTCTTTTAAAGAAGCAGCTGTTAATTCAGCATCATATTTTTCAGTGAAAATAGAAAAATATCTTTTGACGTGATTTTGATAAAATAAAAATGTGTTGGAGTGAATACGGTGTTTGAGGATTCAAATTCTATTAAGAGTTATATTAACATAATAAAATAATATATAAGATGTCTCTTAAAATTTTATAAAACAAAGACTCTACCTTAAATTAAAGTTTTTAGCTTCACTCTGTATCCGGCAGATAGCAGAGTGGCCGGGAACCTAGGAATCTAGAGTTAAGACACTGCGTTTCCGTAAGACACTTCCGTTCACCACTAAATTCTGTAATGTCATTTAAAATCAAAATCAAATATCACTTAGTACTGAACTCCTATAGAGACAGAGAGATAGACAAAGAGTTTCTTATTTAGATAATATATTTTGATTGAAACGACTGTTGTTTTATTCGAGTTACAGTTTCACGATGTAACCCGTTTACAAGAGACAAAGCAGAGGAAATCTAGTGTTAAGATCCTTTATTTCCAACTTTCCCAGCGCTTTGTCTGCTTATAATAGCAAGAAAATAAAAATAATTAATTACCAGAATTCGAATAGAAACCACAACCGTAACGTTTTCCAGTCATTCGCTGTACCGCTGAGCCACAACGGCCTCTTATTTTCTATATAGAAATAACTAAAAAACTAGCATGTCCTCAAGTATAAATAACATTTCACTCAAACATACAAACAAAATCATACATACAGTTATCAAAATAATCACAGAAAATATTTTCATAATAAATCTCTATAACAACAAAAATATACAAGTTACGAATACTAACTAATGAAATACAACAAAAAAAAAGGGGCTACCTGGTCGCAGCCAATCATAGTTGAGCTCTACTGTCGAAAACCGAGGACTTATAAGGGGGTGCCCGTAGAAAAATTTCATTTAGTTCGGAACTCTGGACGTGAACGGACGTGGCCGTAATGTGCGTGAATGTGTTGTGTTGCTTGAAAGTTTAGTGACAATATGAGGATTTGGATTGCGTTTTCTACAGGTTGGTTTATTTTTGACAATAATGTATTTGTTTTTATATTATCGTGATTAATTATGTTTCATGTTGCTTTTTTTTTTTTTGTAAATTTTTATTGATGTAGAGTTTTGGGAAATAAAAGTTTTGAGCCTATCTTTTAAAAGTTTTAATAGGCTATAATTAAGACTTTTATACATTATTTTTCAATTAATTATTTATTAAAGTAACAATTTAGATATTTATATTAAAAATTTCGTAATTTTCATAAAAATAAATATTCAAAACGAAATTTTTTTTAAGTTTATACGTTTATAAAATACACCTCTATTAATTGTGCAAAAATATTTTTAGTAATTAAACTTTGAAATTTTCAGTTTTTACTTAAAATATATACTATAATATATATATATTTTTTATGATATTATCTTCATATCATAAACGATGTTTTTTTTTCTCGGGATATTTAATTGTTTTTCATATTTAAAATAAAAGGTAATATTGAAGTCTTCGTTAAATTAATTATTTAATATTTTAATTTCCTCGCTCTGGTAACAAGACAGCACGGTGTTGATACGTACCCTACGTCTTAAAAATTTGGCGGTAAGTGATGAACGGAAAGTCTTCGCTTATCCTGCTATATGCGTGATACATCGAAAAACTATAATAAAAAAGTTTAATAGTTAATTTTAACAAGATAGACAATCAATAATTAAATATATGTTGCACCTAATATTAATTTCGTAATGCGTCTGTCCGTCTAAAAGCAAACAAACCAAAGCTAATTATAAAAATAAACTTCTTTCCAAACATAAATTACGCCACAAAAGAGAACGAAATCAAATGTGTCAGTGGGTGATAAAAATGAAGTTCATAAATTAACCCGTTTTGTTTAGAGCCCGACAAGACGCGGGATAGCGTATGGTTGTAAACGACATAGTTGTAGGTTCGATTACTACTCAAGGAATTAGTTTCTCTACTCGCTTAGATAAAGTGCGATGTTACGTAAAAGAAAAGCGAGAAATATTTAACATTAAGTTCCCTCTAGATTATAAGGAAATCTTGGAACTGTAAAAGAAAAATAATTGAACTCAATAAAGATATATACCTATTGTACCCAATTCAATACACGAACAAGATAAAGTTGGCAATGTTAGGCAATATTTAATATATCGCGTTATAACATTATTGCTGAACGCAAGTCCGATTGTTTCTCAACAAGTTATTCTTTATATAAGTCTTGTTGTATTACAAACGAAATTATTAAGTTTCATTACTTTCGATTGGTTTTAACGTTGTTATTTATTTTGTTTTTATTGTTTTATGTGGCTATAATTTTCGCTATAAATTCGTGTAAGTTATTAACGCCTTCATAGAGTAGCAGTACAGTATCAAACACTAAATTCGGACTAATTAATTATTTTCGTGCTCCGGTAATAAGACAAAACATGGCGTTGAGTTACCACTTAACACGCAATGTCTTGAAAATTGGATAGAAAGCGAGGATCGGAGTGCTTTTGCACTAGGTTTCGGCCAGTTATGTGGTCAATATATGTGCATCTTCTATAATATGTAGAGCGGAAAAAAGATAACTTAATATATTTTTTTGTATATGTCTGTATACCGGTATTGGCGTGTCTTCCATTTAATGTGTGTGCGGCTCAGCGAAACCCAACGCCACATTATATCTAACAACATATCGTAAATATAAGAAAATAGAAGATAAAATTTACTGTTCCTTGAATTTTTTCTTCTTCTTTTTTCTCATTTTTGCCTGAATTCGAGACATTGCGTGTTGCGTGGCGGGGCTCGACGTCGCGTTTTGTCTTGCCGCAGTGGAGATTTTATTTCTAATCTTTTCCAAATAAATATCAAACCCACGATCGTAAGCAGGAAAACGCCTCACTGCGCCACCTAAATTGTAAGCCATCCTGGCGCAGTGAGTTTCCAAATTAGCCATATCGGTATCAATCAATCAATAACAAGCAGGAATAGAATCATATATAATAATATATTTCAATTTTCCTGAAACGAGTAATGTACAGAAATCGATACATTTCACATAAAATAGGTCACAAATCGAGCTCTACTATACAAATTGAAAACTTTATCGTTCTTTTCTATTGTTATTTGTAGAAAAAGAAATCTTTTGGGCAACTTTCCCATAAATCTTAAGATTAGGCATCGATATAAAAATATGTAATAAGTATTGAAATAATGTAAAAGTAAAGAAACAATATAATAATGAGTAAAGTAAGCTAGACTTTAAAATTTTATTTGTCTTTTATTTTAAAAAGAAATTTTTTTTCGATGCAACACAATTTAAAATACAACATGTATATTCTGCTCGTATTTATATTTTTTTTATCTGAAACTTTGTAAGAGTTTAGTTACGTCATTCAACAGGCAATGCCTCTAGTTCATAACACAACATAAAAGCATGAAACCGAAAAAAAGAATCAAATCTTGTTAGAATCAAGCAAATTTCATTAGAATTTCTCAACAAAATCGATACAACTTACATTAAAATGCAGAAAAAGTCTTATTAGAAATGCGACCATACCAATCTCCAGCACTACGGTACCGGTAAACCTAATAATTCACACGAGAAAAATCAACAGAATAGCATTCGTTAAGAGGCTCGATGGCCCTAGAGAATGTATTGTGCTGATGTCAGACCCTTGGAGTTCGCCAAAATGTTAATAAGACAACCCATATTGAGTGCTGTTGATCCGTCGGATTCGTCAATAACAATTACCAATAATTAAGATGTTTTTGATTTGAACGTGGTTGATGCAGATTCGAATTTTATATGGAGAATATTGTTAGTTAATTTTTTTTTGCTTTAGTAGATTATATACCTGCATAAATTTTATACTTTTTTAAAATCTTTTTATTAAATTTATATCTTTATATATATATTTATTAATTTAATATTCCAAAACAGTAAATATATCTATTACATCAATGTAATAAAATCAAAAATATTAAATCGATAAATAACATTTTTTTTATGTTCTTCGTTATAAGAAAATTAGGTCTTTTTATTTATTATATATATTCAATTTATTTATATATGTAGATTATTTATTTAGATTATAGTGTAATAGTTAAGTTATAACACTATAATCTAAATAAATAATCTACATACATAAATAAATTCAAGTTGAGGCCATTCGTAGCGCAGCGGCACGAAGTGTGACTGCAAAACCGACTGGTTGTGGGTTCGATCCCCACTCGAAGAGATGAAATATTTACTTAAATTTATATTTCCATTTCTTCGCTCTGGTGCCGAGGCAAAGCGCGGCGTTGAGTTCTGCCACTCAACACGCAATGCCTCCAGAATTCGGCAGAAAGTGTGGAACGGAGTGTCTAAAACACTAGATTCCCTCTGCCTACCCTGCGGTGTGCGGGATACAGCGTGAAGCTGATTGACTTATTTTTTGATTTTAGTTAAGTTAGCAACTGAAATGAATGACTGGACTCTCTTATGAAGATATTGTATAAATATAGAAATATGTATATACAATAACGTAAGTCTTGTTGTAAGTAATGTTTAAACATAAAAATAATACAAACAAATATATGCGATCACAAAAGTTACGAACCATAAGCCTTTAGTGTCAGAAAGAAAACAATTCAAAAAACATATCACTTTTTAGTACAAAACAGACCAAAAAAATCCGAAATATTATTCCGTATATTTTATTATCTAAGTAAACAAAAGTATCATATCTCTCATTAACCTGTACTATTTTAAAAGCTTAATTACTAATATTATTCGCATCTATATAGAAGATTTCGTCTATTACACTCACATAGGCTTATTAATGTCAATCTATCTGACAGCGTATTAAATCTAATTAACGTGAGTCAGTACGTATTATAGTATCGTACGTGCGTGTTGTACGCCTTTGTTAGAGGAATCTTGATCAGTAAGCCTGTTTGCTTTGGAATAAAGGATTTTGATTATTTGTAATTTTAATAAAATGATTTTTGGTACTTTGTAATATATAAAACAGCTCCTTTTATTTCATTTGGTTAATTGATGAATAATTAAATTATCAACATTTCACTTTCTATTATATAACATAATTCAATATTAAATTTCTTTTACAAAAGTAGTAGATTATGTAACTACATAATTTTTTATATATTATTTTCATTGAATATTTTCAAAACAATAAATATATATATTACAACAACAATATTAAAAATTTAACAGCCCTATCAAGAGATAAAATCTCTTGCAACACTGCACACTTAATTATTAAGCATTATATTCTAAACCAACTCTCAATCAATCATATGGACTTAACTACAATAAGTTATAATGTTCGCAATAGAAGTATGTATGTATGGTACTTATTGACTTGTCTTGACCTCCTGAACTCGTAATCTCACGCCGGATTCACCGAACCTTTTACGCCCAACTATTATGTCTAACTACAATGTCAATGGAACATTAATATATATTCATTGGAATAATACGTTGATTTAAGTTTTTGACGTATATTAAACGTATGATTGATGAATTTTTAGATTAATCTTATATACTTGAATTATTATTATAAACAAATGATCTATTATAAACAGTTTTTTTTTGTTATTTTTCAGTAATATATTGGTAAACATAACAAAGTTAAATTAACCTCGAGGTAATATAAACACAATAATAAAGCAATTTTAGATTACCATTTAAATTACTTGAGAAATATCAGATCAATTGATGCTAGCAAACGCTTTATATAAAAAAAACACTGAACTTTAATCTTCCAAAGCCTGTTCTGACATCACGATACGAAGACTGCATAGCTAAAGAACCATCCGTTTAAATGGACACGATAAAAAATAAATTAAAATAACCAGGTTTGATGATATCGATACTAACGTAGCTATTGTGCCTCGAGATGCGGTAGTCTCTAATTGCGGTGTCTTTGTTATATAAAATGAAGTGTTAGTTCTTCTATTAAATAATAAGTAGTTCGATCGAAGTCAGGGATTGATTCACCCCATGTCAGTTACGAAATTGCTAGCTACATACATAGTCATTATTTGAATGTGATTTGTTTATAAGATAAAATTGATATATAAATGTTGTTTTTGTTACAGATAAAATAGAAGAAAACCGCGCATGGACGCAAGGTACGACAACAGTCCAACTAAGGCGTCAGCGTACGCTTTTTGGACACTACAAAATGCCTGGCGCAGAAATCTTAGTGAATATTTGCCAAAAATAAACACTGATACAGAATCTGTCAAAGAAAATGGTATCCAAAATAAAAACACAGAAGATAGTGATATTACGGGAACAACATATAAAAGTGTTATAGCAATTGAAGAAGATACGATAAGTGACGAAAGTGACTCTGATTATAATGATAGGAAAAATGTGTGGAGTGATATCGATGATGAACTGTACATAGCAAATTTAATCAAACTTAGGACTTCAAATGAAGTTAGCCGCGTTATACGTGATACTAGCCTTTCTAGTGTTAGTGATTTCAAGGAGGTTGTGAATAGTGTTAAGTTAGACAAGTACGAGATGTGGGAGTTGGAGCCCACGGATCTATCAGATTGTGACTGTCTCGGACCACCGCCTGAGTTCCTTTTGCCACCACCACCTCGGCCACCGTTTCTCCAAGCGGAGTATTACTGTGCTGACGATCCTATACCAGATTTGGAAACTTGCAATGCGGAACCAGTGAGTATTTTATATATTATTTAAAATATATATATATTAAATAATTGATATTAGGCTGCTAATAATTGTTGACTAATAATTGATATGAGGATAACGTTGAGCCCCAATTACTATGAAATTTCTTATAAATTCTATTATTAAGATTTAAGTTGTCTTATTTTAAATATTAATCTTAATTGAAATAGGTCACCATAACACCATAATTATGAACTATTATACTAAATGAAGAAAAAAACCCAAAGAAAGAATTCGAGTATACGAAGTTAATAGTATTTATATACTGAACTGAAGGAAAATACCAAAAATAATAACAAATGCATGTATGGTGAAAGAAAAATAAAATGTGGTTCGCTCGTAAAGTTGGAATAACTTAAATATGTAGGAAAATTTAATGCAAATTCCAATTAGAATGCCACTTCTGCAACATTTCTGCAACAGTCCACTTGGAAAAGCTTACTTAATCTAAAACAAAGTGTTTTAGTATTCACATAGTCAAATTTAGTCAGGCTTAAAATTATTTTACGCTTTGGTAGTGAAAATTTGATTTATTTTTAGAGGATACAATAGAAGTACGTAATTTAATTTAGTTAGTAATGATTTCATTAAATTTTATAAGCATTTCTACAAACTGTTCATAATTATAGGTCAAAATATAGAGATGGGAGCATTCTTTTTACATTAGTTATGATTAAAAAAGTGGTTGTCTTTAGGAGCATGAAAATTAAACACACCTTTCTCTGCTCTGAAAAAAAAAAGTTATTTAAAAATATTTTTTATAGTACATGGCTAGGTGCCAGTTAGTTCAACCTAATAAATATAAACCCGCCACGATGCAATTTTTTTCTGCTCTGATTCAAAGCGAACGTAATTCGCGTCGATGATCTTATTGAATGAAGGCGGAAAGTGTACTGATCTTAAGATTTAAATTTAATTTTGTTGAGTTTAACAAATATTGTTGAAGTCAGATGTGGCGCAGGCAAAGTGTTAAAGTAAACGTGACACATTGTAAGATACTAGTTCGATTTCAAGTTAAGGAAATTAAATATTTAATAATTTCATTTCTTCGGTCTTCTGTGTTAAGTGCTATGGAGTGTCAGTCCATACTCTCTAAAAATCAAATTTTGCAATATTAAATTCAACACATATGGTTTAAATGTAAAAAAGAAAATTTGAATTTTCTATGATTATTATAGGTTTAATGTCCATTTGGAATAAGAAAATGCGTAATGTTCTTCTATTCAACGTGCGCCTTCTCAAGTATAATGAAATCCAGATATACTGACACTTTCCATCTAATAACAATGCTATTTGAGTTTTTTTTTATTAACGAATAACCCATTATTTTATACTTTATTCATAGAGTAAAATTAAATTCAAAATCACTTTAGCTTTTATTTCATAATATTTTAAAACGTTATTCATGCACAAAGGATTATATTAAGCCTATTGAAAATCCACATAAAAATTTCAAATGCAGCGCAATTTTAGCTATTCTACCAAAGCTCTAGAATTAATAATAATTGAGAATATAAAAATATTATGTGAATAATAAGCTTTCTCTGATAATTTTGAAATCAGTCCAGTCGTGGCGCAGGAGTACAACTATGCGAATGTAATCTAGACATGAAAGGTCATGGATTTGATTCCCATTCGGGGAATTTAAATATTTAATGTTTTCATTTCCGCGTTCTGGAAACGCAACGTTGAGTTCTGTCAATCAAAATAAAATGCCTCCAGCATTCGGCGGAAAGTAAGGAACGGAAACGCTTTAATAGGAATTGAATGTATTAAAACTAGTTTCTCTCTGAGTATCCTGCTATGGGATACAATGTGAAGCTTAAAAATGATATCTTTTGTACAGAAAAAAGGCATCTTTAAAAAAAAATATTTTTTCTACGCAAAGAAAAGAGTAATAACCATATCAAAATTTGATCAGAAAATAGGTACAAGCCATTTGGGTGTTTCGATGTTTCATGTTCTGCTTTAAAGAAATAAAGAAAAGAGTCGTTAGTTCATATCCTGTTAAACCCAAACAAATTGTACAAATTTTCTATGAATCACACATGCTTTTTAAAATATCTAATATAAGCTCAAAACATTAG
The DNA here is from genome assembly GCA_917862395.2 of Heliconius sara. NCBI lineage: Eukaryota > Metazoa > Arthropoda > Insecta > Lepidoptera > Nymphalidae > Heliconius > Heliconius sara. The sequence continues at coordinate 9,847,402 of OU860787.2, read as the reverse complement.
AACACCTATGAACGTGAGATAACCGATTTCTGTTATCTAAAAGGCTAATGACTAACTCTCTTATCAGTATAGTCAATATTTGACATATGCTGCTTTTAATGACAATGCCTTTTATCTTTACATCTTGTCTGTACTAAGGTAAGTCGATTGTCGCTAGCGAGAAGAATTTTAAATTGTTCGAAACTAAGATGAGTAATTTAACTCATTAAATGTAATGTGATTCTTTCTCTAGAGAAAGAATCGACGCGTACAGTACGCGTTGCCACAGCAACGTCTATGTGTCTTTATACCAAAATGGTGGTTGGATTTGTGTGTTTTACTTGTTTTATTAATTTAATGTAGTTTTTAGCCAGTACTAAAAAAAATAATAAGATTCTCTCTTCACTCCTTCTCTATAATATATAAACTATAAGTGTGCCAAATTTTGTAGTCCGTACAATTTTCGTAAAAAAGGGTATTTTTTGCTTCACGTATCTATAATAACGCTTAAGTAAAGTATTAGTTACTATATTGGTTTCTATAATAGATCAAACGTTTTAATTAACTTTCCCATAATATTTTGAACTTTATTTTATTTTGACGTATTAAATATTTTTTTGCTGAACTGTAATCTTTACAACTAAAAAAAATACAAAATACTGAATAACGACAGATAATAATAATATACGAATCAAAAACGTAAGCTTTCAGGCAAAACATAAGCCACTCACGTAATCTACAACTTCCGTAGTAAGTTAAACGTTACCAGCAATACGTTTTACACCCAAACTCTTGATTACTTTTCTACTTTACTGTTAGAAACTGACTAACGGTTTATTGCCTGGATTTCGTAAACACTCGAAATGCTAACATTGATACTTGCTTTCTATTTGCTTCCCTCATTTCTTCATTATTACTAAAGAATTTTGATGTTGTTTTTTCTTCTTATTGTTGATTCAATTGTTTAGTGTAATATACAGTCATGTAATACTATGTTGTTTCTTTTTTAAGTTTTTTTTGTTCTTTCTAGAGGCGTTGCGTGTTGAGTGGCGGAACTCAACGCCGCGCTTTGCGTCCCTTTCGTTACTAGACCTACATAAAATTAAATTAGCTTCATGCTGTATCCCGCGCACAGCAGGGTAGACAGGGGGAACCTAGTCTTAATAGACTCCGTTCCCTACATAAAAATAATAAATACGTTTAATATCAACAATTTTACGGTGCTAGGTTCCGCCACTCAATATATGACTAAGATTCAGGCGGAATGCGATGTCACTAGTACTAATAGGTGAAACTATAAAAATATATAACTTGGCTTAAACAGATTAAAATCTAAGTGACAGTGTTTGAAAACAGTTTAGATATAGTCATAAAGTGGAATGACCATAAAGTAAGAATTAGGTTATCTCAGATATCACTACAAAGTATAAATATTGTTAAGATATGAACGTCAAATATTTTGAAATAAATGTTACATTTGATACCATCGTAGCGTAGGGACCGTTTGTAAATCAGCTTCACGCTGTATCCCGCACACAGCAGGGAAGGCAGAGGGAACCTAGTGTTAAGACACTCCGTTCCCAACTTCCGCCGATTTCTGGAGTGGCGGAGCACATCGCCGCCCTTTGTCTGGAACACACCAGAGCCAAGGAATAAAAATATAAATATAAAAAATATTTCATTTCCATGTACAGACGAGTGATCAGTTACAGTTTTATTATATGTAAAAGAATTCCAAAATATAGAGATTATTTGATAACTAAAAATACTTAATATAATTAAAAAACATGTTATGTATTATAAAATATTAAGGTACATGCGTACGTAAATCGACCAATTAAACTCTCTCTCCAAATCTTATGTTTTCCATAAAAATTGAGATATCGGTGTAATCTGTTCTGTAAATGAAGTGTGTAACGAATCACTAATTTTTAACGCGTTTTTATATCATTTTTATAACCTGCGTAAAATTCCATAGCATTTTCATATCACATTCTCTTTTGATTAAGACATCAAGGCGGCACTTTGTGAGGCCAATAAAGCTTTAGTAGGTAAATGCGCGGTAGGTAGCGACACTAGGGTCTTCCCCCTTACTGTTCTCGCCTTGTCATACTGTTCATAAATTATGGACAAAAAAAACTCTAAGGACATTCTGGTGCAGTGACTCAACCTCTGATTATGAACGCGATGGTTGTAGGTTCGATTCTTACGGAGAAAATATTTACATTCATTTCAATTTAAAGAAAATATAAATTATAAATGAAAATTTAAATTAAAAAGGTTATATGTATGATTTTTTGTGTGTATATTTTTTACTATAATATAATTATTTTTTGAAAATGTCATTGTTTTTTTTGAAAATTAAGTCTTTTAACACACAATATCTAATTAAATAAAAATTAGGCAACGCCTAAATTATGACTATAAGCACTAACAAAATTGCAAAACATACGTCAAGATTAAAACCATTATTCACACAACCAATTCCCAGCAAACCCATTACACCAGGGAGGTCTTCGTTTAAATAAAATCATGTATAAGTATTTTAAAACAACATTTGAACCGACAGCACATCTTCTTTTATATAGACATTTGCGGTTTCGACGCCAACTGTGCTAACATGTTGGCTAGCTTGAGTCATAGTAAGCGGAATCACGAGGTGATCTCTATCGGTACAGAAATTTAAGACATTTTGAACAAAAAGCAATAAATTTTATATAATTAAGTTGTTTTATAAAAATTTTAATGTTTTTTTTTCACATTAAGAGATTTAAAATTAATTTTATAATTCTGTTTTATTTGTTTCAAATTTGTGAATCACACATTACACGCTTGGCTTATCTTATTTAAAATAACAGAAGCTAGTAAAGTAAAATAAAAAAGCAAAGCGCGGAGTTTAGTTTCGCTTTCGTTTCTAAAATGATTCGAAGGGGTGTATTTTCACCCAATTTTGCTATCTCTCTACTCTGATATACATAGATACTTATGCGAGGACGTATTATTAAATTAAAATATTTTAAAGAACTATTAAAAAAATTAAAGTTATGATGATAAAATTCCATATAAAATTCTGCATCGTTTTAATTTAGTATGGTATTTCAATAACTTTATTAAGTTGTCATTTTTTTAGTGCATGTTTTTACGCTTCTGTCGTCGGATATCATTCTTTTATGAATCATCCAGTGACTCTTTTTTTAGTTAATATATAATAGAGGAGATATTTAAAAACCAAGATGAAAGGCATAATGTAAATTATTGTTTAGGGCAGGAGAACAAGTTTATGACTGTAAAACACGACTAGTTACGGGTTTGATTCCCACTCGAGGAAATGAAAAATTTTTTTCAATGTATATTTTCATTTCTTCGTTTTGGTATTAAGACAAAGCGCGGCGTTGAGTTTCCCACACGCAATGCATCCAGAATTTGGCGTAAAAATTGGAAACCGAGTGTCTTAACACAAGGTTCCCGGGTTCCTTTTGCTACTAGCTATCAAGAAGCTTGTAAGTTACAAGTGCGGTTTAAACAACGATACTTATTAAACTACGTTCTCAATATCTTTTGCCATTTTCCTTAACTTTTATAATATTAAAGGACATTTTACGACTTATTTATAGCTGTAATAAACGTGCTAAAATGACGGCCACAATTTTAAAACTATATTTTATGAGTTAATATTAATTTTTAAATATTTATATCATGAAAATATTAAGTAGTGACTTAGTATATATCAAAGCTCAAGTGACTCTCTATACGTTGTCGCCGGAATCTACGTTTTCTTACCTTCTTGTACTGTGTACTATTTAGTCCTACTGCTCCTTCCTACCTGAGGAATAAATTTGTTTTCATCAAATCACCAGGGAATCAAGTTAGGTCATTGCGCAATCTAACGTTATGCATTCCCGTACATAAGACAATAATATACGACCAGTCCTTTACAGTACAATCTATAAAACTGTGGAATAATAAAAATGCCTTTAAATATTCGGCATGCGAAATCATTATTATCATTTAAAAAAGCTGTAAGACAACACTTTATGCCAACATCTTGAATAGGTTATGTTGACATTGAGTATAATATAAAGTATGTATGTATATCTATTTGTATGTATTTGTTTGCATGTGTATGTATTAGTATGTATGTGTGTATAAATATTTGTCTTATATATTTAAAATTATATTTTGTTATAAATATCTATGTATCAATTTATAGTTATATGGTTAACTACATGTATATGTATATATATATAGAGATATATGTATTTTTTTTTATTTTTCTACATATCTTTAATTTGCCACCTACCTACCTGCTGATAATTATGACAACTTCTTTTCGCCCTAAAGGTTGTCTGGAAGAGATGGCTACTTAGCCATAAGAGCGCCTTTTTGTACATTTTTTTTTAAAATTGTATTTCATGTATATATCTATTGTGGTGCTTTTTTTTTATGGAAAAGACACGGCAAACGAGCGTGCGTGTCACCTGATGGTAAATGATTACCGCCGCCCACGACCCCGTGCAACACCAGAGGAGCTACAGGTGCGTTGCCGGCCTTTAAGATGGGCTGGGCGCCGGGGCCCGGCATTACCTGATGCGAAACGCAGTGGCATAAAGCCACTACTTCACGCCGGTTTTAAATGCCGGGGGTGGTAATGATCCGGTCGAGTCTGCCCATGCGTGTTGCCATTGCTGGCGACGTGTCTCTACCACACGTACTTTAGTCGCCTCTTACGACACCACTAGTACCAGGATGATCTTATTCTAGGCCGGGATCACACGGCAGAAAATACAAATAAAGAAATAATATTAATAATATATTTTCACAATATGAACGAACGAACGAACCCAGTTTTCTCTTTAAATATCAGGTTCACTCTGTATTCAAAAAAAAAATCCGAGCTATACTCGGCGTTTATATCAGTGTTATTGTAACAGTTGTGTTTATCCTTTCATCCCTATATCCAAATGATTGTTTGTTTTAACTATGATTGTTCGTGATGAGACCGCAAGTTTTAATATGCGCATAATATTAAATATCATTAAAAATAATTTCCTTTTTTTTGTTTCTGACTCGCTTATTTTCAAAATCTTTTGAATAATATTAATAATTAATTTTACATATTCATGTTTCTTACAACGAGGTCCGCCCTCTTGTTGGTTTGCGTTCAATAGATTTACTTATTTTTTTTATCCTCAAATTTATCTTAAAGAGTAGAAAGTGATAGCGCGAGTTTTTATCTACATTTATAGAAAAATATAAAAGAAAATGCTAGAAAGAAGCTCTCTGTTTTTATTTTTTAGCCCAATATGTATTATTATATTGTAGACTGTTCAACGTGAGCCACGTACTTGTTATAAATTATTAGATTTGAACTAACAACCACCGCAGTCAGAATCTTTTCATTTGTGATTAAATGTTAATGGTCTTTTAAATCAATCAAAGAACGAATGTGCATGCTGGGCATATATGTATTTATTTTTGTCAGCTACACACCATATATAACGCATAACAAGTTAGGCAAAGGGAACCTGGAAACCTATTGTACACGCCGTTCCCATAAAGATAATTCCATTCCCCGCTTTCCGGTAAATTCTTGGCATAGCGTGTCATATGTCGTGGCATAGTAGTAGCCAAACTCAACGCCGCTCTTTGAGTCTTTTATAAAAAATACGTGTAGCACCCTGCTGCGTGCGGGATACAGCGTGAAGCTAAAAAAAATATATGACTACGGTTGTTCAACGTCAGGTGCAATATATCGATCAGGTTTAAGTTAAATAGAAATTTTGTAAGTGAACTTGTTTGCCGATATCGGAAATTTACTGTCGTGATTTTCTAATACAGCCGTTATGTAAGTTGAAAAGTTTATAAAAACCTTATTAAAGTTGGTACAGCCGATGTATTTCGTTCAATATTTAAGTCTAGATCTTCAGAGATTTGAAATTTTTGCTTGTGAACATAAGATATTATGTTATTTATTTATAATTAAGTATTAATACTAAAAAATATACTAATAAATAATTTGAGGTCAATCGTGGCGCAGAGGCACAAGTTGTAAAGCCGACTGGTTGTGGGTTCGATTCCTACTCGAGGAGATGAAATATTTACTTAAATCTATATTTCCATTTCTAAGCTCTGGTGCCGAGGCCAAGCGCGGCGTTAAATTCTGCTACTAACAAGGAATGCCTCCAGAATTCGGCGGAAAGTGGTGAACGGAGTGTGGTAACACAAGGTTCCCTTTGCCTACCCTGCTGTGTGCGGAATACAGCGTGAAGCTGATTTATTTATTAATTTTTATTTAATACATAAATATATGTAAAGTAAATTTTAATTGTGCCCTTGACTGAGGCTAGTAGTAACACGTAAAGACAAGCGCGTGGCTATGAACGCGTTAGGTTGTGGATTCGATTCCGACTCAAGGAAATAAAACATTTAATATTTTTTTTATTTTCCTCGCTCTGTTGTCGAGGCAAAGCGTGGCATTGAGTTCTGTCCTTCAACACGCAATACCTCCAAGAATTCCACGGAAAGTGGCGAACGGAGTGTCTTAACACTTTGCTCCCTCGCCCTATACTGCTTCGTGCAGGCTATAGTGTGAAGCTGGAAAAAATAAATCGCATCGTTTTAAGGTTTTGTATGTTTTGAAGTCACATTTGGATATGGATTTCCAATCGTAATTCCATATACATAAATATTTGTTAAAAAGTTTGTATTATATATTTAAAAATTAATTATTAAGACGTGAAAAGACGTAAAATATATAATGTGAACAAGAAAAAACACTTTAATTTTATCGCTAATATGTATGTAAAACATGAACCCACAATCCACAAGAACTAAGTAAATTACAAACAATTCCACACAAAAGACTTCCAATTAATTATACATTTTGAGATAAAAAAAATATGAATTTCATAAAATGGCGCAGCATTCAATAACGAGTCCTCATTCCACCCTTTGCTTTGCTTAATTGTCTTATTTTGGAATCCTCTAAAAAATTAAGAATAGGGATGGTCATAATTTATAAAAAAGTTCCAGTAGCAATGGGTACCAAATTAATTAAAAACCCTTCCAATTCTTTTCCTGCTTTTTAATAATTAAACGAGGAGCATTGACAAATAGCTACCGTCTTCAGATCGATTGGGTGAGGGTGGCTGTGTAGTTTATGTTTTTAGGATAAAATTCAATTTTTCATTCGTGTATTAATATTTTGTTCTATCTACCTTCGTCGCTTAACTGCGGAGGTTAATAATGAAAAAAAAGTACTAGTTAGTATCTATATATATTCGTTATTATTATTAAAATCCAAAAAAACACAAAGTGATTTCCGACATTGAACACACAATGGCTCAAAAATTCGGCTGGAAGTTAGGAATGAACGGAATGTTTCAACACTAAGTTCCCTCTGACTACCCAGCTATATCCGGAATACAGCGTGAAACTAAAAAAACTTACTTAAATTTTCCTGCATTGTTCATCGGTCTCCATCACATATCCACCATCAATGGTCACCCAATCCATATCATCCAGAGAATTTAAAGTATTGTTCTTAAGATAAATCCGTATCTTTTGTTTAGATACACGTGATATACCTACGATGAATCGTCTTGCTCCGATGACGGATTCCTATACAGATAGCCCGACGTTTTGACAAATCGTGGTCCCTTTTTTCAAGTTCAATTCTCTTGGGCCTGGTCTCGTCTGATATTTATCTGTTTTATGGAATATCGATACAATGACCAGCTTGGGAATGTTTTACGTTTGAAATAACTTATGATATCCGTCATGTGGATATATTCCTAGACTTAACTTATATGATGATATTAGGGATAAAAAAAAAACTATTGAAATCGTCGTGGCGAATGAGTCTAAACGTGCGGCTGTGCATGCAACAGTTGTGTGTTTGGTTCGTACTTAGAGGAATGAAATATTTAACATTCTTATTAAACCGCCGCGTTGAGTTCCGCAACTCAACACGCAGTGCTTCGAGGGAACTAAAGCGTCTTAATAAGGCACGGAGAAAAGCTAAAATAAATATTAAATTACCTTATTTGGATTGAATATTAAAAAGTTAGGAGATCAACCAGAAAATTATGCACCTATAAATTCCTATAAATGTTTATATTATATTCTTATACGAAATATAAAAGGGATTTTGAACAAAATTACGTTCTTAATTACTTGCTTGCTTGAAAACTAATCGATGTGGTAGAATTTTTAACTGACCATTCCTTATCATACTCTAAACACAAATATGTGTGTGTGTATGTGTGCGTGTGTGTGTATACGTATGTATATAAATATATTATTAAACGAGTTCTAACACAACCTCTTAACGAGTTAACGTTCTAAAGTTATTTACACAATTGATTTGGTATATTGTTTAAAATGTACTTAAGTGTTTAATGGAACAGATAACAAATATACTTTACAAATTAGTCTTGCACAAGCATATGACTAAACGCGACAGATCGTTGGTTCGATTCTCAATCGAGGAAATGTAATATTTTCATTTCTTGGCTATAATACGAGGTAAAGAGGCAGAGTGCGGTATTCAACACGCAAAACCTCCGGAATTCGGCGGTAAGTGTTTAACAAAAGTGTCTCAATGAAAACGGCATTCCTCTTGACAGTGGATTCCTAGGTTCCTTATACCCTGTTATGTGTAGAATGCAACGTAAAGCTAAAAAGACTCAGTCTTGCTATTCTATAAAACATGAAAATATGAACAGAACTGTAGCAATCCTTGTACGATATAGTTGTATGTTCGATTTTAAGTTATTGTATTGAATATATATTTTTATTAGCTTCACGCTATATCCCGCACACTGCAGGATTGGCAGAGGGCAGAGTGTTAAGACACTCCGTTCCCCATTTTCCGTCGAATTCTGGCGACATTGCGTATTGAATGAATCATCATCACCAGAGCGAATAAAACATTGTTAATATATATTTTTTATATTCACATTAGCAAGTGTACAAAAATAAACCTAATTTTGCCTCGGTACAAACACAACCTAAAACAATAATAACTCCATATACCTTACTCCCTAGGCCCTAATAACGTACAAAGCAATGATATTTCATTACGCCTATACAAAATGGACAGGCAGACGCCCTAATTCGATAAAATCTATCGAATTGCCGTACATAATATTATTTGCCCCGCACCCTAATTGCTTCGAAATGCCGAAAAACATTATCACACCCTCCATATTCGCACATACCTACACCTATACTCGTACATTATATTATACATGAGGCCAGTCGCGGCGCAGTGTCACGAAGTGTGACTGTAAAACCGACTGGTTATGGGTTCGATCCCCACTCGAGGTGATGAAATATTTACTTAAATTTTAAATTCCAATTTCTTCGCTCTGGTATCGAGGACAAGCGCGGCGTTGAATTCTGCCTCCAGACTTCGGCAAAAAGTGCAGAAAGGAGTGTCTTAACACTAGGTTCCCTGACTACCCTGCTGTGTGCGGGATACAGCGTGAAGCTGATTTATGATTTTATTTATATGTAAATTTAAACGTACCAAGAGGCGCAGGTTCAAATCCCGCTACGTTTAAATTTATATGCTTTATAAAATTATAAAACTAAAGGTGAATGTTATTTTTTTTATTTCCTAATCGTAAACAGTGAAGTAGTTTTAAAATACTTGGAAATAGAAATTATTTATAAGTAATTCCAACAATAACTACTCACGCTCATTTGTAAATAGTTTTTACTTACATTTTTATGATTAATGTGGCTTTCTTTTTAAATTCATAAATGGTGGTCGTTTGTGACAATTTACATTTTCCTACGAATATGATTCACTGGGTACTGACATCTTAGAAGCCTAAATATCAACGCGATGGTTGTGAGTTCAATCCCCACTTAATGTTAATAAATATACTGATTTAAATTATCATTGCTACTGCGATCTGCTTGTCAAGGTGCAGTGCGCCGAGTTGAGCTGCGCCAGCCAAAATTTTCCGCTTAATTTTCGAGACATTGAACACATAATGTCTCGAAAATTGGGTATGGCGGAACTCAAGCCCGCGCTTTATCTTTTAATCAGAGCGAGGACAATAATAGAGGAGGGGGAGAAGAACGAGAGGAGCTAGGCGAGAGGGAATCGAATCAACAACTATCAGGATTACAATGAGATCCTATGTCTATCCTACGCCACGACGGCCTCAATTAATTAACATAGTGCTGAATTCATATGAGAAATAGCGACAGATGGCTACTATACCTACCAGCTGTGGAGCACTCTTTATAACCCATCTTATCACCATATCTTTTATTATAATAATTAACAGAATATGCAATATAACTGCACTTCATTATTATGAATGTCTGTAGGGTTCTTCCCTCATAAATATAATGTCATCCATGCATAATATAAATGGTTATAGAGACGAATAACCTCTTTCTTTTCATTTTTGATATACTCTATAGTCCAAAAACACTTTATTTTTTTGTATTAAAAATTGTTTTTGTAGTGCAGCAATATTTTTTAAGCTACTCGCGTCGTGACTCAGTGGCATAGTCTCTCAATATAAAAGCTACATTTATGGGTTCGATTCACACTCGGGGAAACTTCCTTAATAAATAATTAAATAATTATCATCATTTCTTTACTCTGCTAACTAAACGACGTGCGGCGTTGAGTTCCGCCACATGCAATATCTCAAAATAAAGAAATGAGAGTAAACAATTAAATAACCCTACATTCGTCATATAGATATATCTAACCCTAATACACATTAACTTAACAATTTATATCTAAGTTTTAAAATAATATTCAATATTACCATAAATTTTCAACATCATTACTTCTGTCAATTGTGTGGAATTCCTCGCCTTTGTCAATCAAATGGGGTAAAAAACAAAGGCATTTTTTCGACCCTTTTTTTGTTTTTTGTATGAACTATTCTCCAAAGGGAAAGTATTACATGGGGTCTCAATGAGATTCTTCTAAAGCTTGTTGTGAAGTTTTAAGAGCATCTTGAACTTAATAGGAATTAGTATTATTTTGATATGATGGAGAATTTTATATTGTTTCAGAAAAAGTAAATAAACTTGTTCGATTCATACTGGAGAGAGTGAATTATTTATATTTCTTTGCTCTGGTAATACGACAAAGTGCAGCTTTGAGTTCCGCCCTCACTGAAGACATTATAAGACATTATGTTGAACAGATTATAAACACAATGCAATCGAATTTCAACCAAAAGACCATTGATTCTGATAAAAATTTTATCCTATGCATAGATCAAGTATATATAGTGATGTACCATCACTCTGATCTTCACTTTATTTCGATGTTCACTAAATATATATAATAATTTCAATTCAATTATTTTGTAAAGACATTTCAAGCATGCCAGTTAACCAGAATAGGTAAATAAGAAGAAACATATTTAGCTATTGAGATGATCTTCACCTTGTCCTAAGCCAATATATAACAAAAACAATCCCATTAAAGTTAATCCAAAAAGAAATCAGGCTAATACAATATATCAAACAACAAACGATCTACAAACTATTGAATAACAACCATTAACATCAATTTTGGCAGAAATGACCTATGACTGTGGAAATTTTCAAATGGTCCAAATTTGGCTAGGATAGTAGAAGACTCCTTCCAAGACATATTAACAGTATAGTGTCCAAAAGTGATTATGTCACTAACGTATTGCATTATAGCCTTTCAGGGTACACATGAATGCCTATTTCTCTGTGATATTTATGACAAATGGTATACGCGATTGTTCCGTCGGTATCTGGATGTGGTCCAACTATCTAACATTGAATTATTCTCTACACAGATACTTTGCTTTGATTAATTTGTGTTTTGTTGACTGATTTTTTTCGTTTATTGTGTGTGTTTTACTAGCATTTATTAATGATTATTTTTTTTAATGGATTTATTGAGAAATACAGGAAGACAGATGTGAAGTCTCTTATATATAATTTTAAATTTCGTTATATAAAATGTAAATCAACTATTGAGATAGATAATTTATATATTTTTTCTGAAAATTATATCAATCATGGAAGCAAAATATATTATGCTCTAAAGAAGGACGCTTTTTATCATATATTGGGTAGGCACTTAGGATTAAGATACTCTTCTCTATTTTCAAGATATTGCGTGTTCAGTAGCATAACTCAACGTTGTACTTCACTTACAAGAGCAGGAGTGATGAAAAAAAATTAAATGTAATCACTACCTCGAGTTGAGATCGAATCCACAACCATCGTTTTCCTATCAGGCGCCGTCCCAATAGGTCACAAGGCCTCAAACCTCTTCTAAAACCACGAGAATTTCAATGTTATCCTAAAATAGATACTAGTAGATACTAATAGCAATAGAACCTTTTTATGAAGTACCCGGACAGCGTCCTCCCAAAGAGGAAAACAAAATTATATTCACTATATAAACGTATAAAAAATCTGTCCATACATTATTATTCCACGTTATAATTTATCGAACGAAGTGTAATTTACGCTCCAAATAAAGTGATGACTAAAGAATTTTCTTACAAAGCTACCTATTACGGGCTAAACGTGACATGTTTCAATTTTCTTAATGCTACCAGTTTTTCACATTTTGAATATTTGTAAGGAGGAAAAATATGGGATGTTGAATGATATTACATTTATTTTTTATTTTTACAATAAAAATTGAAAGCACCGAGCTTTTCGCAATATTTTTATAAATATCTACTGTTTATTATATTGAGTGATTTGTAAGATTTATAAAATGTATAATTTTGTTGAACTTGTGATCGTCCCACAGTTTTGTTTTGTTGTGGTGGATTTTAGTCTATAAGATGAAAAATCCAGTTCATTTTCTTTTTATCGTCATACTAAATTTCAACATTTTTAGTTTAATGGTTTTGTTTGTCCGTTATCATATATAGTACTGAATATCCAGGCCAGTCGATGACGAAGTGTGACTATAAAACCGACTGGTTGTGGGTTCGATCCCCACTCAAGGAGATGAAATATTCTTGAGTGTCTTTACACTAAGTTCCCTCTGCCTATCCTGCTGTGTGCCCGCACACTTCACTTCATACAGCGTGAAGCTGATTTTTTTTTATATTAATGATAGTAATCAAATACCATTTGAGGAAACATTTATTTAGATTAGAACTAGGAAAATTTGTAAAGATCGTGTAGAATCGGGAGAACCAATTGTCAAAACAATAGATTTCCTCGATTTAGACATTGCATATAGAGTGGCGTAACTCAACGCCGTATTTTACCGAACTAGTATTTTTTTTTAAATATCTTTTGTTAATCACATTTTTTTTTACAGAAGATAGACGCGTACAACCACAGCGGACCATCGTTTCAAACGTCAGCTGTCATCGCGCTCTGTTCCGTCGTTCTCATCATAGGAGTATTTATAGGGGCCATACTCATTTGGAAGTAAGTACTTTTTAAATATATTAAATAATAATCATATTTTAATTTAAGCAATAATATAGAAAATAAATCAAATCAGCTTCACGCTGTTTCCAGCATAACATAGGGAAGACAGAGGGAACCTGGCATTCCCCCACTGTACGGAGAATTTTTCGAGGCACTGCGTGTTGAGTGACGGAACTCAACGCCGGCCTTTTGCCAACAATACAATAATTATGTAGTTTCTACACATTAACATTAAGAAAACTTTGTGCACCTTTTTGAGAAAATGGCGCAGCTGGAAGATGATGAAATTTGGCACGGTTATAGTTTATAAAGCGAAAGAATGCTGAAATTATTTTTACTTCCTAGTTCTGGTAACAAGACAAAGAGCGATGTTGAGTTCCGCTACTGAACAAACAATGTCTTAAAAATAAGGGACAAAATGTTGTTATGTTAGGTTCCCTCAGCCTACCCTGCTTCTATAAGCGTACACAGCGTTAACCATCCAATTTTCTGATTACAAAAACCAAATTAAAACTCATTCCAAACCCAATCTCCAAATTACCCATCTTCAAACCATAAAATCCTTCCACCATCACCATCAAATTGTCACTAAATCACCAAGAAAATGGAAAGGAAGGGAACAAAACAATATTTTCACGAATTAGCGCCACCGATCTGGAGACAGGAGTGGCTGTGACAGTTTAATCGTCGTTAAAACCGTCGTCACATACGTCTCGGCAAAGTTGATTAGAACTGTCACCTATTCGAGATTTAGTCTGGTTCTTGGCTGTAGTGTTTAAGTAAGAAGTTAAAATATATATGGATTTCTAAATATATTTTTTTATATTTTAGAGAAGTTGTCTTACAAATATACTAGCTTGGCGATGGTAGAGGACAGGTCAAGGGTTCGATTTCCCTTTTACGAAATAAAAAAAATCACTCCATATTCAATATCTTTAGAATGAGGTCGAAAATGAGAAACGGAGTGTTATTACACTAGGTATTGAGTTTCTCTCTGCCCACCGTATTATTTGCGAAAGTTAAAAAAAAGAAAATAAATGTATTAGTGATTCAAAAACGTGTTTTTTATTAAAATAAATCAGTCCGTCGCTGATTTAATTAAGATATTAATAGGTAAAATGCCAATTAAAAACTTTTTTTATATTACAAAAAACGCTTCCTCTTTAGACTTAATTTAAGATGATTAAATAAAACATGTCACAACACTCTACGGACAACTCGACGTCATCAGATTTAAGCCTTAACAAGACCAAAAATGTAATGTTATTTATATATTTAATAAGCTGACAGAATTTTTAATTTGAAAATAAAATGATATTTTTATAATATGGAACAGTAGCATTTTAATAAATTATAGGGAAAATCTCGCTTTTTCTCTCTTCTTTCTCTACACTACTTAGCCTACTGAGGGTATGAAACGATAAATCATCTATATATTCGTCCTACAGCTTTTAAATATAAAATTCAATTCGCATTTTACTATTTTTTCTTACTAGGCTAGTCTTGGCGCAGGGGCACAAAGTGTGACTGTAAAATCAACTGGTTGTGGGTTTGATTCCCACTCGAGTCAACTTCGTTCTTCGCTCTGATGTCAAGGCAAAGCGCGACACTGAGTTCTACCACTCAACACGCAATGCCTCCAGAACTTGGCGGAAAGTGGGGAACGGAGTGTCTTAACACTAGGTTCCCTCTGCCTACCCTGCTGTGTGCGGCATACAGCATGTAGTTGATATCAAAATCTTTCAATTCGTCCTACAGCGTTCGATTATAAAGTACAATTCGCTTTTCAAATTTTTTTCTTACATTTTAGAGTATAAAATATAAAAGTGAACGACGTGGGTCAAGCCAAATAAACATTCTAACGTTACGTCAGTCACAATCGGGAGTGACGCCCACTCCTCACGTGCCTACATACAGCTATAGAATGAAACGACAGAGTGAAATTTTCATACGATTTATATTTAGTTTTATTGTACTGTATAAATAAATCACGAGCTTTGGCCTATAGTTCGTTGTAGCTGTGACTTCGTTGCTTTATTATTTTTTTTCAGCTTCACGCTGTATCACACATATGGCAGGGTAGGTAGAGGGAACCTGGGAACATCCGAAATCTGGAGGTAGTACGTGATGAGTTTCGTTACCAGAGAAATAAAAATAGTAAATATTTCATGCCCTGAAGGAGGGATAGAACTCACATCCTGTCGCGTTTACAGTCCCACGCTACACAACGACTGGTTTAAATATTTTTTCATCTTTACATTTACACTAGGCTCTACATACGGATTCGCCTCCATTTCGAGTGCCTGAGTTAACTTTGTCTGGTAAAAGAGTTTACATTACAATTAATTTAATATATTATAGTCTATAGCCTTTCTCAAGAAATGGACTATCAAATAAAAATATTTTTTCAACCGTAGTACGAATAAGAAGCTTATGAGATTGTGCTATTACGGTTATCTCAGCTAACAAGATATTATGTTTTATTCCCAAAGCAATTATTGTAGGAAAATGACACTTTCTGCCGAATTCTGGAGGCATTGCGTGTTAAGTGGCAGAACTCAACGCCGCGCTTGTCTTCGACACCAGAGCGAAGAAATGGAAATATAAATTTAAGTAAATATTTCATCTCCTCGAGTGGGGATCGAACCCACAACCAGTCAAAAAGTGCTTATACAACAAAAAAGTATAAGCACTTAATTCTTATTTAAAAAGAAACAACAAGAAAATCGAACCTCACATCTCCATTCCATGAACCACAAAGCGGTGTTAAAATCCAAAGCTAATCTAATAAAATCACTTACCGTATAACGAGCCGTTAAAGTCAGTAACTACAGTGAACAATGTAAGTCGTAAATTTCAATGTTTACCTATTGCTAGTACGGTCTGACCGTCACTAAATCTAACTGAAGATATTGTAATATTGTTTAAGGGTTAGTACAGACGTTGTAGATATCATTTGCCAGCGATTTATTTTAAAGAGAGTCCTCTCTCTTTTCTTTTTCACTTTTTATAAAGCTTAGAAATGTGAATTATTATTTTATTTATATTGGTTTTCATATTTTTAATTACACTGAGTGGTAAACGGTGAGAATTGAACCTCCATTTTATATAGATATATATTTTTTGATATCTGATTTGTATTGTCTCCAGAGAAAGGAAATTAAAATAACTTATTTTCTGTCTTGTTACCAGAACGATAACAAAAATAATTCATTTGGTTCAATATACTCCGGGGAGTGATATTTAACGGTGGCTGTGGGACCAATCGCCACTCGAGAAATTATTTTATTTATATTATACTTACTTCCCCTATGGCGTGACCGGCATTAACGGCGAAATTGATCAAAAAAATATACAGTCTAATTTATAACTTGCTCTTTTGTAAGTCGGTTAAAAATGGAAAACGGACTCTCTTAGCTTCCTAACGAGAATACGAGAAAAAGTGTAAATTTAAAAAAATCTATATCTATTTAATGTTAGAGATATAGTTAAATATTACATGTAAATTTTAACTTAACAACGTAAAAACCTTTATTTTATACATAAAAAACTAAAAGCGGCAGGTTGGGGACCTTTCGTTTTTTCTGAGAAATTCGTAATTAAAATGCTTTGTGATACTCCCAGAGCGATGTCAGTTAGCATTAAGAAATTCAATTTAAATTTTGGAGGGCAGTTTTTTTATATTTTTAGAGTAATTTAGTCGTTTGAACTTTGTTGTTGTACTTATAACAAAAAATATATATTTAAAAAAAAAATATAAGCAATTTAACGATTCATATACACAAGAATTTAATAATGAAAATGATTATAAAATAACTACAATAAATAATCTATAAACTGACAATAAATTAAATCTTATTATGTGATAATTGTGGATTCAAATCGCTTTCAAGAGAAAAAAAATATTTGTAATGTACTAAGTGTTGTCAATACTAAAAAAAATCGTATTCCTGTGGAATATGGGGAACGGGGTGTCACATCACTAGGTTCCCTCTGTCCACCCGCAGAAAAAGCCTTATTCCTGGTTTGTTTCTCTCTTTACTGGATCCTTCAATATAATGTTTCTTAGCATAACACTGTATTCCGCACATAACAGAGTAGGTAGAGGGAACGAAGTGTCTTAACAATTAAGACACATCCGTTCCTTCCTTTGCAATAAATTCTGGAGGTTGACAAGCGGAACTAAACGCCGCGATTTGCCTCATTACCAGAGCGTAAAATTAAAAAATATTTAATATCCTCGAGTGGATATTTAGTCCACAACCTTTCGCGTTCGCAATTACACACTTATACCCCTGCCTGACTGACTTCTAATTTATATATATAAATTACTCATCGCTTCACTTAAAAGTCTATACCAAAAACATTTTTTTAATCTAATATCTACAAAAAGCACTAATGTATGTACGTACGTCCTTAAAATAATAAACTATTTTAGAACAATATGGCAACATGCCGCGTGCGTTTATTATTCATAAATCAACTGAATGTCAATATGTAAACAGAAATATCGTACGCTTCCTCTCGGTCTTTTCTATAATGGAAAGAATAATAATCTTAGCAGGACATTAGGTTTAATGAACTTTATTTAATTATAAGATGATGAACTTTATTTAATTACATGATGAGGTTGTGGGTTCAATCTTGGCTTGGAGAAATGAAATATTTATTATTTTCATTTATTTGTTTGGTAACGAGGCAAAGTATGGCGTTAAGTTCTGTTACTTAACACGCGAAGTTTCGAGAATTCGGTAAAAAGTGAATAACGAAAGTGTCTTAATGAGAACGGACGGAATGTCTAATATTTATCCCAGGTCCTTCCTGCCTACTCTGCTAATTATGAGATACAGCGTGAAACTAAAAAAATATATGAAAGTAGCGAAGATCAAGCCACAAGAGAGACCCATGACGATGATGATATAAAGTATAAAAAAAACAATATAAATTATACCATAACGTATTTTTTATAATCCAGTTACGTTAAGTTTTGGTTTCTAAACAATTTTTCAATTTCCAATTAAAAAAAAGACCTTAGGAAAAGTCATTCTATAGTTACATCTGTTGCCTAAGATTTTGAAAAAGAACGTATTCGTGTTTGAATAGTACTTAGAGCGCTTCGGCAACGACGGCGGTTATTATTTTCACTGAAACATTTTTCCATTCGCAACTACATATTTACCTTTCGTACTGGAAAATCTGAACTTTTGTAAAAAAAATGCTTGTATCTATCTATCTATGTTTTAATTTTTTTTCCCACTTTCTTTTTTTTTAACTAATGCATGTTCTATTTGTTGAACGTGGAAATGGTTGAAATTGTTTTTGAGTTGGATGCTTATTAAAAATAGTTTCTACTCTAATGATGAGGCCAGTCGTGGCGCAGCGGCACGAAGTGTGACTGTAAAGCCGAGTGGTTGTGGGTTCGATCCCCACACGACGAGATGAAATATTTACTTAAATTTATATCTCCATTTCTTCTTTCTAACATATTTTTAGACCCCAATAAACCTCTGACCGCAATTACAGTGGATTACATCATAATTAATGTGATTCTATATAGCCTATAACTTATCTACCTACCCCGATATATAAGCTACCCTAATACAAAGAGGAATATTTCAATTGGAACCTGTAGTTTCTGAAGATTATAGTGTTCAATTAAACTTGTGTGATATTACATTATTAGTATAGAAGTTGATAGAAACACACACTCAGAGAGCTTCGAACCCATAATTACCAAGTCAACAAACAAAAACTCACAACTGTACCAAAGCGAAATCATAAAAACTGTCTATTTTATTATATTTTCCTACATAAAGCTAAATAATAAATAAAATTTCATATAAGCCAGTATTATTTAAATCAAAAACATGTGGCCAACAAAACATATTTATAACAAGTATTCACAGAGTATATCAAAATATTTTTTGTATCATTTCAATGCGTGACTAATTATGCCAAATTTATACAGCGTATGGCTCGTTTGCGATTGGCCACGGACGTGACGGTCGACCAATAAAATTGTGGGGCGGTCCACTCTTGCGCAGAACTTCGCGATATTTGAATTTAATAATAATATTATAGGGAGGCCGTCGTGGCGTTGGGGCACTAGCGTGTGATTGTTAACGCGATGGTTGTGGGTTTGATTATCACTTGAGATGGGAAATATTTAGGTATTTTCTAGATAAATTTCAGCATTGAGTTTCTCCTCTCAACCTGCAATGCCTCGAGAGTTTCGAAATTTGAGAAAGAGAAAAGAGAGATAAAAATAATGTATAATTTAAAATATTATGTCCGACGATTTAAATTGATATGAAAACAAAATCGGTTTCATTTATCCCTAGTAGTATTTGTGCGTATACCTGTTACAGAATCGATATCATCAACCGGATGCGTTGCTTGATAGTTGTACCAGATACATTTCAACGTGAATAAGCCGGAAGTACCGAATTATGTTATAAATTGTGGAAGGTATATTTAAAAAATATAATAAGCGAATTAAGCGCGCCTTTTAGTTCCACCACTCTATCCGCAACGCATCCAGAATTCGGCGAAAAGTGGGAAACGGTAGTGTTTTAATGTGAACGGAGTGTTACATTGTGCGGAGTGAACATTAAGTGCCCAAGTCCCCTCTGCCTACTCTGAATGGCTAAAAAATATACGTTATTTACTAACAAAATCTAATAATACCTTTGAACATGCAAAGCTTATTTTCAATTAAACCACGATCGTTATCAACTATTCCCAACTTTCATGAAAGATTGAACAGAACCACACCTCAACAGAGCAGCCCTCAACAACACTCAGCCTGCACTTGAACCCCCTTTGCTGGGGGTCCAAACAATGGACTATTTACAGACGCCTTTGTCTTAACTTTGAGTGGTCCAACCCAAGAACTAAGAAAGACTGCAGTAAATTCTGTTTTGCTTTCCTTTTTTGAAAGTCTGAACCAGATTTTCAATGGATTCCAGTCCTGATTGAAGTTGCCAAATTTTGTTTGTTTTCTTAATTTTTGGTAATTGAGCAAGAAAGCCAAAGGGTGGTTTAGCTAATTAATAGACTTAGGCTCTTTTGGACTTATTAGTTTTATAGAGTTGGTATTTTCAAACTTGGTTCTACAGAATTTGAATAATAATTTGGAATATACTTATTTACACAGTTTTTTTATGATTATTATTGAGGTTTTATTTTATTTTATATTATTAAAATGTTAATTTTTTTGTTCTTCTCGAAACGGAAAGGGCCCCAATTTCAAGTTAGTGAGTACGATAAATCCTGAAAATTTTAGTTTTGCTGAAATAATAGTAATAATAGTAGGTCTGAGGACCCTGAGTCTATTATGAAATCAATAGATAAAAACTTGTTTTTTTATTATATTTTATATATTAATTATTTCCTGTACTTTAAGGCAACGTAAAAACAATTTATAATAATACCCCAAAATTCGTAAAGAGGAAATGCGTGCCGAGTACCAGAACACTCACCACGCTTTCTTAAACAAGGAAACGTGTTAAAAAGTGCCGGATTGTGAACAATAGTTACAGATTTGATTTCTACTTACGCAACAACAACCTTCAGAAAGCGAAGGAAATTGGGGAACGGAAGTGTCTTAATGGTAAACGGAGTGTCTTACCACCATTTTCCCAGGTTCCTACTCCAAAAAAAAAGGAAATACAGCCTAAAAATATCGAAACAAATTCATAATAAACATTCGATGCGTGAAATTTTATACGAGAACCTATAATCAAATCGGACCCCTCAAGCTTAAACCGTATATCATGCATATATCGTATAACGTCTTTATTAAGCTCCATTGTTTCTCTCATTATGGTTACCAATTGTGCAAGAAACAACCAATAATGCAAATTATTTCTTATTTCAATATAAATAAAGTCTAAAATTGCCTCTTGTCTTAGATCTCGATAGTCATACCTCGAATGTCTTGTTTTCAATCGATAATATTCTGTATTAAAATGTTTTAAGGTTGGTTTTTTATTGTAATTTTTATGTTTTAGTAATATCTATATATTTATTTCTACTATCAGCACTCTACATACAATAACAGATTTGCATTATATCTCAATTCGTTTGTTGCTTAATTTGAATAGTATTTTACGCATGAGTTCAACTTAACTATTGTTTTGTATATTAGAAACCGTTCACTTTCGGTTATTGTTAACGGATGTACGGATTATAATCAAAAGATTGTGTATAATTCCGTTCCCTAATTTTTTTAAATATTAAATATGTCAGTCCCCGAGTGGGAATCAAACCGTTAACCGACGCATTTACAGTCACACGCTTGTGCCCATGCCCTCCTAGCCCCAATAGTGGGAAACAGAAATGTCTATCCTGTTATGTGCGAGATACAGCGTGAAGGTAAAAAAAGATTTATAGATAGTAATATATGTACATCTATATTGAGGCACAGCATAATGCCTAAATGTCAACGTGACGGTTATGAGTTCGAGTCCCACTCGGAGGTTAATTATATTTATCATCTTCGTCTCCTCGGTCTGGTAAACAAATAGCTATATATATATATATATATATATATATATATATATATATATATATATATATATATATATATATTGAGTTCTGCCACTCAACTAACAATATGTCGAAAATTGGGAACGGAGTGTCTTATCTCTAGGTTGTTCACTTTATACGTAAAAAAAATCAGCATCATCTGTATCCCGCACACAGCAAGGTAGGCAGAGGGAACCTAGTGTTAAGACACTCCGTTCTAAAGAAATATAAATATAAATATAAAAAAATGTTTTATTTCCTCGAGTGGTGATCGAACCCACAACCAGTCGATTTTACAGTCACTCTTTGTACATCTGCGCCACGACTGGCCTCAGCCTGTCATTCTATATGTAATCTACGATAACATACATTAAACCTCTAAATAAACGAAACGTTGAACATTATTTACTTATATTAATTATCAATTTTAAATAAGTATTACACTTTGAATGGATTTCAATTAACGTAAAACAAATAACAGTAAAAATTAATTGTTATTATACACAATACTGTATTATTTATTTATTATAATTACTGACGTGAAAAAGCGAGTTACACGAACTATACAAACAGATTACAATGTGTGCTTTTGCTTACCTACCCTTAATTGACCAGTTTTTTATTGAATTTTACGGTTAATCAATGTTTTGAGGCCATTCGTGGCGCAGGTGCCACTGAAAACGCGATAGGTTGTGGATTTGATTTCCATTTGAGGGAATTAAATTTTTAATATTTATATTTTCTCCGGTCTTGTAACTAATCAAAGTGCAGCGTTAAGTATCGCCACTTATCACTTACGTCAGTAATTGTTATCTTCAAGCTGATTTTAACTTCACGCTGTATTCTGCACATAGCAAGGCAAGAGATGACCTAGGAACCTAGTATTAAGATACTTTGTTCCCATTAACACATTATACATTGAGTGACGAACTTACTGCTGTCCTTGGCCTCGTCACCATAGCAAGAATATGAAAATATTAAAACTTCATTTCCTCCTAGTTGCCTTTACAGTAGCACTCTTGTGCCATTGCGCCACGAATGGCCCCATCAGACTCATGAGGCCTAACAAAAGTCAATAAATCCTATTTTCCGACGTTAGCACGCACAAAAAAAGTTAAAATAAATACTTTTTCAAACAAATACAAGTACTCGTACAAACCAGTCTTCAATACCCCAAAAGCACCAGATTTACTTGTAATTATTGTCTCAGAGCTATCCGTTGAAAGCTTCCCAAACTTCATGATTAAGTGTGACATTGTAGGCCCATAAATTATAAGATATAACCCATTTATCTAAACTCCATTCGTATTATGTAATTACACACAAATAGATCCTATGTATATATATATAAAATATGTTATCAGTACAAATGACAGGTTTCAGACTCAATTTAAATTATAGTGTGATTTTGACAGTTTTAATTAAGTATAATGGAGGACTGGAGGAGATTATTAAGGCACAGCCTTAAAGTAATGTAGAATATTTTTGAGCTGCCTGAGAAAACGTTCGGGATGCTGAAGGCATACGGTGTCTTAACACTCTTTTTTATTCTCTTTTGTCTAATCTACTTTTTGCGGGATACGTATGGGTGTCGTGGCACAGTTTTTAGTTTTGTTTCCCACTAAAATGCTTAATATCTTCATTGTCTCGTTGTGGAAACGAAACAAAGCGCAGCGTTGAGTTCCACTACCCTCGAAATGGCTGAAGAATTCTCTGGAAGTTGAGGAAGTTTCCTAGTGGAGAGCGTAGTGTCTAGCACTAAGTTCCCTCTGCCTACCCATGCTATGCGCAGTATGCTGTGTGACGCAACAAAAAAAAAGAAATTCATATTTTTATAATGTTTTTAAAATTATAATCTTTATCGTATGGAGCGCGACCTTTTGGTCGATAAATGTTTTTAAAAAAATATTTAAATAAAATCTTCACAAAAAAAAATATTATAATTTAAAAACATTTTTTTGCGAACACACAGGTTCTGGTACTGTTACGTTACATTCAGAATTTTCGCCCCAGAAGTAGGAACCAGGAAACTTATAAATTCTGCATGCCAATTCGGAAACTTCACAGACACTAACTTTGCCATAATGGACTTCTCGATGTTCACACTCTAACTCTACTATAGTATAATATATCGGAGTACCAACTTATAAATATGCAACTGAAAAGTTCGAAATATTATCCAACTTCAACGCGATTAAACTGAAGTTAAAAAGTTGTATAGTAAATTTATGTGTATTTTTTTTCTGTGTGTTTCAAATACGCTGTTACGGTACAGTTATGTTGTGTTTTGTATGTTTGCACGCGATGTGTGTGGGTTCGAATCTTAATTGAATGTTTTTTTTTTTCTGATCTATTTTAAATTATATTACAATGCCCCAAAGGCTCATTGTGGCCAAGTAGGATGGCGTCTAATTGGATCGATTGTCATTTAAGGGGAAAAATATTGTCCGTTTATATTTTCCTTTTTTTATCTTACCTTTGATCCTGTAATCTGTGATTGTTCATACACAGTCCTCGTTGTACTCTCGTTGTATGGTGGTTCTATAAAAATGTCACGCTCTTAAAAATCTTAAGGCGCTTTACCAGCGCAATGAAATAATATATTCCTCTGAATTAAACTTAACCCCATAACTATCGTGTTTTCAGTTAATCTCGTATTTATATTTTTTTGCGAGATTTTTTGTAAAAAGCGAATTTTTAACTTCATTTCCGGTTAAAAACTTGACCTACAGTCCGTAATTTGGTACGGAAGCCTCGGTGAGCGATCCGACTCGCACTTAACCGCGCTTTTAAATAATATTTCATAGTCATCAATCAGTCCTGGATAAGTATGCAAGATTCCAAAGTTAATCCGACTATTCGAAGTCAAAATTACGTTCAATGTTTCTGTTACAAAATAAATATAGATATACTAACTATATATACATTGATAGATGAAATATACATATATTTAAAAGGAATACAGACATGACAATGCTACATTGTTCATTAACACAAGTGAAGTAAAGGCTAAAAGCTTAAACTTTATTTTCGGTGCTTATTCGTTTTATCTAGATTCTACTAGTCCTCAAGCTAACCTAGGTCGAGCAGTCTAATTCAAACAGTCACCTTAAAAGGATTGTTACCCTAGATTTTTTTACACTATGAAAAAAAAGGGGGCTAGTCGTGATGCAGGGGCACAAAGTGGGACTATTAAACCGACTGGTTGTGGGTTCGATCCCCACTCGAGGAGATGAAATATTTACTTAAATTTATATTTCCATTTCTTCGTTATCGTGTCGAGGCAAAACGCGGCGTTGAGTTCTACTACTCAACACGTAATGCCTCCGAAATTCGGCAAAGGCAAAGAAAAAAGGGACCGGGTGGTTTAACACTAGGTTCCCTCTGCCTACCCTGCTTTGTGCGGGATACAGCGTAAGGAGCTGATTTTATGAAATAATAGAGACAAGGTTGTCATGACGTGGTAAAAAAAAGTCGGAATTAAACGCCACAGTGTTGTGACTCTCAATCCCATGAGGTAATAAATATATATGTTCATTTTCCTAGTTCTGATATAGTTAAAGCTCACCTTCTTTTAAAATATTGCATACAAAATTGCGAAACTCAACGCCGCCTTATCTCAAGGGGAAAAAACGGGTATAATTAATCATAAATCTACGTTATCAAAATAATTTGATCATCAAACAAAAAAGTTGGTATTTTGTAGAAACCAATATAAAACACGTTTTTTCAGTATTCGAACGAGAGACGTCGTCAATTTTCGATTACGCTCAGGCCATTTGCGAGTACCATACGTTACGTTAACTCGAACTTGTAGTTTTTCCTTCAGAATTTAGATGTTAATAATTTGTAAAAATGTTGATTTATTTATTAAATACGTCAACGAATGAAATTGGTTATTAAAGACGTCAACCGCCACAGTCTCATAACAAATTGGACAGAAGGTAGAAAATGGAATGTCTTAACAATAGGTTGCCTCTGCCTATTTACCCTGTCGTATTTGAGATACATCGTGAATATATAAAAAAATCAGTCACCTAAAGAAAATTCTCCAGATTTTTTTTAACATGTATTAAAAATAAATTTAATGCAAGATCATAACAAATATTGTAAAGAACACTAATTTATAAACTGCAATTTCTGATTGAATTTGAACCTAGTTCCATTAAAACCTGAACTATATATGATTTCGGTCACTACAGAAAATAATATATAATAAAATATAATATTCACTACAACAATTTATACACAATTTTACTGCTAAATAATATATTTTTGCTCTGCTGGGTACCTTGCATTTGATAGGCGTGTCAAGCACACGTTCCAACTTTTTTGGTATGCGATATAGGAATGATTTTATTATGACGGTATTTAATATAATATAAATTAAAATTAGCTTCACGCTGTATCACGCACACTGCAGGGTAAACAGAGGGAATCTAGTGTTAAGACACTCCGGTCTCCACTTTCCGCCGAGTTCTGGAGGCATTTCGTGTTGAATGGCGAAAATCAACGCCGCGCTTTGCCTCGACACCAGAGCGTAGAAATGAAAATATAAATGAAAATAAATATTTCATTTCCTCGAGTAGGAATCGAACCCACAACCAATCGATTTCACAGTCATACTTTTTACCCCTGACGCTTGTACGCCACGACTGACCTCAATAATATATAATATAATACAGATAATAATTTAAACAGACTGGAGCGAGCATTTCATTCCCAAGGCGTGTTATCACTTACAAAATGATAACACGCCTTGGGCTTGCCTTCAAAAAGCGCGTCTATCTTCACCTCAAAGGCCGGCAACGCACCTGTATCTCCTCTGGTGTTACACGTGGTGGTGGGTGGCGGGGATCACTTACTACCGGGTGACTCTTACGCTCGTTTGCCAGCCTTTTTCATATTAAAGTGAAACGACGTGTCTTAACACTATTTTCCACTTGTACTTTATTAGTTGCAATTTATGAATATAACTAAGACGTCCAAAATACTAAAAGGCAAAAAAAAAATATGATTTGTCACTATTTTATCTCCATTTCTCATAACGCAAAAATCACTTAAGACTACAAACATCTTGCACCCCTATCCACACGGGACAGTAGCTTGTGATACAAAATTAAGGTTTACTTACGAAATGAACCCAAATAATCAAATAAGGCTTTGATGCCGATCCCGTATCCTATCCCAACAATTACTCGTATAGTACCCGGATACGAATTTTAATTGAAACACGATATAATAATTAAACAGGCCAGCCTTGATTAATATATTCTTAGTTGTAGTACTGATCAGGTAGGTACTATGTGGTATATTTTTAGTTATTCTCAGAGATTTCAATTAAGGCTTAAATGATTGATGCTATTGTGGTAATATGATAATGTTTTACTGTTAAGCATGAAGGCTTTGGATTCGATTTTCACTCGTTGAAGAATGGATTATTTTTGTCTCTCTGTTCTGAGAAAGAAATAAATGTAATATTTTAACTACAGTGAAATCATTTAAATAGCTTTAAACAAGGACGGGAACCCGTACATAAATCCAGATAGACAATACCAGCATCACGATACTGTAATGTAATCTTCTCGAAACCGAACGAGACTTTACAACGCCTTCTTGTAACTTAAATATATGGCTTTTGATACGATTCGTGCTGACATTTAATTATTTAGTACGAAAATCTCTTTATTATATGAAGTTTTGTTTTTTTTTGTAGCTTTACGTTTTTACCCAGCATACATAAAACTGAACTAATCGAGAACTTATGAATAAGACACTCTGTTGCCCATTTTCCGGTAAATTTTCATTTACAAACTGAGTGGCGGAGCTCAACACCGCGCCTTGTCTAGCCTAATTCGGAAATTAAATTATTCATTCAAAAGAGAATTGAACCCAAAGCAATCGTAACCATGACGGCCTGGAATACACCTACTTGTCTAAAACGCAAAATAAATGACCCAAAACATAATTCCGTTATAAAATCAACCAAATATAAAATAAACAACAAGTGAACAAGACGCAAAATCGACGTCGACACTTCATTTTGTCGATACCACCACATATCGGGTTTCTCGATATTTAGTGACTCGATAATAATTAGTGGCGCGTCACTAATCGCTTGGACAAGTTATGAGATTGATTGGCGTATTTCTTTACAGTTAGTGATGTCCTATGGGATAATGAGCTATGACATATGACGTGTCGATGATAAATCACATGGGGTTTTTAACACTTTTTTTCTACTGCAGCACCAATTAAAATATAAAATTTCTTTGTAGGTGGTATTTGTGTGAAAATTTACGCTTCAGCGTAGATCTTGGATTTTTTTTTAAATATTTTTTGATGTGGAATTTGATGCTTTATTTTAAAACTTTTTTATACTATTTCGAAATTAATGCAGGCAAGATAGATAGATATATATTTTTTTAGTTTCACGCTGTATCCACAACAGAGTAGGCAATGGAAACCTGGAGTGTTAAGACACTTCCGTTCTCTACTTAAATATCACAATGAACAAAGTTATTAATTATCACTAACCCACTCGTATATTTTTTTTTGAGGCCATCGTGGCGCACGAACACATGGACGTTAAAAAAATTAGTTTATTATTAGTTAGAATTTAATACATGAATATAAAATTATAATTAAAAAAAAATAGGCCAGCTTCACATCACTATATCGCACACGGTAAGTAAGCATAGGGAACGTAATGGTATATCACTTGATTCCCCACTTTTTGGTTTTTTTTTAGGCATTGCGTGTAGAGTGGTGGAACTTAACGTCGGACTTTTGTTTTGATGTCAGTGTGAAGAAATCAAAATATTAATAAATAGCAATTCATTCCTTCAAATGGGCATCTAACCCACAATCATGTGTCGCGTCACATTCATGTGTTCATGTGCCACGACGGCCTCAAAATAATGTATATACTGTTTTTTAAAGAATGTTGAATTTTAAGACCATTTTGTCAGTAGGATAAATTGATATTGAAGAAAGTTCAGGAAAAAAACTAAAAAATTAATTTGAATACCATCCTCAATACCAGGAAACGTGAACCTTTTACGAAATTTTGTAGAAACTCCCTTCTTCCTCCAAAAAGAGCCTCTCCACCTGCATCTCCTCTAATGTTACACGGAGTCGTGGGTGGTGGTGATTACTTATCACCAAGTCACTCAAACGGTCGATCGCTTTGTTTTCCCAAAAAAAAAACACTTGCTATTTTTATATTGTAAAATTTGTAGAATTATATGAAACAAGATGTACAGTTATAATTGCTAGGTGGGGCCTTGTCCAGTTTATAAATTTCTATAAAAATATTTGTTTCCCTCAGGGCATTATTTACATTATAATTTAAAAAGGGAATAATAATTTTAAATACGTAGTTCAACGCTATATTAGATTTACCTAAATAAAGTATTTTTAACAAAATTGAGGTCTGTCGTGGCGCAGGGGAACAAGCATGTGCTGTAAACTCGAAAGGTTTTGGG
The DNA here is from genome assembly GCA_917862395.2 of Heliconius sara. Lineage (NCBI taxonomy): Eukaryota > Metazoa > Arthropoda > Insecta > Lepidoptera > Nymphalidae > Heliconius > Heliconius sara. Next base: position 9,817,979 of record OU860787.2, on the reverse strand, counting down.
CTCATGGGTTCGGTTCCCACTCGGAGAACAGAAATATTTAACATTTCGATTCCTGCGCTTTGGTCTCCAGAATTCAACGAAAATTTTGAAACGGAATGTCTTATCACTAGATTCCCTCTACCTAGCATGCTATTTGTGGGATTTAGTATGAAACTATAATAGAAAAAAAAGAAATAACAATATATCACCACTCCTATCTCCATCTGTAGATATCACATAACCTATCATCACAAAATACATTTAAAATATAACGTTTGATCGCTGATAAATATAATTACAGAAATTATTCTAACATTTTGTATGAAAAAAAAACGATATCTAAAGAAAATATTTATGAAAATATAATTTATCGATATTTATATTCGAAACAAGTTACTTGATTTATATTATTGATTTTGTCGACAACCTACGTGCGGCCTAAGAAATTATTTTTTATCGAGGAAAAGAAAGAAAAATGGGACTTTAATTATAAGTATATAAAGTTCAATTTTCATTAAAATTTGTAAGTTATAAAATGAGAACTTATCTTGAAAAATTAGATAATAGATACGTATCTTCCGTATATGGTCAAAGCGAGATTAATAAGGAATGACTAAATGTTTGAATGGACATTCCATTATACTGCAGGTGTGTATCATGTACACTATAGTGTTCATTTTATTACGAAAATTTAATTATTTTAATGTATATTTTCAATACTTCGCTCTGATGTCGAAACAAAGTGCGGCGTTTAGTTCCGAAAATAAAAAAAAATCATTTCTACCATAATCAATCTATTAATCAATCCTCGATAATGCTTTAATGTGAGTTTTATTTATATCTTGTTGTTTATATATACGTATATATATATAAAACTATTGATTAACTGACAGACAACGCACAGAGTACTATACATAGAAAGAAGAATTTTGACAAGGCAAGTAGGTTAGGAATTGTAGGGGAGCTCTAAAAGAGGATTTCTGTAAATTCCAACATAATAAGATTTTTTTTTTACATTTATAAGTCAAACCGAACGAAAATACGGGCAACTACTAGTTAAGATAAAATTGCAAGCGCGATTTCTGTTCACTTAACAAACGATCCACAGAAAAACAATACACATTATCTCTTATATCTTGATATCAAAACAAAAAAAGTACATTAGAACAGACAAACATTATATATGGCACGTTGTTTGAGGGAAAGCGTTGTATCAGTCAATCGACAACGAGCTGTTAACTGCCTTTTTATAGCAGTGGCCATTTCACGATGTCAGTGCTATAGCCGTGGGTGGTCGGTGTTGTAATCGGAAGTTAGCTTTTTGGTTTTCTGACCTTTAAATTTTGATATTTTTTTAATAATATACTTTGAAATGTCGTTTGGTGTATAGAAAGTTGTTATAAATATATATTATACACTTCAAATTGATAAGTACAACATAAGATTTGTTTTAATACACTACAATTTGCATATAGCAGTGAAGGCAAAGGAAACCCAGTGTTAAGATACTCCGTACCTCTTTTTATGTCAAAATCTGGAGATACTGTGGATAAAACTCAACACCGTGGTTTGCCTCGACACCAGAGCGACTAAAATGAATATATTAAATATTTCATTTCCTCGAGTAGGAATCGAACTTACAACCTATCGCGTTTTAAGTCACACCTTGTGCCACTGCGCGACGACTGGCCTCGAGATCTTAAGTACAATATATATATATATATATATATATATATATATATATATATATATATATATATATGTATATTTTTTAATTACTGCATTTTGCATATAGCAGAGTAATCAGAGGGGAACTGTTAAAACACTTCGTCCCTCATATTCCACCAAGCTTTTGAGACATTTCATATTAACAACTACCGAACTTACTGTCACAAGCTGTGTCTTTGCGCAACAATGGCCTCTAATTTATACGTAATTTCTTTGGGATATACATATATACCGCAATAATATTGTACTATATTTTTCTTAATATAGTCTACACAGAACTATCCTAATATTATCAATATAAAAGTTTATGGGGATGGACGTTTGTTCCACCTTTACGCAAAATTACTAAACAGATTTCAATTAAATTTAGAATAACACATAGGCCACAATTTATGAAAAGGTTTTGTATAATTCGGCTAAAATATAACAATAGCTTTAAGCGGGCGAAAGCCGCATTCAGGTCGCTAGTACATCATAAAAAACTATATTTCAACCACATTAGAGATATATTCAAGCACCGTATCTAATATGTTTATAATAATCCAATAGTCGTAATTATACTAAATTCAAACTTCGAATTGCACAGTAGAGTGGACAAATATAATGTTATTGGAGCATTGTAAAATTAAATGCATTGAAATTGAAATTATTTAACCAAATTGTTAGAAAAGATAGTTATAGTTTTAAGTTTTGAATGCTATTTCTTTTTTTTTTTTGGAAGTTATAGATTTAGTAGACATCTTTGTTAAAACTATCATTAAAATCCAGCGAAATCGTTATTTTTAGCTTCACATGTTTAAATAAAAATATACCCAAAGTTTCTTCTTGCATTGCAAAGTATTAAATATTTCATTCCCTCGAGTGGGAATCGAAGCCACAACCCATCACGTTCTCACACGCTGGTACCCCCAATTGCACCACGACTGGCCTATTCTTAAAACATAATTCATTTACTCAAAATCAGTTAAAAACATCTACGTGTATACCACTATCGTTAGATTGCAGATACAATACGTTCCCGACAATTATTAATTGAGATATCACGATAACCGAACGAATTGAACGAAGTCCGCACTGGTAGAGGCTTTTGTTAAAATTTTTCGTAATGAATATGTTATATAAAGTTAAATTTTGTAAGAGAATATGTTATTATCTTCTAAATAAATAGTCTTTGTGATAACAACGTCCTGTTGTTTGTAGTTTATGTGGATACTGCTTGAAATGGTTAGGTGTGTTCAATATGCTATTGTTGCATATCTCGTACCTCGGAAATATTTAATTGTATGGAGGCCAGTCATGGCGCAATGGCACAGGCGTATGACTGTAAAAGCGACAAGTATAGGTTCGGCTTCCACTCGAAGAAAATAAATATTTGAAGTAGCACCAAAGTAACCTAATAAAACAATTCTTTAAATGGAAAACAGTGGAAAATAAAGAACAGATTATTATACCACTGGATAAGCGCACGTGATATCGGTTGATAGACATTTTTTTAGCTTCTCACTGTATCCCGCCAAACTCTGGAGCCAAAGAGTTTTAATAGCGGAACTTAACGCCGCGCTTTGCTTCGTTACCAGAGCGAGAAAATAAAAATATGAAATATTTATTTTCAATTGGGGATCGAACCCCTAACCTGTCGTGTTCAGCGTACACTGGCTCAATTTTCATAGATAAAGACAAAACGTACAACATTAAATATAGGGCGTCGTCTCAACCGCGTGTTCTTGTTTTTGAAATGGAAACTCTGATAATTTACCTTACTTTTGTACACCAGATGAATTTTAACTACTAAATTTACACCGAAAACCGAAATATGAATGTGTAATCCCTAATGTTAATCACTGAGCCATTACATAATACGGCAGCATAACTCAAAGTCGTTATCGGTTTAAATAGAAGTTGTTAATGTGTGTGTGACGCTGTATCCCACACACCATGCGGGTTGCATTACGAAGCTAAAAAGACATATTAACGAAACACTTACAAATATAAATATAAAAAATTATAATTATATTTTTAACTTATAAAAAACTCAAAAACTCGGCGGAAAGTGGGACACGGTGTGTTCCCTCTGCCTATCCTGCTGTGTGCGGGATACAGCGTGAAGCTGATTTATTTATTTTTAAATTACTTATAAAAACGTTCTTTACAGACATAAACGAAAAGTAACGAATCTTCTACCATCAAAATCATCAGCTCCCAGCCAGGGAGGATCACAAAGACGGGCTCCGCCACCAGCGCCTCTCTACGAAGACCTGCAAGACTTGCCAAGGCGACCACCCTTGCCTCATAGACCAGAAATGGAACCACAGCTTGAGGTAATTTCGTTATTTCTATTTCATATTGCTTAGATAAGATGCCAGTCGTGGCGTAGCGGCACAAAGTATGACTGTAAACACAACAGGCTGTGAATTCAATTACCACTTAAGAAAATGAAATTATTAACATTTTTTTTCACCTTACTACCACCTTATTACCGGCTATTCTGAGTAAATCACTGTGCATAATTTTTAATATTGCGAGAGGTATCAATGTATTATATCAAAAATAAATAAATTATAATATTGATGAATCCCAAAAATATACGTATTATGTTGTCTCATATTTACTTAAACGACAAAGTTGAATAAACAAACTCGGAAAACGTGAACTTGTCGTCGACACGCTTTATTTAGTACGTATATTTTGTTACACGCACGAACCTTAAACGTCTTAAAAATGAAAAGCAATTTATGTTAATTATACATGCCCGTCACGTTGTATATTTCTGTTTTGATGATTTTTGATAATGTTATTGTAAAACATACGTAAATCATAGAAACTACTGTATTAAAAAAAACATACTTGTTTACAGATGGTGGAAACAAAGAGGCCCAGCTGCCAGGAGCGTGTTTTCGTTTGTGGGACTGGTGGTTCGTGGCGAGGAAACTCTTGTGGTGACCCATGTGGTACACCACTGTACGAAGAGCTGCCTCATCGGTCTGATGATTCTGTACATAGTGATGACCACTTTGCTGAAGACGAACTAAGCCTAGTGGGCGAAGCTGTACCCTGTCGGACATGTTCACGACCACCTGCACCACATTCCTTGCCACACAGACCGAGACCGCAACGATTAGATCGCCGGCCCAAGTCTCTGGAACGACGACGAGGTCAACATAGAATGCCAAGACATATACATCCACCAGATCCGTCAGAATTTCATGAAGGAGTTCTCCTGGATGCCCTCCTAAGACTGTATCCACAAGTTGGAACAGTTGGAGCCCGACCACCTGGCCCAATGCCGATTGGTCCTGGCGGAGCTTGGCCTGGAGGTGAATTACCAGGGATTAACTGCTGGAGAGGTCCAAGGGCGTCTCCAAAACCTCCTAGTGGAGACTCATCATTTGGATCTGATTCAGGATATAGTAATAATACTTGCGGCACCTGTGGTACCAGAGCTTCATCACGACATCGCTTGTCAGCAGAAATACCCTTGTCGTGAACGAAAGAATTCGGACACGGTGGGCGTGCCATAACGGTTCTATATTGGGTGATATCATAACATTTAATCGATTATAATTCCAAGCATTTATTAGTTTTACACGGCCTACTTTAACTGATATTCAGTATGGCCTCTTGCCTTCTTCGATAATAGCGTTTATGGATTCTTTGGGATTATACATAGTAGTGATATTTCTACAAATCTGTACAAAAGAGTTTCTAATAAGCCGAAGGTTTTTCGATTAGAATGTTGATTTTTTCATAGCTTTTAGAATTAATTTAAAATAAAAAGCAATTTCAATAGGTTTGTATAAAATTATGATAAAATATTTAGATGGTAGCGGTTTCATCCTAGTAATTTATATCGAGCTAGTCCTAAAATTATTGCAATTATGTATTATGTATGAAATTATAAACACATTTTTGATTAATTGTAAAAAGATTGTAAATCGTGGACTTTACTGAATTGTAGATATTGTAAAAATAGACTAAGTATAGAATAGTGACTTGGATTTTATAATCATATCACAATAAAATGATCTGCATTAATTTATAACAATTTCAAAGTGTTTTTTCTCACGCTTAGTAAAAATAAACGGATTTAAGCTCTGTATAACACTAAACGAGTCAGGATTTATATTCGCATCTCAACGCAAGAATTCTGCTACGTTTTAGCTTTGTATGGATATTAAGACTGTCTATCTGCATCACATTTTATAGTATAAAATCACTCACTTTAATTTATGTATATTATTAATTTTCTGGTGCTATAACGACTTTGGAATTACCAAATTAATTGAAAATTATTTATGTATGACATTGAAATAATGTGCAGTTTTCTATAAATCAAGGGAATCATCTAATATTTCTTTTAAAGGTAAATTTCAAAACTGAACTGAAAAGTTAAAAGCAAATTTACTAAATAACTAAATCTAAAATACTGTCCTTTTCTTCCTAAGAAAATCTGAAGATTATTGATATCTATCATGTAAATTAACGTGAAAAATCGTATAACAAATTTCGCTCTTGGTGTATATTGAAAATATCATATATATTATAACATACATTAAAAAAGATTCTACATGCAGAATAGAAAATATAACAAAAAAAAACAACAATTATTCGTTATAAGCTAAGTTGTTATCAATAAAGTTTTTGTTTCCGTTTTTCCATAGAATTTAAGTTATATTTATTTTTTTTACTTATTTTGAATTGTACAGTTTGAAAGCATCGCTATTATTATAAAGTTTTGGACGAATACGTCTATTTATAAATATGAAAAGCACAATAAAATGAAAAATAAATACATTTCTAAATAACTGTATTTTTATTTTAACGAATCTATCGATATGTACAAGTCTTTTTGTTCATATTTGTGGAAATAGTGCTGGATTTTTAGAAAACATAAATAATTGATTTGGTACAAACCAGTAGTGCCAGTTTTATATATATATATATATATATATACACATATATATATATATATATATATATATATATATATATATATATATATATATATATATATATATATATATATATATTTATAACCTCACGTTGTATTACGCACACAGCGTGCGCAGAGAGAGAACTTAGTGTTAAGACAAAGTGTCTTTTCAATTTTGCCGTCGAATTCTGAAGGCTTTGCGTGTTGAGAGGGGAAACTCAACGCCACGTTTTGCCTAAACACCAGAGGGTATGTTCCCCCGTCTCCGTTATTTGCTAATACAACGTTAACGCTGTTGTATATTTTTAATATATTACAGTGCGATAAATTGAACCTGCTTTTCAGAAGTCAGTCGTGGTTAATGGACAAAACGAGGTAAAACGTGGCGTTGATTTCCACCCTCACAGCACACAAAGCCACCAGAACTCGACGGAGAGCGGGAAACGAAAGTGTCTAAAGTCTTAATATTAGGTTCTTAAGTTCCCTCTGCCTGCCTTGCTATGTCCGTTGCTATTTTTTTTTTAATTTTAAGCATTACACCTAGCGACGCAGCCAGATGAAATGGAGCGTCAAACTCTACGATCTCTACATACGTCTTTAAAACAAAGGGAAGAGATATCCCTATTACCTATTTGAATCCACTACTATCGCCGACCAACAGGATATTCTTTTTTAATTCTTATTTCAATTTATGTCTTTGCTTATATTAATAACTTTTATTGCACTGTGCTTTATTCTGAACTATAAATTATTCTCCATTTCTAAATAAAACCACGTCATATGACAAAGTGGACGTACAAACTTTGTGCAAACAAACTGACACACGCACAACTCTTTCTACGTATTCGTTTAGTAGTGCTTCAGATTTTACTATATTATTTATACTGACATCGAGAATGTTATTTGATGAACGTGGTAATTAAGTAGTGACTAAAAGTTTTTTTTTTATTTATATTATATTAAAAAAATAACTTTTAGTCGTTATATAATATTATTAAGCACTAACTTTTAGTCATGTCTTTGCTTGATTACTTATTATTTTATGACTGTCGATGTCAAATCATTAAAATGGAAATATGGCCTACAAAATAATAAAAAGAGACCGTAGCGTTTGGCGCTACGTTCTCTCTGACTCCCCCCTAGGGATAAAGCGTATAGCTAAGTTAACTTAATTTAAGTTAAAATAATAAGAAGGATCTCTGATCCGACTTTCGAAACAAGCATTTTCGATACATATATAATCTATAACTTAAAGTTTAGGTAAGTCCACCACTTGCAGAATACTTAAAGGTAAAAAAGATATCTACATTTGTATAAAAATTCTATTAATTTTACTTGTCTCTAAAACATTTGTATGCAGAGGGTACTTAGTGTCAAAACACTTCATCCTCCACTTTCCGCCCAATTCACATCTTCTTACCAGAGCGACAAAATAAAAACGTCAGTTGTTTTTCGAATGGAAATCGAACCCACAACCCTCGCGTTTAACCTACCATCCAGTAATGTTATATACTAACCTATACTAACCAGCAAATATTAATAAGCCGCCCTAAGGCAGTTGATTTATACGCTTAGACAAGCACGAAGCAAATGAATACATTTTAACAACATATATACGAGACCGAGATAACTAAATGAGTTTATTATTTATATGGGTGACAGAAACAAAAGAAATAAGTGATAATAGTGAACTTAAAGTGTTTATTTATAATTGTGTTACAATTTAACTATGTAACGTGTAGTTTTGTGCCGTGATCCATGAGTTTGAAAAAGCGTGATGCTGTAGTAATAATGAAACTCTTTAAGCAGTCGTTGCACAGTGGTGACCTGGAACTGTAAGCGCGATGGTTGTGGGTTACATTTCTATTAGAAAAAATGAAGTATTATTTTACCTATTTTCAATTCCTCGCTTTGGCAACGGGGCGTTGAGTTCCTCCACTCAACACCAATGCGTCGGGAATTTGGTGGAGAATGGTGAAAAAAGTGTCTTAAGACGTGGTAATAAGAAGTGGGAACCTAGTGTTGAGATACTATGTACATGGAGTACATAGTATCTTAACACTAGGTTCCCAGATTCCCTTTACCTACCTGACAAGTGCCCGATACAGCTTGAACTTGAAAAAAAAAATCTTTTTATCCGACTGTAAATTATGTCTCAACGCCATTTTACTCAGAACGACATTTATACATACATACATGAAACCGAAATAACTAAATAAGATTATTATTTATATGGGTGACAGGAACAAAAGAAATAAGTGATAATCGTGGAGTTCAAGTGTTTATTTATATTTGTGTTACAAATAAATTAGCAATGTGTCACACGTCGTGTTGCAGCGTGTTTCATTAATATACGCGCTCTGGTATTTAGTATCTTGTGGACCATCCGCGGTGTTGAGCTCCGCCAATGAACACCTAAAATTTCGAAAATTGGATAGATTATGGTAAACAGAGTATCTTAACACTAGATTCTCTCTGCTTGCACTGCTACGCAGGTAATGCTTGAAGCAATTTTTTAAATTATATTTTAATCTTTTTCGTGCATTTTATAAATAGATGATTTAATGAGCTACGTTTATTTATTTCCGTAACAGAAATAAAAGAATTAAGATAAAGTCGTGGAGTTAAAGTGAATATAGCTTCACGCTCCAAAGTGGGTAAATATGGTATTGCTATTTAGCAAAGACTCGGTTACGCGTAAAATATAAGAAGTAGGTCAGTATTTTTACAAGGCGTGACGTTGTGTCTCCCACATATAGTAGGGTAGGCAGAAGGAACCTAGTGTTAATACACTCCGTTCTCTATTTTCTGCCGAATTCGGAGGCATTGCGTGTTGACTGACGGCATTTAAAGTCACGCTTTGCTCGACACTAGAACGAAGAATGGAATGAAAATATTAAATATTTCATATCCTCGAGTGGGAATCGAACCCACAACCTATCGCGTTGACATTTACACTTTGTTACCCTCCGCCATGACTGGCTTCAAAGTAAGTATTAATGTACTTACTATTTATATTTAGGTTAAAACTTTTATACATTTATTATACAGCTTAAAACACTGCCCTATATACCAGTTTGGCAGAGAAAACCTGGTGCTAAGTTATTATTGCGCCTTAAGTAGCGGAACTAAGCACATTTCATCACCAGAGCGAAAAATATTAAAAGATTTCTCTCCCTCAAGCGGGAATCCAACTCACAACCGTCGTGTTTATCTTAGTACTATTAAACAACTAAATAGGCCATCGAGGTGCAGGGGCACAAGTATACGATTATAATTCAGTAGATCGATCAGGGAGATCGACATATTTCATATTTTTATATCTGGCACAGATACCTAGGCAAAGAGCCGCGTTGAGTGCCACTCAATACGCAATGCCTCGAGAATTCGGCGGATTGTGGACGAAGTGACTTGTTGGGAACCGGGTGTATTGACATTAGGTTCCCAGGTTCCAGTCCAGGTTTAAGCGTGCAGCTAAAGAAACGTATGCATATTTATAAATATTGTTATAACTTATTAGAAACAGAAAGCGTCAATACGAAGACGACAATATCAATAGTAGCAGCTATCGTCGGCGCATGAGAGTGAATGAGAATTTCAAAGGATGCCGGAAGGGTTGTATCGAACATCTGATTATAGGACTTTATGGGGTTAGCCTTGGAAAGTTATAATTTAGATTTAATATATTTTATTATATTACATTTATTTACCGTTTCTCGTTATAAGTCAATTGCCTAACCCAAAAAAACTTTTTAAGTTTGATTCAGTAGTTCCTGAGATTAGTGCGTTATACCAAACAAAAATTTTTGTATTTATAATATTAGTATAGATTTATGATATCAGCGTGGCGCAGCATCAGATCATCTGACTATAAACTTGACGGTTGTTGGTTCGATTCCAACTCGGAGGAATGCGTTATTTTCTTATCCTCGCTGGGGAGTCGAACACTATACAAGACTACAGGAAAAAATCTTCAGGAAAATATCTTGGGTTCCCTGACTATGATTTACGCAGTATATAATATAGAAAATTAAAATTGTATAGAAATTTATAAAAATAAATATTTTTCAAAATGTAAAATATTATCATATAACTATCTTAGTAATAATAATACCTAATAACTTTAACAAAACGTGTTTCGATTACAAAATATCCCGCACACAGCAGGGTAGACAGAGGGAACCTAGTGTTAAGACACTCCGTTCCCCACTTTCTGCCGAATTCTGGAGGAATTGCGTGTTGAGTTGCAGAACTCAGCGCCGCGCTTAGCCTCGACGCCAGAGCGAAGAAATGGAAATATAAATTTAAGTAAATATTTCGTCTCCTCGAGTGAGGATCAAACCCACAATCAGTCGGTTTCACAGTCACACATCGTGACTGCACTGCACCACGACTGGCCTCTGGTGTTTCGATTACAAATTCTCTAAAATGTAAAATATAAGTAACTCTTATGAAGAAGAGGCCAGTCGTCGCGCGGGGGCACCAACTGTGACTGTAAACGCGACTGATTGTGAGTTCGATCCCCACTCGAGGAAATGAAACATTTATTTAAATTTACATTTCCATTTCTGGTGCTGAGGCAAAGCGCTGCGTAGAGTTCCGCCACTCAACATGCATTGCCTCTAAAATTCAGCGGTAAATTTGGACCGGAGTATGTTAGATTCCCTCCGTCTACCCTACTGTGCGCAGAATACACATATAGAATATAGATTTTCTTATGAAGAAATTATTATACTAATTTATAGTACAATCATTTTCTCAATTATACGATTGCCCTTAAAGTATTCTTCTTTATTTGCCTAATTTTAGAAAGTCCCTTAAAAGAAATCCCTAACATTTTTGTACTTTTGCGACATTTTTTCACGAATTTATTGTGGGCCTTTTACTTCATTATTATACAAGTTTTATCACTGTAATATAAAAGTTAAGTTGTAACCAAAACTTGATAAGAACGAACAACTTCTGTAGTTACATTTTTCTAAGAAGCTACTACTATTGTAATGTAAATTTATGTGATACAGTGTGAGTTTGGCTGGTAATGTCTAATATGACTGTGGTAGAAGATTCGAAAAGTAAATTCTTCCTTTGATCTCATTTGTAGGAAAGTGTACCTCAAAATGAGAACAAGGCACCCTTTTAATGCCTCACTTTGCTATCCGTCGGTCTGTGTATCAAGCTGAAATTAATATTAAATGTCCAGTTTCCTTGGAGTAGAGAAAAAATCTTCTAAAAGCTTCTAAGTCAACGCAACCAAAAGATACGAGCATTTATGAATTTTGTATGAAATTTACCGAGTTATTAATTCTATAAGGTACTTCTCGTTAACCTACAGTTAAGAAATATCTTAACTGTAGGTGTTAAGTTTACATTTGTATGTACTGCATAGAATTTTTTTATAGCAAACTTATATTTGTAGTTGCCAGTCGTGGTGCAGCGGCACGAAGTGTGACTGTAAAACCGACTCGTTGTGGGTATCGAACCCACACAAGGAGATGATATATTTCCTTAAATTTATAATTCCATTTTTTCGCTCTGGTATCGAGGCTAAGCGCGGCGTTGAGTTCTGCCACTCAACACGCAATGCCTCCAGAATTCTTTACAAAGTCTTAACACTAGGTTCCCTCTGCCTACCCTGCTGTGTGCGGGATACAGCGTGAAGCTGAAGCCGTCGTGCCCCAGCGGCACAGTAATATATAATATTTACATATATTGATATATTATTATATTTATCATATATTCATATTCATATAATATACAAGTACGGTCAGCGAGTCGTGGCAACTTTGAAGTTAGCTGTAAATGGCTGCGCAGATCACAATTTTTCAGAGCGGCCACGACTTATCAATCGCACTGTACTGTAAGGGATTCGCCGTTTGAATTCATCAAAAAGGACACCAAACCATAATTCTTTAGACGGACTCGACCACGAGGAATGCAATTTATAAAAGACAATTTTGTTACAAAATTCACTGAACAGTCGCTCGTGACGATCTTTAGACCACACGATATAAATATCTGGGACTATTCCAATATTTACGTATTTTCTTAATTTTTAAGTAGCATAAATATTTTTGAAGGAAGAGAAGAGACCAACTAGTGCTAAGACAATCGATGCTCTAAACAAAGAAAACAAAGAACACGGTAATAAAAGTAATATATTATCCTGAGCGGGAATTTAACACGCAACCGTCGCATTTCCAATCAAACGCTGTGCCACTGCGCCACCGCGGCCTCGGCATATTTTAGTTATAGATCATTTCCAAATAAGACATCAAATCCACTACCATCACGACACTTTCGAACCGCGTCGCATTGGCGCCATGACATTTCATTCGTTTAATTAAAGATATGCAAATGAACTTGGTTTCGATAGTTTGCTGTCGTAATTCATTTTAAACTTTTATAGTGTACAGTATCGATTTCATCTATTAACCGAGTTTTATTGCGTCATGTTTTATATTGCTTTTTCTTTTTGGTTATAATTTGACTTGAAATGTGTGCGTTTTTATATAAATAATCTAAAACAGATTATTGAGATATACTGAGGCCAGTCGTGGCGTAGGGGCACAAAGTGTGATTGTAAAACTGATTGGTTGTGGATTCGATCCCCACCCGAGGAGATGAAATATTTACTTAAATATATATTTGCATTTTTCGCTCTGGTGTCGTGGCAATGCGCGGGTTGAGTTCTGCCCCTCAACACGCAATGCCTCCAGAATCCGGTAGAAAGTAGGGAACGGAGGGTCTTGACACTAGGTTCCCTCTGCCTACCCTGCTGTGTGCGGGATACAGTGTGAAGATGATTTATTTAATTAAAACAAATTATTATAACTAGTCTTGGCATATTATGATGGTAGTTGTGCGTTCAATGTTGAGGCAAAGCGTGGCGTTGAGTTCCACCACCCAACAGTGTGGAAAGTGGTAAGTGAGCTGAGTGACACAAAAATAAAATATATATTAAAATAACCATTCGACAAATTAACGTATGACTACATTAATAGACCCCCGTCTGATTGAGTATTTCACGTTATAATTTTAGCTCTAAGCGTTTACGATGTTTGTCACCTTCTTTGTACTTGCCATGTATCATGGAGGACCGTTGTGTCCTTTAAAATGTATTTTTAGTTAATATAACTATAAAATTTGTTTTTGTTATACTTTTTAATGAATGAGAGTAACGTTTTAACCATTCAGGTCGTTATAGAACAGCGGTATAGCGTGACAACGTGATGGTCGTGGGTTCGATTTTCTGCGAAGGAGTATCGAATGCTTAAATTATTTTATGTTTAAATTATTTTCATACACAAAGTAAGTTATAATATAGTATCTTAACTTTAAGTTATTTACATGATAATACATCAATTTTAATGATACCTTGAAAATGGAAATATCAAAATTCACAAGCTTTTTACAATTTACTCTATACATAATTGCCAGGTAAATAAATATTTCAATAATTGTGACATTTTCATTAATTTACTACCGACAATATTATTACGGTACACAAAAGATTATTACCGAAATTTATACTACTATTTATACCAGTAAGGTTTTACCAAATCATTATGCATACTATTATTTAAGGAATTTAAAGCTTTCAGAAGATTCACTTTTATCCCGCAGCGGGTTATGGCTTGGTGTCAAGACACTCTGTTTTTAACTTTCCGCTTGAATTAAAACTATGCACGTTGTGTAAACGTGACGCTCAACCGGAATGCAGCAAATAGATACATTTTAAGACTAACAAAGATTACATTATAGATTAGATTTTAGATCGATAGAGATTGAAAATAGTTTTTTTTTTCACTAAGAAAAAAGACATTGATTCCCCATTTTCCTCAACTTTCTCCATTTTTTTAGACATTGTGTTCTGGAACTAAACGCTACATATTGTTTTGTAATCAGATCGACGACATTAGAAATAAATTATACCCCTAGATGAGAATCGAAGCCATATTCACCGCGTTTACAATCATACGTTCTGCTGCATAATGGCCTGCGATGGAACTAGATTTAGGTCAGACAGAATCTTAGAGACAATCACAAGAGTATACTTTACTATAGGTAGTAGGTGTATAGTGAAAAATTTGTTTGATTTATAACATACGTATGTCAACGCTAAATCTTCAGTAACAAACTAAAAAAGGATCTAGTAAGATAACGCGGCGTTGAGTTGCGCTACTCACTACAAAATGCCTCGAATTCAGGTGTCATGTGGAGAATGAAATGTGTGGAAACAATTAAAGAATTTTTCATATAAAACGTTTGTATTTTACGATTAGTGATTTCCACATATGTTTGAAATTGGCGATAAACAAATATATACTATGTAACGTATTTAATAAAACCTTTTGCTTTACTGATTTATTTTTATAGTTTTTAAATAAAATTATTGTAGTACTGGCCATTTTATTCACTAAGTTTCTATTTTTCGTTACAAAATAATAAGAAGCCTTTTGTTGTATAACAACGTAATGTAATGGCGCGGTAGTCAGAGCGCTTGATAGAATGTATGTAATAATGGATTAGTAAGTGGATTCGACTCCGGTAAGTTCATATTTTTTAAAAATTATATAATTATATAGGCTAGTAGTAAAGCAAGGGAACAAGCGTGTAACTGTAACAAGACAAGTTGTGGATTCAACTTTCATTCGAGAAAATGAAATATTTATTTTTTTAAATTTCCTCGCTCTGGTATTAATTGGCTCGAAAATTGGAAGTGTCTGAACACTAGATCCTTTCCTATGTGAAGGAAAATATATTTTAACTAAATTTATATTGAAGACCACGCTGTATAAAATGCCCTCTGACCTATTACCCACGACCACGTAAAAAAATTAATAACTTAATTTTGAATTATTAATGGAAATTTTATCTTTTCAATCAACAGCTGTCTGTTATTGTTAAAGCGATCATGCTAATGTTCCCCCATTGCATGACTAACTATTAAATTGATTATATTTTCATTTCTACCCCTACTAAAATGGTATAATTGTTTTTTTTTTTGTTTTTTTTTCAGCTCCACAATGTATTCCGCACACAGCAGGCACAGTAGGCAGAGGGAACCTAGTGTTAAAAAACTTCATTCCCCATTTTCCGTCGAAATTTTGAGGCATTGCGTGTTGAGTGGAGGAAGAAATGAAAATATAAATTTAAATAAATATTTCATTTCCTCAAGTGGGGAACGGGCCCACAACCAGTCTACTTTGCAATACACTTTATGCCTCTGTGCCACGACTGGCATAAGACTAATTTAATTGCAATTGAAAACATTTTTTTTTTCTTCACACTGTATCTCACATATAACATGAAAGCTTTATGTTAAGACACTTCCTTCCCCAAGCTTCGTAAATTTTGAGATATTGCGAATTTTTATTTTTTGTTTCGAGACGAGAAATAAAAACAATTAATTCGTACTTACAGTCGGTCATATACTGATGTTTGTTTTTTTCATGGTTTTCTATAGTTTTATATCAAACCTTTTCTTTAATACCTATAATAGGTTGGATTTGGAAAAAAAAATCCGCCAATTTGTTATAGCGGCCATTTCTGGAGTCGAAATTTCAGCTGAACCGGTGTCTGTTACGAATAGGTCAAATAAAAAAAAAATTGTAAAAAAATTTGGACTAAATTTGAATTTTTTAATATATAAAGTGACAAATGTAATTATGGTAATAATAAAAAAAAATAATTAGGAAACGTAAAAAAAAAAATTATACTGCGGGATTGGAACTCGCGCCTCTTAGAAATGATCCAAGAGGCGCGGGTTCAAATCCTGCTACGTTCAATTTTTTAAACGTTTGGAAAATTAGTAGTTATTCTTTTCTAAGTGTAGATTAAGATTAACACTTTACGATAAAGATTGGTAACATTTTGAACATATCGTCCCCAATTTGAACCCAAAACTACAACCAATCCATAAAATCTGGCACACACAACGTATATACCCTGGCACCCTTAAATGTAGCTGTTAATATAATTTTAATGAATCCTTTATATTTAACATACTGTAATACGAGTGTACCAACTTATCGAACAATGAAAATGAGCTGCATCTGGCCAATTAACAATTTGTACCCAATTACATAGGACGTGCCGGATCGACCACGATACTGGCAGTATACAGTGTTTATACTGTCTAATTATAATGTGTTGATTTTTATTTGTTTTAAATTATGATAATGAGGCCAGTTGACAGTAAACTCGACGGGTTGTGGGTTCGAATGCCGATCGATAAAATGAAACGTGTAAAATTCTGTTTCCTGGCTCTGGTAACTGGGCAAGGTTCAGCGTTGGATTCGCTCAACACGCTAATACCTCTAGAATTCGGCGGTAAATGAGAATTGAAAGTAGCTTAAAGAAAGCAATGCAGCATCTTAACAGCAGGTTTACAGGTTCCCACTGCCTACCCTGCTTTGTGCGGGATACAGCGTAAAGCAATAAAAATATGTGATTTTGTCTGCAAATACTTGATAATTGATACTCGATATGTGATGATTATAGGTTCAATTTTAATTTATTAGTGATTAGCTTATGCCTGTATCCCGCATATGCAGCAGAGTGTGCAGATAGAACAAAGTGTTAAGATTCTTCTTGCACCACCCATTAGTGGCGGAACTCAACGCCGTGCTTTTAGTTTTATTAACAAAAATATTACATAATTTTACCGCAAAATTAAGGGAAGTTTTGTAAAAAAACACAGGTAAAACACATACAGCTGTAGTAAAAGGTAAAAGTAAATCATATATGTATTTGAATTACGGTTCGTCAGTTCAAGTAGTTTTTGCGTGGAGCGAGATTTTTAATTGATTTCGCGTTTTTAAATGTGAACGAGATTTATATAGAGATTTCTGAATTTCATAAAATTGTATAAATCCTGACTTTTTCACAAGCAAATGCTTCGTTAAAAATAACATTATTATACATGTACTGTAACATTATTTTCAATGACGCCATGGCACAGGTCTGTGTATATTTGTAAAATATTTATAAAATACCTCCGAAAATTAAACAGAAAGCGCTTAAAAGTTACTTATCTCATTCTGGTTTTCCTAAAAGTGAAGAATAAAAAGTGTATTTTAAAGTGTTATTCTACACTTAGGAAAAAAATACTTTTTAGAGAACGTAAAATTTTTTAACCAAGCGAGATTTGAACCCGCGCGTCTTGGAAACCGTCCAAGCGCACTGACCGCTAAGCCATACATTCTCATCAAGCTACGTTGAAGACGTTAGACGTATGCACGTAAAACATTGCCGTGTGAATGATGGAACGGCATGAGCCGTACTTTGTCTTATTATCAGAGCGAGCATATGAAAATAATACATACATACTCTCTAGATAAACCGAACCCACAATCCTCACGTTTACAGTCAGAAGCTGTGCCGCTGCGCCACCACAGTTTTGAAAAACAAGATGAAAAGGCTGAATAATTCTCGGCAAAAGAACCCTAGACTTCATAATCTCTCGTATAAACTAGCTAATATACTAATAACAATAAAATAAAACCAAGTTTCACAAGCATTTCAAGCACTGTCAACGACAAGTTAGTCCTAATTTACTATGTTATTATAATGTGCAGATTAAACTCGGTATGTCTAAAACCTTAAATAATATGACACTTATATTACAAAAACCTATTTAAATACCAATAAAATATTGAAGTTATTTTACAGTAAGCCTACTTTGCGCGATTACGTAGTGGTTTACGCATATTGACGAGTTTTTGGTTGTTGTTAAACGTTTTTTACATATATTTTGTTAATATAACTTATGTTGTGGCACATTGGGACACTGTCTAACTGTAAACCCGACTGTGGATTGCGGATGAGTGACGATGATCCACTCAAGGGAATGATCGTATTTACGCTTATATTATTTTCATTTCTCCGCTCTCCTATATTAAACGCGGGGTTTAGTTCCGAAACTCAACACGCAATGCCTCGAAAATAGATGAAATTGGTCATAACACTAGGTGCATTTTGCCGAACCTGCTATTTGCGGGATATTGCGTGAAGCTAATAAAAGTAACAAAAATTGACAATGTACGGAAAGTAAAGTTTGAATAAGTAGATCAATTTGTAATACACCACTAATTCTAATTTAATACCACAATGTGTTGATTTAACGAGACGCATAAATATAAGATTTAATTGAGTTATGATTATGGCGATTTTATAATCTTCTGCTTAGTGACTTACTGTTATTAAGTCTGCTAGTGATGTTCTTTCATATATCGGTTTTTTATTTTTTTACGTAGTAAGAATTAAAGACATTTTCTTTCGATGAACGCTTAATATTTCAAACATTGAAATATATTATTTTTAACCGATTTTTAAGCGATTTTAATAGTTGATAGAATACTTAATAGAAAAGCTTGTTTTTCTAAAACCTACACATTATATTAGATTTAAGCCGAGAATATCGTTATATTTTTTTTATTATTTTCCAGACTTGACAGACTTTATTTCTCTGCTTTGCGTTTTGCTGAAACATAGATGATAAGTTAACAACACAGCGTTGCTATTAGTAACTTTTTTTTTTTTTATGGAAAAGATACGGCAAACTAGCGTGCGGGTCACCTGATGGTAAGTGATTACCGCCGCCGACGACCCCGTGCAGCACCAGAGGAGCTACAGGTGCGTTGCCGGCCTTTAAGATGGGTTGGGCGCCGGGGCCCGGCATTACCTGAAGCGAAACGCAGTGGCATAAAGCCACTACTTCACGCCGGTTTTAAATGCCGGGGGTGGTAATGATCCGGTCGAGTCTGTCCATGCATGTTGCCATTGCTGTTGCCATTGTAACTAGTAAAATGTCTCCAAAATTGAGAGAAAGAAACGAATTATATAGACGCTACCGCAGTGAGGCCTTTATCGTGTCCAATTGAGGCCGGCCGTGGCGCAGTGGCACGAAGTGTGACTGTAAAACCGACTGGTTGTGGGTTCGATCCCCACTCGAGGAGATGAAATATTTACTTAAATTTATATTTCCATTTCTTCGCTCTGGTATCGAGGCAAAGCGCGGCGTTGAGTTCTGCCACTCAACACGCAATGCCTCCAAAATTCGGCATAAGTGGGGAACGGAGTGTCTTAACACTAGGTTCCCTCTGCCCTGCTGTGTGCGGGATATAGCGTGAAGCTAATTTTAATTTTTTAAAAAAACTTCAAACTTTCTCACTAAAACTGGTAAATTTCAATGAAAAATAAAAACAAATTACCCAAAAATCTGCATCGATATATTCAATTCACCACATGTACTGCACTACACTAGAGGCATAGTATATTTTTGTCTCACACCTGCCACAATCCGTCTAACGGAACGCGTCGTTCTGTTAACAACCTTGTTTTGACGTATACCAATGTTTAGTTTTCAGAATTGGGAGATTTCTTTTTTTGTATTTGAAATATTATAATGATTACGCAATTTTTAAATTTCATTCAGCTAATCTCCTGAATTCTATGGGGTGGGCAAAAAGTACTCTAAGCTATGTTAAATTAAATTTTAATCAGATAAAAAAAACACGCTTCACGCTATATCCCGCACACAGGGTAGACAGAGGGAACCTAGTGTTAAGACACACCGTTCCCCACTTTCCACCGAATTCTGGAGGCATTGAAAATATAAACGTAAGTAAATATTTTATCTCCTCGAGGGGGGATCGAACCCACAACCAGTCGATTTTACAGTCACACTCTGTGCCATTGCGCCACGACTGGCCTCAACCAGATTAATCGCGTATATTTAGTATTATAAGTTTTTGGAAACACGATGTTTCGAATACTTTGCAGTAGTCCGCGGTCACGGGTCGACTAAACCACCAACGTCGGGAGACCACGGACTTCTGTGAGGTGCTCGGAATGTCGGTTTTACAAAAATGTATACAAATAAATATAGATATGTGATTAATCCACTTAAAATCCAGATATAATAGCCAAAATCATATATCTTATTAATTCTACAGAGACTGTCGTGGTACAATATTATACTGTCTTAAAAATGGTTGTGGGTTCGATTACCATTTGGCGTAGTGATAAAAGTACTTTCATTTCTGTTTCTCTGGTAATACAAAGCCTGCATTTTTTTAAAGAAGGTGAAAAACGGAGAACGGAGTGTCTTAACAAAAGGTTCTCTCTCCTAACTTATCCTCCGATTAGTTTCCGCTAAGCGTAAAGTTGGTAAAAAGTGACATTTGAAGTATTTTTAATTAGTATTTAACTATTGTTTCTTAATATCTTCCATTTTTTTTATTATTATTTCTCAATTTTTTCATTTCTTCGTTCGGCAGGAAGGCCTAGAATAGTTTAAATATATAGATATACCTATGGCTTCGTCTAAAGCATCGCCGATTCGATTGCTGCTCGAGTGAATGAAATATTTGATATTTTCAGGTATTAATCCTGGTAAAGTCGCGAAGCGCGGTTGAGTTGAGTCACTCAATACGCAATGCCTCGAGAATTCGGTGGGAAGTGGAAAGTGGAAGTATCTCAACACTAGGTTCCCAGCTTCAAACAGGGTTGCCATAGAAAGTTAGTTAGTTAGAAGGAGCCATCGGCTATTAGTTCTAGCTTTAAAAATATGATAGAACATAAAAAAAATTAGCATATCTCATGTAAACTAGAAGTGAATATTCTGCTCCTATTTCCAGATATAGTAACTACCTACACATGTTTTTCCTATGATTTAGGACTGTAATTAATTTTCCTAGGTTTTAATTAGATATTCGTATCACAAACGGTGCCAAGTCCGTTGTTTATTAGAATGCGCTGTAATTAAAATTATATTTTAAATTGTAAAACACAATCGTGTCTTCCCAAGATATATCAATTATTTTAGTGATAAATTACAAAATTTTCCTCGACACTAAAAGTGATTAATTCGATTACCCGCTATCCCTACTTATTTAAAAAATATGTAGAGATGGTAAAATAAAATAATAGATTTACTTCAATTAGGCTTTAAGCTTGTTCCCTAGTAGGGTACTCAGATGGAATGGAGCGCCATACTCCACAATCTCTATTTACCTCTTTTGCCTAATCCACTGTCATCAACCTTTTCAAACACCTTTATCGTTTTTCGATCCCCGTATTTTTCAGGTGATTTGACTTCAATATCGCCAATATGGTGTTTTCGAAGGTCTCTCTATCTCTCATGTCACTCACTTTTATTCTTATTTATAAAATTATAAAAGAAAATAATTACCAGTTGTTTTTTTTTTGTTTTACTTGAGTTGAGTCTCAACACGCAATGTCTCAAAAATTATTGGAAAAATTTAAAAAAAAACTCTTAACACTAGGTTCTCTCCTCTCTTCCTACCCTGCTATATGCCTCATATAGGGTGAAGCTAAAAAAAGTATAATAATCTTCTAGTAAAAATCTGTAAAATAAAAAAAAAGTAATTTATATGATATATCACTACGTTCATTTATATTTCTATAATTTTCAGGTTTCAAACTAGTTCTATAACAAAAGTTTGATTCAATAAAAATTCAAAAGTACAGTTTTGATCCCATCCAGGATAGAATATAACGCATATTTGTTTGTTTATATTTCAATTTTTTTCTATGGTTTTTCTATGATAGTCATAGTATTAAGATAAGAGAAAATATTTAGAATCGTATATTTTTATTTATTGCAAAGATGACGGCGGCCTTGGTTTATTTTTAAAATAACTTTATGTTGCTGTATTAACTGTATTTTTATGTTATACTAGCGGCCCGCTCGCGGCTTCGCCCGCTTAAACCACAGAATTATTTGCTTAATACACTAAAATTATGTTCGTGTTTTAATATACCTATAATGTATGTTTGCAACGCAGTCGCATTTTCGTATCACCCACAAGAGAGATGCAACTGTCAATATATTAATTTCTTTAAACTTTTGCCTTAAGGAGTCTTTAGGACCTAAGTTATAGTTATAGATATATAGTTATAGTAATATCGCTACTTACAATAAAATCCTAACTCATCGGTGTCTGTACGTGGAAGATATATTAGAAAAATTATTATTACGGACATTTAACAATGTAATAGAACTTGGTCAATTTGTCTGTTTATCTGTGCGTTCAGGATAATCTCAGAAAGGGCTTAACCGATTTAAAAAACTTAACCTAACTTTGTGCCCCTGCGCCGCGATGGCCTTTAATATTAATACAGAATGGAAGCGTCAGCGCTCCTTTTACGGGGGCAATATATAGGATAAAATATTTTAAGCCCATACCTAAAGAAATTATTCAAGATACCTCAACAGTTTAGACGTAGACTTTTTTTTCATTTCACGATCGATGTTTATCCATACCTGTATTTCGTGTGACGCAGTTACGCATAGATACCAATAACGTTAACACATACTACTACAAAAGTATTACTAAAGGTTAAGCAACTTTGAACTTTGTCGCCAATACCTACGACTCGATTTAGGAATGAGGCGTATGCGGCGGTTTCCCTTTGATAGGCTTATGCCTGTTTGCGTGTTTAATGACAAATAGCGTTTTATTTTAATATCAACGATAATATATAATTTATTTTGTATGAAAAATAACTTTTTCACTTTTAGGATTTTTTTTATTGTATTAGGCTTTTATAGAGTGATTAACTATGGTTTCATTTAAAGTGGCACCACTTTAAATGAAACATATTAGTGTTTTTGTCAGCACTGACAAAAACACTAATTGAGCATATTTAATATTTATAGTGATTTTTTAGTGAATAGAACTAATAGTTATTACAATACTTGCGAAGAAAGCATATTTTAGACATTTTTTAAATTCTTATACCTTTTGAAA
Organism: Heliconius sara; assembly: GCA_917862395.2. Classification (NCBI taxonomy): domain Eukaryota; kingdom Metazoa; phylum Arthropoda; class Insecta; order Lepidoptera; family Nymphalidae; genus Heliconius; species Heliconius sara. The sequence goes on along the minus strand of OU860787.2, from coordinate 9,794,564 downwards.
AACTACCAACATTCTTATCGTTAATAAATTATGTTTTTCAAATTAAAAAATTGTCTAAGTTTTTCATCATAATGGCACGAAAATATTTAAAATGTTCAAAATTAAAAGTTCAAAAATGTTGATTAAAAATAATTATACTGCAGGAGGATACCTTTATATGTACTGTTTTTTTATGATATAATATAGAATAATATATTCTATAGAGAAATCACACATTCCTCTTCACATTTTTTATTCTTTAACAATACGTAAATATACATTTTAGAGGTTACTCTGTACTAAGATGGCAGCTCTGTTCCCGCATTTACGTCCCACATATATAGAAATATAAATAATTGGAAAGAAAAGCAGAAACGCAATTTTATTGCATTTTTTCTTTTTTTCATACTTGAAACGTATTAATAAATTTATATACAATTCATTTGTTTCGAATATAACATTAAGATTGATTCATAAAATAAATTTGATATTTCCCTAACATGATTATTTCATGTATTTTTTTATATACAAAGTTTTGATTAAGTTCTCTTGAGAAATATATCTACTGTAAATTAATATAACGTACCTACATGCCAATGATTAAAACGTATTGACATCACCACGTGATCCATCTATTATAATCACAACATAAAATTTTATAAAATACAGCAACCAGCTCGCGGCTTCACCCGCTTAAATTTATGAATTATTTGTTTGTTTCGGTACAGGGAATTACGTTCCTGTTGTAATAAATAATGTATGCTTGCAGTGCACTTATGATTTCTAATGTGAAAATGATTAAAACCATGACATTTTCGATTTTCATTAAACAAATTATTATTGGAGCAATTAACAAAGTCATAGAACCAGCAATAATAATATTTATAAATTTTGTCGGTTTCTTGGTTTTTCTGTTAGTCGACGCTTATCTCAGAAACGACTTAAGCGATTTAAAGAGCTAAGACGTGAGCGGGAGCGGTACAATCGGATTAATTGTTTTTATTGTAATATTCGTCATGTATGAATGGTGGAATGATTAAATAACTGACCTTTATAACTATTTATTTATATCTTCATAAAGAAATGATAGCTTTGTTGGGCACTCCTAATTTTTAAGAAAATGAATTTGATCAAAATACATTTAATTATTTTAAGGTAATAATTAAAATAACATATAAAATCTTATATATTATTTTGTAATTATTACAACGCATGCAAGGAAAAATCATTTTATAAAGTTGTTTAATTCTATTAGAATTATAAAACTTACTAAAAAATATTTAATATATTAAATATATAGATATCACATTAGTATCGATACTTTACTGGTAATAATAATTGAAAAAAATATACACTACATCCATACATCCACACATCCACACATCCACACATCCACACATCCATACATCCACACATCCATACATCCATACATCCACACATCCACACATCCATACATCCATACATCCATACATCCATACATCCATACATCCATACATTCATACATACATACATCCATACATCCATACATCCATACATCCATACCTACCCACCTACCTACCTACCTACCTACCTACCTACCTACCTACCTACCCACCTACCCACCTACCCACCCACCTACCCACCTACCTACCTACTTAAAATATAAAATAGATAGCGTTTCTAGTATCGAGTTCTACTATCTCAAATATAAGCTTCTTGGAAACTTAAATACTTATATCTTTTGATAGAGTGAAGCTATTACAATGAAATAAACACTAAATGTTACTTTGATTTACTGGTAATTTATACGTATAAAACTTGCTTAAATATATTGTGTACTTTTGACGTGATGCGTGTTCACATAAACAGGAAAACAGACAAACAGACAAACAGACAAAAATTCCAAAAATGTTGGAAATGGATTCTGTTAGTTATCCTTTAACACCCTGGCTAATTTTTTTTTAAATATTTTCAATGTACAGAAACGACTTTTCTACAGATTTATTATAAGTATAGATTTTGAATACAATATTCACAAATCATAACTATATAGTGCCTTTATGGAAGTCCTGTCTATTTATGACGCCAGTACCGGCGATTGTAAATGCGACAGGCTGTCGGTTCTATTCCTAATCGAGGAAAAAAGAATAATCAATATTTTCATTTCCTTAAGGACGTCGTGGCGCAGCGATGCTACGTTTTTGAGTTCGATTCCCACTCGGTAGAAATAAAACACAACATTCGGCAGTGAGTGAGTGAGTGAGTAACGGAATATCTTATCACTAAGTTATGCTATACGGGAAGAACAAATAAAATAAAACGTCTCGACAGAAGCCAATATCACAATACATAAAAATAAATTATGAGACAATGCTATATAATATGCACCTACCAATAGCACTACACTATATATGTGTATGTGAATCGAAACCATTTTTAATTCAGCAAAAATCCCTTAACGGCACAATGGGCGGCCTGACGTAGGTGGCGGAATTGTCAGGGCGAATACGCCGAATACCTATTCGTATATAGGTATGGGTAGGAAAAAAATCACCATTGTATTATACCTACGTGAGGTGAATACCTGGATGGCCGTGTTGGAATTATTCTGTTGCTGTTTTTTTTTATATTTTGCTTTGCTTTGCCGTACTTTGGGTTGATAGAGGAATGGCTAAATGTGTCTTGGGATTGCGAAAAATATTAAATTTCGATATGACTAGATTGAGATAATAATTAAGACTAGAGTACAGGTTGAGGCGTATAATACGCGTTGCCATAGCAACGTGTACGTCACTTTATAAATAAAAAGTGTATGTATTTTCGAATGCATGGTAGTGTATATGAGTGTGTGTAATGCTTTATTTATTGATTTAATATACTTCTATCTTCTTCTATTATATCTTCTTCTCTTTCATATAAACTATAAGTGTGCTAAATGTCATACTCCTCCGCCCGCCCAATTTTCGTAAAAATGAGTCTTAATTTTTCCTCGCAGCGTCCTTCTAGATCCCGACGATCCCATTACAGCCGCAAACGCCCAGTAAATAAGCAGTATTCGTTCCTCAGTGTCACAACTAACTCTCCGCCGCCGTAAGAAGCGACGAGGCCAGGCTTATCTCACAGCACGTCTTCGCCCCGGCGTGATGTGGCTCAACGGTCAAAATCCCCACTGATAAGCGTATGCACGGCATTCCTCTGCAAGCGCCAACTCTTTATACAACGAGCATCCATCAAAGCTCGTTCTTTTCCTTCAGAAACGCGTTACTCTTCCTCCTCCCCGCCCATTGAAAGTGTAAAGATCATCCCAGGTCAACCAACAGCAATAAAGAAAATAAAATGCAAAAAAAATCCTAATGGTTTTTTTTTATTTCTTACGGTTTTTACACCGTCTGGTACTTCTAATCTTAGGTAGGTACAACATATTTGAATAACATTATTTGAACAAAATAGATTAAATAATAGTTTTACGAATTAATTGTAAATTAACTTAAAATTTTGTTTCATTCGATATGTATAGTGCAATATTACTGAACTATTCTTATTTGGTTAAGCTATTTTGTCAATCTAGCCTAGCCCAAATTAGGGGTTAAGACATTCCATTTCGGTCTTTTCACCTGAATGAGGACATGATTCATTTTCCCGAGTGATAATCGAACCTAAAACCGTCGCATTTATAGATAAGCTGTACCTTTGCGCCATGATAGCCTCATAATCATTCTTTTTTATATTTATAATAATGATGTCCTTATACACAAAAATAAATAATTATAATATTAATTCCAAATTTTAAAGCACATCTAGTAAACGATATCTATAATTCCTAGTTTTTCGTAAACCCCTTATTGGTTCGTATTGTGTCAGTTTTTAGGGGTCCCTAATGAAAAATTTATTCCGTACATGCCATAATATCTTTTTCGTCGCTTAAACGACGTAGTTATGATAACAAAGTTACATAGTTAACACTATCGTGGTGCTGTGAACAAAATACGGTGGCAAGTGGGAAACGGAGTGTCTTAGCACTAGGTTCCCTCTACCTACCCTGCTGTGTGCGGGATACACACACAGCGTGAAGCTTTTATTTTTGCTACTAGGGGCACATCGCTTTGGTGCATCAATGACGTATTTGCACTTTGTAATTATAAATAGTATTTCTTTATACATTGACAAATACAATTGTTGCATTAGGTGACAGATTATCTAAAGATATTTTCGCCACCTCAGTCTGGTAAGAGAAATCGCGGCGTTGACTTACACCATTTAACATAACATAACGGCTTCGAAGCAGACCGCAAGTAGGGAATGGAGTGTTTTAATAGTGCTAATAAAGGTAATTTATTCGTGTCTCAAAAATAAGAGATCAGCACAGGGCTTCTTTCTGGATAAAACGTGAAGCCAAAATAAAAAAAATAAAAAAGTACAGGTGAAAAAAATACGGTATGCCATATTATTTTGTAAATGTGTAGACTTGAACATTATTTTTTTATAATTAAAAAAAAATTCGGTGGTAATTTAATTTCTTTTATATTTTCCATTTTGACTAGCAAAATCAAATATTTTTTTGTAACTTAAATGAGGCCCTCGTGGCACAGGATGGGTTCGATTCCCAGTAGGGAAAAATAGTTATTCTTATTAAATACTTAAATTGAGCGAGGACGCTCTGGTAAAGACAAAGCACAAAGCAAATCCGCCACTAACACATAATGTCTTGAACACATAATGTCTACCCTGCTTCATGCGGGATAGAGCGTGAAAAGTAGTATCTTATGTACGAAAGAGAAGAATAGATATATAAGCGAACACATTCCCTACTTATTTCCGGAATCTATGGTATTGACTGTTGTACTTGGGTAATCGAAGATCTTATAGATTACACAAGGAGAACATGAAACGCCTTTGATTGCGATACATTGCTTAATTAGACACAGCCATTATAAAACTGGTGTAACTCTATTTTCTATTTATTTTAATTATAAGCAAAAATATATGATGAATTTTTTATAATCATATTATTAATATAGATAAATAGATATAAAAAATATATATATTCCAGGCCATTCATGGCGCAGGGGCAATAGCGTGTGACGGTAAACGCGACAGGTTGTGGGTTCGGAATGAGATATTAAATATATTCATTTTTTTGCTCTGGTAACGGGGCAAAGTGCGGTTAGGTTACGCCACTTGCTATGCTTTCGGAATTCCGCTCAAACTGGGGAACGGAATTGTCTTAACACTAGGTTCCTAGGTTATGTGTGGTGTGAAGCTATTGATGCTTTAATATCAATTGCAAATCCGTTATTTTTGGAGTCGGTGCCAATCTATTTATTTGTTGTTTATAAAATGGTTTTTATTTGTTATACTTTAAAGCTTATATTAATGATATTTTCCTAGGCTGACATCGACTCTTTATATGTTATTTAAAAAAACAAAATTACTAATTTTAATAGGGACATAATACGTATCGTTATTAACATTATTTTGGTAGTTATTTCACTTTGCTTCCCTGCCTTTGATTAGTCAATGTATAGTTTGATTCCTTATGTGAAATGCAAATGGTTATCTCGATTTCATATTAGCAATACAATACGTTTCAATCTATGGTGATTTTGCATTTGTAATTGATTTTGTAATAATTTAAATATTATAGACGAAACACAGCGTTGAGCTCTGGTACTCAACGCTGTGTTTAATGATGTAAAGTGTAACAGAATTTCTTGACACGAAGTTTTTCTTCTCTATGAACAGATAGGAGTATATGTATCGTGATATAAAAAACAATTAGAAATAAAAGCCACATTAATTTGCGATTATAAGATGTCAAATCAAAAATCCAGTTTTTTTTGTTCCCTTACGATTTAAAAAAAAATTGCTCAACTAGGAATCGAACCCACAACCGTAGTGTTTACCGTATAACGTTGTCAATATCAGATGTCATTCTAAAAAAAACTTCTGTTTAAATGTTTCCCTCTAATTAACACTACAAAGTGGATTTATGTTCGTTAATTTGTATCCAAAACGAAATAGGTAAAAGCTTTTAAAAGTAACGAATGACTTAACAATGCTAATAGATCAGATGTAGCTTATTAGATAAATTGAATAATATACAGTTATGAATATCAAGATTTATTAAAAATAACATTGTTGATAAACTTTTTTGGGAATTTAGTGTTAAGACTCTCCGTTCCTCATAGACCGCCATAATTTAGAGATATTACGTAATAAGTAGCGGAATTTAGAGCAACAAATGAAAATAAATAATCTGTAAGTGGAAATCAAACCCACGACCGTCGGGTCAGATTCAGGGATATCTACAATTTGAGAAAATATTCTAATTTTTTAAAAATTACATTTTGTGTTTTCCGTACAGTAGGCTTATAAAGCTAATATTTCTATATCAACGTGTTAAGTTGCGTCACTCTTCTGAGTGACGCAACTTAACACGTTGAAGTTTGTGTAATAATAATTTCATAAGTTCAACGATGACACGGTTCATGGTAAATAGTAATAATAATGAATATATGATATGATATATATAGTAGATTAAGTAATATAGAGAGATATAGATATATATATAATATATCATATATATAATAAATATTATACAATATATATATATATATACATATATATATAATATATATACACATATATATATATATATATATATATATATATATATATATATATATATATATATATACATATATGTGTATAGCTTCTATAAAAAGATTATAAATATAATACATAAAATAAATTTAAAGATTGAACTAGGAGTAGTAAAATTCATTAAAAAGTGGGCAATGTGAAGCTAAAATAAAATTTAGTTTCTAAGTAAGCTTATGCGCTTATGTTTACCATTATAGTATTACATAGAATTGAAAGTGGGGAACGTAGTGTTTTAACAATGTGCGGGATACAGCGTGAATCATATACAGTATAAACGAATACAAATTGAACTGATAGCAAATATAAAAAATGAGGCCGTCATGGCCCAGGGGGACAAGGGTCTGACTGTAACGCGACGGTTGGGGATTCGATCCCCAATCGAGAAAATGAAATATTCGAGGCAAAGAGTGTTGAGTTCTGCCACTCAACACGCCATGCCTCCAAAATTGGATGGAAAGTGGGGAACGGAGTGTCTTAACACTAGGTTCCCTCTGCCTACCCTGCTGTGTAAGCTGAAAAAAAAACATATATTAAAAGAAATCCCTTTACTAATCAACACTAGGTTCCCTCTGCCTACCCTGCTGTGTAAGCTGAAAAAAAAACATATATTAAAAGAAATCCCTTTACTAATCAACTTCCACATACACATAATATAAGATTAATGTTTAGATATTCATTCATTCATTCGTATCAGGTGTTAACGCCCTAACGATTAGTATATCTGACTAATAATAATAGGGAGGAGCTGCAAATTGCGGGATTTCGGACTCGGCGATTCTTATGTTGGCCCAATTCAACAGCTTTTTAATTATTAAATATTGTTGTGGCCGTTGTGGCAGATGGGGCACGAGTGTGCGGCTGTAAACGCGACAGACTGTGGGTTCGATTCCCAATAGAGTAAATAAAACATTAATTGTTTTAATTTCCTCGCTCTGGTGGAAGGCGCGAAGTTGAGTTCCACCACTCAACTGGCGATGTCTCAAGAATTTAGCGGAAAATGAGGGGTTGAAGTATTTCATGGGAAACACGAAGGGTGAACGAAACATGTGCTAATAAATACATTACATTGTTTCCCGCTTTTTACCAAAATTTCGAGATATCTTTCTCGGCCTGCTAAATAGCGAAACTTAACGCTGCACTTTATTTACTTTGCTTACGTGTGGACTGGTCTCACGGCCATCGCGTTACAATCACTGTAAGAATAATATTATTTTTCTGATGGAAATTAAACTGTGAAACTTACTTTTTTTTACTCTATCGTCTTTTGTTTTTTGACATTTCAAGCCTAGAAAATGATTGAAACACAACACATATTCCGCTGAATTCTAAAGACATGACGTGTTTAGCGGCGGGTAACGCCGCGATTTCCCTTCCCGAGTGAAGAAATGAAAATATTAAATAAAAAAAAAAAAGAAAATTTTAGTTACGGACAAACACATAAAAAAAATTAAATAAAACTATGGAAAAAAAAACCATTATACACGTATACGAATAAGGCCTTTGTAACGCTGTAATTTGTCTATAAATGTGATAGTTGTAGATTCAATTTCCATTAGAAGTAACGTTATATTAATTTCCCTCGATTGGTATAAAATATGACGATGAATTTAACCCCTCAACAAGCAATGCCACGAATTCGGATGAAAATGACGAGCGGAGTATCTTAATACTAAGTTATCTTTTCCTCGCTATTTATTTATTTGATTTTGCTTTGCTATTAGCTATCACATGATGATTATGATGGGGATGATAATGATGATTATTTCATAGATAAAACTTGAAACGTATAAATTTAATTAAAATACGTTACAGCGTAAAGTTTATAGTAATGAAATCAGCTTCACGCTGTATCCTGCACACAGCTGGGTAGGCAGAGGGAACCTAGTGTTAAAACACTTCGTTCCCGACTTTCTGCTGACTTCTGGAGGCACTGCGTGTTGAGTTGCAGAACTCAACGCCACGCTTTTCCTCGACATCAGAGCGAAGAGATAAAATTATAAATATAAATAAATATTTCATTTCCTCGAGTGGGGATCGAACCCACAACCAGCCGGTTTTACAGCCAGACTTTGTGCCCCTGCACCACGACTGGCCTCAAAGTAATTAAATTAAAAAAATATTTATATTTGTATTTTAATTATTATACGCCTTACTCTATAACTTGTTCCATAGTCTAACATTGCCTGCAACGTTACGGGGTGCGTGTTCAGAATTTTATGAGCCTCCAAATGAACCTGGAACAGTTATTTTTTCCCGAACATCTGTTTAATTATGCCGAAAGATCTTACCAATGGTTTTTCGTTAAATAGATAACGAGGATTCTCTTTTTTTATATTCTTTGTTTAGTTAATGCTTAACGTTAATTTAATTTGTTTAGGTATTACTCGAATAACGCGGATATCCCCATAATATACGTAAAATCAGAGTAGACATTTTCATAAAATAATTTGTTAAGTTGGTAATTTAGTCGTCCGTTTTGAGTACCGTCACTCAAACATAATACCAAAATTTGGGCAGAAAATGGGGAACAGAATGTTTTAACGGTAGGTTCCCTCTACCTATTCTACTATATGCTGAGTGAACTTAAAAAGGGAAGTATGTTTTTTATGTGATACAGACATTAAAGATTTTAATGAAGGCTTTATATAAGACTGCATTTTGTCTGCAGTAACTATTAAAATTAATTTTAGTCTTTGCTAAAAACGTTACTGACTCACTTTATTGGTTCGTGGAAATTGAACTCATTAAGAAAACCAAAAATAGCAAACCTAAGCTTAATTAGCAATTTCTGGATCTTTCGAATATTCACTTTTGTGCTAGTTTTTAATTTTTGAAAGAAATTTTATTTTATATTTTTTGACTATTCGAATTGAAACAATATGAAAAATTTTGTTAAATACCGTTAAAGCAGTTAAAATCGCAAATTGTTTTACTGTCATAAAAAGAAAAAAAAATCTATTATTTTTCTAAAATCACTGTCACTGAGGACAGTCATGGCGCGGGGCTTCAAGAATGTGACTCTGTAAAGGAAAAACTAGGTGGTTTTCAGATTCCCACTAGAGCAAATGAAATATTTTCATTTAGTCGCAAAAACGCGGCCTTGAGAAAGTGAGCCGCGGAGTGTCTTAAAACTAGGCTCCCTCCACCACATGCAGAATACAGTGTGAAGCTGAAAAAAAAGAAAAAAATCACTGCGTTTGGACAAACCATGGTTGTGGGTTCGATCCCCACTCAAAGAGACGAAATATTTACTTAAATATAAATTTCCATTTCTTCGCTCTGGTGTCGAGGCTAAGCGCGGCGTTGAGTTCTGCCACTCAATGATATTGTTGCCAATGCTTAGTAATGAACAGAGTTTATTATTTTTAAATATATATAAGGGCAGAAAAGATATTTTATTGAAGTTTATCTATAGTATATTATTGTGTTTCTCTGCTTCTATTAGCTTAGAAAATAGTCAGTTAATAACAATGACCTACGAATTGACATATGCAGAGGTAAGATCAGCGAAAAATAAAAATTACAACTTAAAAGTGTGTAGATTCGCCACTTCATAATATAGTGAAGTACGCAAAAACATATAGTGTTAACTTTAAATGATATTTATAAAGATATTTTCCGATAATTTTATAGAAATGTACGTTCAATGAAAAACAAAACTAAGCTCATACAACTTAGATGTGTTTCTATAAACCGTCTACTTTTTTTTTTTTTTTATTTTTTATTGCACTTAAAAACATATAAGAAATACAAAAATTAAAAGGTTAGTTAGCAAAGGTGGGCTTATTTCTAAAAGAAATCTCTTCCAGCCAACCAATGGGAGTGGATGACTGTCAAACAGCGGGAAGAGAGTACAGTGCAGTTATAAATAAAGAGAAGAATAACTAAGAACTTAAAAATAATAATAATAACAATAATGATGAAACAAATTTATAAATGCATAAATAGATACATATATAAATATACGTAAATCCTATACGTATATAAACTATATTTATAAATACAAATAATATATAATAAATACATATATATACAAATATACTACATTTATGACAATATATAAGTACATATATAAATTTTATATATATATACGTGAAGTGCGGTTGTTTTGCTCAAAAAAAAAAAAATAATAATAATACTGTCTGAATAAAGGTTAATTGGTCACAGTAGCAAATAGGTGTTTCATTAACTGGGATTTAAAAGACTGTAAGGAAGGACTTCTTTGGACGGGGATAGGTAGTTGGTTCCAAAGTGACGCGGCGTACACAGTGAAGGACTTTCGGAAGAATTTGGTACTGCTCATAGGTATCTCGAGCGCCGGAACGACACACGACCGCCTAGAGCGTGAGGGACGGGGGAGAATGTTGAAGCGGGAGCGTAGGTACTTTAGCGGTAATTAAATGATAATAGACGTCTCTGAGTGTTGATTAGTCAAATGAAAGCAATAACGTCATGGTGACACACATAGTATTTTGCATAAAATATCAACACAACACAATATGTTGAGGCTAGTCGTGAAACAGAGGCACAAAGTGTGACTGTAAAACCGACTGGTTGTGGGTTCGATCCCCCACGCGAGGAGATGAAATATTTGCCTAAATTTATATTTCCATTTCTTCGCTCTGGTGTCGAGGCAAAGCGCGGCGTTGAGTTGAGTTCTGCCACTGCAGAAAAGATATTTTATTGAAGTTTATCTTAGTATATTATTGTGTTTCTCTGCTTCTATTAGCTTAGAAAATAGTCAGTTAATAACAATGACCTACGAATTGACATATGCAGAGGTAAGATCAGCGAAAAATAAAAATTACAACTTAAAAGTGTGTAGATTCGCCACTTCATAATATAGTGAAGTACGCAAAAACATATAGTGTTAACTTTAAATGATATTTATAAAGATATTTTCCGATAATTTTATAGAAATGTACGTTCAATGAAAAACAAAACTAAGCTCATACAACTTAGATGTGTTTCTATAAACCGTCTACTTTTTTTTTTTTTTTTTTTTTATTGCACTTAAAAACATATAAGAAATACAAAAATTAAAAGGTTAGTTAGCAAAGGTGGGCTTATTTCTAAAAGAAATCTCTTCCAGCCAACCAATGGGAGTGGATGACTGTCAAACAGCGGGAAGAGAGTACAGTGCAGTTATAAATAAAGAGAAGAATAACTAAGAACTTAAAAATAATAATAATAACAATAATGATGAAACAAATTTATAAATGCATAAATAGATACATATATAAATATACGTAAATTCCTATACGTATATAAACTTATATTTATAAATACAAAATAATATATAATAAATACATATATATACAAATATACTACATTTATGACAATATATAAGTACATATATAAATTTTATATATATATACGTGAAGTGCGGTTGTTTTGCTCAAAAAAAAAAAATAATAATAATACTGTCTGAATAAAGGTTAATTGGTCACAGTAGCAAATAGGTGTTCATTAACTGGGATTTAAAAGACTGTAAGGAAGGACTTCTTTGGACGGGGATAGGTAGTGGTTCCAAAGTGACGCGGCGTACACAGTGAAGGACTTTCGGAAGAATTTGGTACTGCTCATAGGTATCTCGAGCGCCGGAACGACACACGACCGCCTAGAGCGTGAGGGACGGGGGAGAATGTTGAAGCGGGAGCGTAGGTACTTTAGCGGTAATTAAATGATAATAGACGTCTCTGAGTGTTGATTAGTCAAATGAAAGCAATAACGTCATGGTGACACACATAGTATTTTGCATAAAATATCAACACAACACAATATGTTGAGGCTAGTCGTGAAACAGAGGCACAAAGTGTGACTGTAAAACCGACTGGTTGTGGGTTCGATCCCCACGCGAGGAGATGAAATATTTGCCTAAATTTATATTTCCATTTCTTCGCTCTGGTGTCGAGGCAAAGCGCGGCGTTGAGTTGAGTTCTGCCACTTAACACGCAATGTCTCCAGAATTCGGCAGAAAGTGGGGAACGGAGTATCTTAACACTAACCTCCCTCTGCCTACTCTATTGTGTGCGGGATACAGCGTGAAGCTGATTTATTTAATTTATTTATTTAAATATGTTAGGTTCTACTTTGAATGCTAAACTATTTTATTCAAATTCACCTAATTAGTCAAAATGATGTTTATAGAATTCAAATTGCATCACATTTCCGATAATTTCAAATCAAATTTATACATAGTTACTGGTTTGCAGGACGAATATTAATATTGCGCCTGTAATAATAATTTAGCAAGTATTCATACAGTCGTATCGTAAACTTTGCGCCTGTGAAATTATAACGGCAATACTTTTTTTGGAGGTTTTGCAATTATTCAGTTTTCGTTTAACAATTAAAACGTTTGTTTTACAATTTTTTTTATATAAAATAAAAATACCATTCTAATGTTGTAGAACTTATTAGTTGTAGGCTTATTGTACGCGTGACGATTGTTGGTTCAATTTCCATTTTACTTAATGCATTACATTCAATTCCTCGGTTTGATTACAAGACAAAGCGCGGCGTTCAGATCCAATAACGATATTGGGAAATGTTACTTGTTAAGATTAAGCTAAGATGTTTAAAAAAATAAAAATAAATGTAACTAGGCATCTATTTAAGAAGAGTGACTCTTAAAGAGTTGTTTTTAATTAAATTTTTAATTAAAAATTAAATTTCATATATCGACCTATCCACTCAGTTGTTTTATTTAATTGTCCATATTCCATTATCATATTCTATTGCAAATAAAAAAAATACATATTTATCACAAATCTTCTAACATATATATATTATACACTCATTTCATCTCATAAATATTCTCACTCTATAGCTCTACATACAAATTTCTAAGAAACCTTTTATTAAAATCTTGTGAAATAACAAATACTTTAAAGAAATATATCCTCTATTCTTTTGTTACATAAGAGCCTAAATGCTTTGTCATATTTGTGTTTTAGATACAAAATCGCGATAATATTTGTAAGTTACCTCCAAATTACTCGACTCACGCGTAAATTCTATAAATATTTAAGTTTTCTTCGCAATGTATGAAAGCTTAAGGTAAAATTGCGGTTGCTATATTCCTCATATAATACTTTTATTAATGTTTGAGTCTATTTGGTGCAGTGGGACACCGTGTGTCTGTAAATGGGAAGATTGTGGGTTTGATTCCCATTTGATGCAATGAATTAGGTTAATTTTAATTGTTTTATTAAACTTTATAATATGTTATAATATGAAAAAAATGTATCGCTTCTCTTCAATAAGTTATTTTTATTTTTTCATATTGACATTGAAGTCAGCGATTAGTGGGCGAAGCAAATATAGAAGGAAATCCCCTAATGCTAAAAGATGAAAAGAGGATGAGTATGTATTATATTACATTTTTCACCTTACAAGTGTAGATTCAAGTCTCGGTACATATTTATTTACAGTAGAACGAGGAAATAAAATTATGAATAAATAAATCAGCTTCACGCTGTATCCCGCACACAACAGGGTAGGCTGGGGGAACTTAGTGTTAAGACACTCCGTTCTCCACTTTGTACTAAATTCTGGAGGTATTGCGTGTTGAGTGGCAGAACTCAACGCCGCGTTTAGCTTCAACACCAGAGCGAAGTAATGATAATATACATTTAAGTAAATATTTCATCTCCTCGAGTGGGGATCGAACCCATAACCAGTCGGTTTTACAGTCACACTTCGTGCCGCTGCACCACGACTGGCCTTAATGAGTAAATATTTATAATATATTGAAGAATCGAACCCACAACCGGGCGCACGCTTGTCCAACTGAGCTACGAATGGTCTCAACCGTACATTAGAACGAACAATTAATTTCTATACTAAATGGACTCAATTTGTCGACTAGATAACTCCATCACAAAATGGTACCGCGGTTAACCAAACTGTAATGCATTAATAGAATAATAACACGTTAGTATATTAGCGAAATTTAATATAGAATAATTTTTATATAGATATGGTTGGTCGGATTGCAAATGCGAAGAGTGTGAGGCCAATTTACACTTCAGAAATGATTTTTTTTATAATACTTCAATTTTACCGCTTTGATAGGACGGCGTTGAGTTCCGCCCTTTTACATGTTTTTATGAACACAACTCCACACAGTATACAAGACGACAGGCAGAGCGAATCTGTTACACAATACTAAGACACTCTTTTCCTTTGCACTGTGAATCAAGTTCCGAAACTCAACGCCGCGCTTCATGTCCTTACCAGAAAAAGGTAATGAAAATATTTTGTTCCTTGGAATACAAATCGAACCCACAACTATCGTGCTTAACAGTTAGACAATGTCGGTCCCTCTCTTCAATGCCTTTGAATGGACAGTTTTTAAATAATTAAATTTTATATTTATTGTTGTTTTTAAAACGATATTATTTTTACACTACAAGGTTAGTTTTGGTAAAAAGTATTATCTTTTTCAAACAAAATATCGTTCCTAATACCTACCAAAATTTTATACGCAAGAGTGGAGTCCAAGCCAGTACATCAATACTCTATAGTCCACGTAAACACATAATCTTTTTATACTTTTAGGTTAATTTTGGTAACAAGTATTACTTTACTCATACAAAATAAAATATTTATTTAAATGTATAATTCCATTTCTTCACTCTGGTCTCGAGCCAAAGAGCGGCGTTGAGTTCCGCCACTCAACACGCAATGCCTCCAAAATTCGGCGGGAATTGGGGAACAGAGTGTCTTAACACGACGTTCCCTCTGCCTACCCTGTTGTGTGCGGGATACAGCGTGAAACTGATTTATTCATACAAAATATCTTTAACTTAATACCTACCAAAGTTTTATACGCAAGAGTGGAGTCCAAGCCACAACATCAATACACTATAATCCTCGTAAACGCATCAATATCCTCATCAACCCTAATTTGACATATTGTTACCGGTAATATGTGGTAAACCATAGGTTATGGAATTAATTACAGCTAATATATGAGAGTCTAGGCCACAGTGTCAAGAGGAATACGTACACGCTGTTGATTTGATTGATATAGTAAAAGTTTTAATGGGATAGTCGTGGCGCAGGGGCGGCAAGCGCAACAAGTAGTGGGTTCGATTCCTACATGAAATATTTAGTATTTTTATTTTTTCGGTTTGGTAACGAGGCATATGTGGTGTCGAGTTCCGCAAGTAACCTTGCGATGCTTCCAGAATTCAGTGGAAAATGGACTAAGTTACACTGTAGCGTACAACGTGAAGCTAATATACAGCTCTTCAATGTTTCTTGTAGTAACTATAAGTTTTACTAATTATTTTTTTTTTCGTGTTTTTTCAAAAATTCGTCACTCAAAAGTAATATTGTCAGTTTGTAGAACATACCAATTGTTTAATTGTCCATATTATATATGTAAATATTGTATATAATATAATAAATATATGAAGCACAAATAAAATAGAGGCTCACGCATTACACGTAAGGGCGTGATATTATAATGATTAGGTAAATCACCACAATCATGAGGCCGTCATAGCGCAGGAGTACAAGAGCGCGATTGTAAGCATGAAGATTTTGGGTTCAATTCCCACTCGAGGAAATGAAAACTTTAATATTTTTATTTCTTTGCTCTAGTAATCAAGCAAAGAGCGTGGTTTAGGTACGCCACTCAACATGCAATGCTTCGAGAATTCAGGGGAAGGTGGAGAACGGTTGTTTGAGTATGCGAAAATAACCTAGTGGTACAACATTCAATGGTCCATGTCGATATAAATATTATAATAATTTTAATTAAAATAAAATAAAAAAAACAACAATTTTAATATTTTTCTTATTAAATTATGATCCTTTTAAAATTTAAACGCCTATGCCTACCACATCAAAACACAGAAAATGCAGCAATATAAAGAAAACACTACCATTTTTCTATAAATGAGACTACGATATTTATATCAATATCTATATCCCAATATCATTTGTTCTCAATATGTAATCTTATCCTATTACATAGACGCTAAGAAATAACAAAACCTGACTTCCACAGGATCGGAACGAGGAAAACGTTCATTTGAAGGGACACTTTGAGTGATGGGTGACCCTATTAAGAGGCTGGGTCAACTAGTCGACGCATTCGGATGTATGTGGAAACCAGATTAAGAAAAGCTCTTCGGTTCACAAAAGTTGAGGAAATCTCAAGGCAGGCAGTTCATACAGTATTGGTACAGAGAAGGTCAACGATGTTGGACAGTGGGCATTACGCGGTTGAGAAAACAGACTTAATATGATAGACAGGACTATTTCGATTTGTCTATGTCAAGAAGAGATTGACTTGTTCAATGTAATATTTTTTCTCATATTATCAGCTTCACGCTATATCCCGCATATAGTAGGGTAGGCTGAGGGAACGTAGTGTTAAGACACTAAGTTCCCCACTTTCGGCCGAATTCTGGAGGCACTGCGTGTTGCCTCCAGAATTCGGTGGAAAAGAGAAAATGGCAATTATTTGAATATTGGAATGGTTTCAAGTTTAAAATAGTATATGTAAGTTAGAAAGCCTCCCCTTATAACCAGCATTAGCAGGCTTTCTTTCTAAGCTATTGCTGAGCTTCGAATTTAGTTAAAATACTATTTTTAATTTAATCATATCATTTTATAGACACGAAGTGTGACTGTAAGACCGACTGGTTGTGGGTTCTATCCCCACTCGTGGAGATGAAATATTTACTTAAATTCATATTTCCATTTCTTCGCTCTGGTGTCGAGGCAAGCCCTGCTGTGTGCGGGATACGGAATGAAGCTGATTTCTTTTGTTTTATGATTTACCTAAAATGAAGACGGATATTTTAAAATAATTTTACAAATTCTACATTTCATAATATTTTATTAGTTTACTACAAACACAAATATTATCAAAACAGAAACACGAAACGCCATCAAAAGTTATTAAATTATGTAAACTCTATTATTGAAGCGACTAATCCCATAATAATAATTGAATTGCATTACAGTAATGAATTTGGTTTTTCAAAACATCAGCTTATCTTTTAATAACGTTTATGTAAATGCGAAGCCATCGTCGCGTTGTAAAACAGCGTGTGACTGTAAACGTTATGAGTGCAGGTTCGATTCTACCTGGAAAGGGAAATGAAAATTATAATTGTAGGAAATGAAATTGATTCTCTTTTTTATACTAAAACAGGCTGGCATTTGACTGCATCAATCACGATTAAACGTTGATGTGGCCTATGGTATTGCACGCTTGTCTAATAAATACCTATTCACTGGTTTTTAGAAAAACCCCACATTGTATGTCATGGATCATTTTATATATTTAATATTTTCTTCTTTTGCTTTAGTATCGAGACAAAGTGCGGCGTTAGGTTTCGCTACTCAACACACAACGCCTTCAGAAATTGGCAGAAAAGTAGTATTTTTAGTTAGTATTTTCGTTCATACCTTAGGTTTCCAGCATGTATAGATGAGGTCGAGCTGTTTTCCTAGAGGTACTAAAATAAAAAGTGGTAAGAAGAATTAGGTTGTGCAATTCTAAGGACCACTCTCCAAAATATATGCGGTAAAATA
The DNA here is from genome assembly GCA_917862395.2 of Heliconius sara. Classification (NCBI taxonomy): domain Eukaryota; kingdom Metazoa; phylum Arthropoda; class Insecta; order Lepidoptera; family Nymphalidae; genus Heliconius; species Heliconius sara. The sequence goes on along the minus strand of OU860787.2, from coordinate 9,776,381 downwards.
CAGACAACGAGGCATCCTCCCTGCTTAAGGCTTTGCAGTTAAGTATCAACGAGGGTCTTTTTATTTCTTCTTTTTGACTAGTCTTCTGGCTCGTCTCACAATTGACTTTAAAGCCTGTAATTGGTACTTAGCAGATCCATCTTATGAGTGAGAGCAGCACTCCATACGTATACGCTCATTAACTTGTGCTCTATATCTCTCTATCCAACACGCTATCTCAAATTCAAATGAAAAGGAGAAAACCGACCAAGTGCGTGCATTTTCGTACAATAATCTATAAAAACGGCAAAAAATCACGTTTGTCGTATGGAGACCTCTCAAATCCTTATTTTTATTAGTTTTTTATTATGTCTAGTAATAGCGACAAAATATTTGTAAAAATTTCAACTGTCCATCACGGTTCATGGGATACAGCTTGTATCGAATTTATACCGAATTTAACAATTTTCACACAATTTTCGGTGAAGCAAAAGTTAAAAACCAGACCAGTTAACCAAAATGTTTCAAAGACCTCCGAAGGAAAATAGAATCCTAATTCTTGGACTAGGTTCGGGCACTTTCCAAATGACGTCGATATTTTCATAAGCCTAAGTGATCCTAAAATGAAAGAAACAAAGACTTTTTTCATAAGCTTGGTTTCAATTATCATAAACCTACGTTAACATTTGGATCAAAATGAACGGTTTTTACTACAAGGCGTTCATATTTTACGGTATTTTTATTTGTTTCTCCTTAAATATATACAGTTGGATCTTTTGTTTTTTATTTGTTTGGTTATCCTTTGTTAGTTTTTACTGTTTTATTATATAAGGAAATGTACAAGTTATCCTATATGACTCCAAAATAGTTATTTAGTCATAGATTTAGAGGACTTCGACTGAATTGAGATAAAGTAGTCACCAAGAAATACTTAGTATTTTTATGTTTTATTGTTGAAACTACTAGTCAAAAATTCGTATTATTATATTTTTTATCACTTATTTTATTCCATCTTGTATTCTGCGTATAAGAGGGTAGGCGGAAGGAACCTAATGTTAAGATATTCTGTTTCCAAATTACGAACAATTTTTGAGATATTACGTATTGAGTAGCGGATTTTTACGCCTAGCTTTGTTTTGCTACCAATACGAGGAAATGAAATTAAAAAAAAATGAAACTCAAAACGCTCACCATTACAGACAGTCGCTTTTTTTGACTGTGCTACGATAGCCTCAATTTAATAATTATGTATTTTATATGGAGAGGACAAGACAAACGAGCGTAACGATCACCTGATGGTAAGTGATCAGCGTCTCCCACGACGTGATACACCAGAGAAGTTACAAATGCGTTGCTGGCCTAGATAGAGTAAAATGTGTTACTGCAGAATTTTCTATTCACTGAAGCTTAGAAGCCTAACAAGTAAGGACTTATTAGGCTTCTAAACTGCAAACTTTATATGGAGAAACATAATATTAATGTTAATATTATAAGAAATAATTTACCAGGAACACGTTAACTACTACTTAGTAGTTTAACGTAACTATTTAGTTATTAGAATTATAGCTATTAGAGGTCGTCGTGGCGCAGAGACGTAAGCGTGAAACTTTAACGACGGTTGTGGACTCCCACTCGCTCTGGCAAAGCGCGGTATTGAGTTCCGCCACTCAACACGAAATGCCTCGAGAAGCGTCTTAATACTAAATTCGCAGGATTCCTTGCCTATGATGTGCAGGATATAACAACCAAAAAAATATTAATATAAGAAATCATTTTCCGAGTTAACTACTATATAATTATTAATAGCTCAACCCACCTTAGAGGCCGGCAACGCACCTGTAATTCCTCTGGCGTTTGGCAAACGTCTGGCCCCTGTTGCACGGGGCCGTGGACGGCGGTAATCACCTACCATCAGGTGACCCGAACGCTCGTTTGCCAGACGCCAGAGGAGTTACAGGTGCGTTGCCGGCCTTTAAGGTGGGTTGAGCTATTAATAATTATTGCCATGTCTTTTTCATAAAAAAAAAATATTCATACATATTTGCATAAACAAATTGCGTTAATGTAAACTCCGAAGATATGTAGGCATTACATATTTACCTATATTATATAAAAAAAAATGAATTATTCATTTTTTTAAATATAATATAGGTAAATATCGTCTTTTGTCCAATCTTAAAAATCAATTATACGCTACAGTGTCCTGAACAAGGGTAATATTATGGTTTCATAAAAGAAATTTCCAACGTATTCATCCGCTTTGCCTTGCAATACTCGAATTTCTCTAGGGATATCGCTCAGCTCAAAGTGGACTCGTTCTTAATACTGAAATTTTAATAGCACGCATTGCTTACTGTGCCTACTGTTTGAGCCTTACTTCACCGCGGCGGTTACGTTCATAAAGATAGTTGTTTTTTTCGTGTTTTAAACGTTTTGTGTGCTTTTTAGAAGCAAAGCAAAGCGAAAACCCGCTTTTTCACACGTATTAGAACGTTTTTCGAGATATTGCCTATTGAGTAGCGGAGCTTAACGTCACAATTACTAAAAATCGGGAAAATGATAATATTTATTTTTTTAATTAAGTGAAAATCGAATCCTCAGAATCCTCGTTGCAATTTAAGAAAATCCGGAAATGCAAATGGATTTTGATATGCTATTGCTATTAATTTCTTTGTTTAGGTAAGAGAAGAGGGCGTACAGCTTGGACTAAGCATTTACTTCCTTTACAGCTCCACGTTTTTTCCCGCTTAAAATGAAGAATAGATTGAAGAATAGATAGAGGCCGCTTTTCGTCTTATTTTCGAGTCAAAGCGTGTTCACCGGAACGCAACGCCGCGCATTGTCAAGCCAAGCAGTAAAGCGAACATACAGCCAAAGGGATAGCGATCCCGCTGTATTCGCTGTCTTGTTTAAGGACGACGCGTCACTTCTTTGACTTAAAAGTCGTAAGTAGTAGAAAAACTATTTACGACTTTTAAGTAGTAAATTGTTATTTCACACTTAGGAAAGACAATACTTATATAGAAAACGTAAAATTTTTTTGTATGTTTACTAATTAAGTAGTTTACAATATTCAATTACAATAGAAGGACTAAATAGCAAATACCAAACGGAAAGACGAATTAGCGGTGACACATTTTTATTGCGCACATATAAAAGTTTACTGTCCTTACCTTCAGTGGGTTCGTATTTGGGAGAACGAATAAATCAAACGGGACCAGGATATTATCGTTCTCGCCAAGTATGTGGTTACCATACTACTACTATAGAATTTATATATGCTATTTCACTAATAGTAGTTTATAATAAAGACCTAAAGGCCCCTGTAGCGCAATGGAGCAGTTCTGATCGACGTTTTAGTATAAATGCGGTGGGTTCCATTCAAATTCTTTAGTCCAATTGGAAAATATGTTATGGAAAAAGATGACAGAAAGTTAATAAGTATAAATGGCGATAATGATTTGACTTGTCTTGCCGGATAGCAAATGATTATTTATTGTTGTTTATTTTATTTTATTTGTTCATTATTGATTAACACACATCTCAGTACTTTCTCTCACTTACTCACATCATTTTATCCATTCACTTCACATTATTATTACCACTATGTTTAACCTTACACAATATAATTAATAAATAAATATACTAAATGACACAGAAAAAACCTCAATCTATGGGTCGTGTGCTCCTGAAAATATAGGAATAGCCAATATGAAGTTTAAAAAAGTCTTTCAATATTTTACATTTCAATATACACAACATTAACTGTAATTTTAGGGGTATTATAGTATTATAAAATATAATTTAAGTTCACATTGACAAATGTCCTAATTTATCTTTGCTATCAGGTTTCCAGTCACAATCCTCAAATTTTTTAATAGTCAGCCAGGTATAACGTATAGTGAATGGGGCTTAGCATACATAGGTCAAGCAAAGAGAGGCTTCGGTGTTAGGGATGAACGAACACAACTTCGATATCAAGAATGGACACGTATCGAAGTCAGTTATGTATGAGCATACTAAGGATAAACCCTGCCATTTCTTCAGATATAAACTCCAAATTCTTGCTAAGGAGAATAGATATATTCTTAGAATGATCGGCGAGGCTATTGAAACACAAAAACATCATAACGTCAATAGAGTGGACGGTGGGAAACTTTCTACCACCTGAGGCCCACCCAATAAATTATTAAAGTGTCAAGCCCACCATACCAGAGGGCAAGATACAGTCAACTCATTCTGAAATTCAGTGGGCAGGTAGTACGCAAAGCAATTAAGAAATCGTTGGCGGTAGTTAGGCTCACTCTACCCGTGATCACGGACCACTGCAAGTTGTTCGAAACGTCGGGTTTCTAAAAATGTGTAATACTAAAATATACGCAGATAATTCGGTTAAATTTCACTTAAAATAATAATAAAATCACCACCTAGAAGTATTATACTAAAAACAAAACGAATACCACAGTGAACAAGCCACTGAGTATCTCAGCGTGAAGCTGAGAAAAATAAACGAAAAACAATAAAAAATCTATATAGTACATATTGAATATCAAAGCACTATATAAAATCCCAGAAATGCCACACATTCCAACAAACACAACAACGCTAACAACGACAGGCTAAAATTTAATAAGCCAGTGCAAGTGGCGACATCTGTTCAAATAACGGTGTACTATGCGAAATTCATAAAACGTTTAATACTTAGCAGTACGTACTTGAACCGTCTGTATACGTCTTTATGACGCGCCGGGACAGAATCCAAAATTAGAATTTACCCAATTTAGCTTCTTTATTACTAGCTGCCTCGAGTCGAGTGGGGTAGCCCTATAGTATTCTGATGACAATATCTTTTTAATATCTGCGTTATTATAAATGAGGATATTCGGTTTTTTTTATTTAGCTTCCCGCTGTATCACGCACGTAGGAGGCTAGATAGAGTACACTTGAGAATTCAAGACATTTCCGTTCTCCACATTCGCAAGGAAAAAAATTAAATATTACATTTTTCATTCCCTCAAGTGGAAATGAACACACAATCGTTTTGTTTACAGTTGCACGCATTGTGCCATCGCCACGACGACGGCCTTATTTAATACTGTATCTTATTTTATATTTATAATTACATTTATAATTCTCTAACTTAAGATGTGCGATGACTGTTCACTCAAAGCATTTACTAAAAATTAATTGAAAGTAAAACGAAAACATATGTATAGGCCAGTCGTAGCGTAGTTTCATACTCGTATGTACAAGCAACAATAAAAAAAAAAAAATCACAGATCATATAAAGCGCATGAAAATAATAGTGATAAATCACTATTCACTCCAAATAATAATAATAAAAGAATTAAATAAGAATCAAACAAAACAATCATCGACTATATTTAAGAAACTTAATAGGTAACTTAATTAAATTTCATCCCATAACTTCTAGGTAAGGTTTATGCTTTCCATAATAAAACGGTACCATATTGTATCCCAAATAAAGGAAAATATATAAATTCAAAGGGCTTTATTCACTGTGTCTCATGATTTTTATAGCATTATTATTAAAGGGCCCTACATAAAGTTGGGTTTTTATGACAAAGTGCCTAGCAGATCGCGTTCTCAGATTTATATTCCATTAGACTTGTATTCGGGCTGGACGAACTTTTTCTTCTGAGCTTAGACTCCTGTAAGTGCTCATTATGAAGATATATATTAAATTAAATCAAAAATTAAATCAGCTTCACGCTGTATCCCGCACACTGCAGGGTAGGCAGAGGGAACGTAGTGAAAGAAACTCCGTTCCCCACTTTCTGCCAAATTCTGGAGGCATTGCGTGTTAAGTGGCAGAACTCAACGCCGCGCTTCACCTCGACACCAGAGCGAAGAAATGGAAATATAAATTTTAAGTAAATATTTCATTCATTTCATCTCCTCGAGTGGGGATCGAACCCACAACCAGTCGGTTTACAGTCACACTTTGTGCCTCTGCGCCACCACCGGCCTCAAAGATATATATATTTATTTATATAGATACTTTTACTATATATATATATATATATATATATATATATATATGGGTAGGCAGAGTGACTTAGTGTTGAGACGTGGAACTTAACACTTAACACCGCGCTTTGTCTTGATACTAAAGTGAGGAAGTGAAAATAATTAATTCTCCTGACTATTTGAATAATTGCAGTTATAGCGTTATATTTTTTTATTTAAATATTCAGTCGTTGCTGAGAATATATCATTAAATGAAATTATTCTTTTAATTATTCTTAAAATAAAAATAAATAAGTCAGCTTTACACTGTATCCTGCACATAGCAGGGTAGGCAGAGGGAACCTAGTGTTAAGACACTCCAATCCCCACTTTCTGCCGAATTCTGGGGGTATTGCGTGTTGACTGGCGATACTGAAAAGCGAAGAAATAAAAATATAAATTTAAATAAATATTTCATTTTCTCGAGTAGGAATCGAACCAGTCGAATTTACAGTTACACTTTATGTCCCTGCACCATGACTGGCCTCTTAATTATTCTTCACAATACAATCCATACTATTCTATACTAATATTATAAATTCGAAAGCAAATCTGTCTGTCTCTGATCCGATTGTTATAAATAATCATATAGATTTACTTGAAGATCTTGGGATGAACATACTTTTTAAAAAAATTTTCAAGATTTTTATTTGTTTTAAGGAGGATACCTCAACCTTATGGTACACAAAAAAACAATGCTCTACAAAATATTGCTCTTTAAGAATATTTTTTTAATAATTTGCGATTCTTTCGCATTTCTGGTGTTCGCGATTGTGTATGTTTATTGTGTTGGTTTGAGCCAAAATAGCCATTTTTAATATATTTATTTGATTAATAATAACCTGATAAATGTAAATTTAATTACATTTATAGAGTTATTATTAATGTGTAATTTTCTATAATTTGGTATTAGTCCTTATCAAAATAAAAAAAATACAAGGAAAAAATATATTTTTTTAAAATCATGCTTTTATATATATTATATATATTCTTTATTGCACTTAAAAACATATGAGAAATACAAAACTTAAAAGGTTAGTTAGCAAAGGTGGGCTTATTTCTTTTATTTAAAGAAATCTCTTCCAGCCAACCAATGATGAAGTTGATGACTGTTAAACAGCGGGAAGAGAGTACAGTGCAGTTATAAATAAAGAGAAGAATAACTAAGAAATTAAAAAAAATAATAATAACAATATTGATGAAACAAATTTATAAATGCATAAACGAAGTTAGTAAAATGACCTAAAAAGTTAACTTTTTTCTTTAATTTCATTTTGAACTTTTTAGTATTTTTAATTGACAGATTTTCGATCGAATCAAACGAGCCTAAATTTCGGAGTTACGGAGTTCCTATGGCTGTCTTCTTGCTCGATCATCAGACCCTGGTTACGATATAGAATCAAAGTACTCGTCACGAATCAAACGAGCTCAAACTCTATGGGGCTGAGTCGTTTAATTACGTAATTCCTATGGCCACCTTCCAGCTACAACATCAGACCCTGGTTATTATTTAGTATCAAAGTATTCGTCAAGACAAATCAAACGACCTCAAACTCGATGGTGTTGTGTCGTTTAATTGCGGAGTTCCTATGGTCACCTTCGAGCTCCATTATCAGATTAGCTCCATGTCATAATAATATCGCATTGTCATCCAATTTATACATGCTTGCAAAATTTCTGCTCAATCGGAAACCGGGAAGTGGATGAAATGTAACTTGCAAGAATTGATTACAGACGACGGGACAGGAAAGTAAATAAAAGCTTCAATTTATAATAATAACTAATTTTGTTAAGGCCAACCGTGGCGCAGGGGCACAAAGTGTGACCGTAAAACCGACTTGTTATGGGTTCGATCCCCAATCGAGGAGATGAAATACTTACTTAAATTTATTTTTCCATTTCTTTGCTCTGATGTCGAGGCAAAGCGTTGAGTTCTGCCACTCAACACGCAATTCCTCCAGAATTCGGCAGAAACTGGGGAAAAGAGTCTTAACACTAGGTTCCCTCTGACTACCCTGCTGTGTGCGGAATACTGCGTGAAGCAGATGTATTTTCTATTTTAATAATTTTGTTTGGTCCTCTTCGTTTATTTAGGTAGTAAATTATTTAGATTTTTATTAATTTCTTAAGTTTTTAGTTTATTGTTCTATATTTCGTGCTACTTTTAATTTGTGGACTTTTAAATATTTATTTCAAGTCGACATTATTAATAATACAGCTAATATTGTTTCGGTCTCTATCGATTCGAAATATTGTTTCTTCGCCCTTGTGTTGAGGCAAAAGGCGGCGTTGAGTTCCGCCAAAATGGGGAACGGAGTGTGGGAGGTTTCCTCTACCTACCTCTATTGCGTGCAGGATACAGCGTAAAGCTGATTTGATAGATCATATTTCAAATGCGTTACTAAAATAAAAATATACTTCAAAATATCCTACATTTTTAACTTAAGCAATAAATTAAATTCGCTGTAATAAAATTCTCAGCAAAAATACTTTATAAACACTAAAAGTAACCTATTCGATATACCAATCGATCTCGGTCTTGCCAAAGGCTTCCAGTAGTTTATTTGTCGGGCTTCTTTACCCCTTGCAGTCAACTCGAGATTGTGTCACTAAGGGAACCTAATGGAATAGTGTGATCGAACGCCAGCGCAAACACGCTTTAATTCACGTGTTTCTGAAAAATAGGATATCGGGTCTTGGAAATGTTTGGAAATAGCGTTAACGTGTTTTTGAGATATTTTTCTTGTGTACATACTGCGAAAGTTATGTTGCGAAATAGTACCTTATGTAGAAATAATAGTTTTATTTTTTCATCTGGCAAAAGCCCGGCGTTAAGTTCCGTCACTCAACACGCAAAACCTCGAAAATTTCAGCGTAAAGTGAGGAACAGAGTGTCTTAACACTTGGTTCCCTCTAGCCACCATGACGTATGCGGGATACATTGAATTGTTTCGGATGTGACGGGACGAACGGTGACGGATGCGAGTTCCATTCCCTCTTGGGTATAGGAAACATTTAATATTTTTATCTCCTCGTGCGCACTTTCTGAAGCAAACCGCGGCGTTGAACTCCGTCGCTAAGCACGCAAAAAACAGAAGTGGCTTAATGGACACAGAGTATCCTAACTGGAGGTTCCCAGATTCCCTCTACTATATGGCAATATGAAGCTAAAATAATATGCCTTATATTTAACTTCCTTATACTTAACTTAACTTCCTATATTTAACTTCTAGCTACATAGTCTTTGGGGGGTCCTCAATTTGTTAACGACAATATATGAAAATTTAAAAATAGTATTGTGTATTATTTGTTTCTTTCTATTACAATAAAAATATTCTATTATAATAATTTTTTAAAGTATACTTATATATAACGATATTATACATATATATAACGATGCTTGGGCGTTATTGTATTTCCGAATTTAAAAGTAAATTTACTCTAAAACTACTTTGACACTTGAACATCGTTATATCGTATACTTTTAATATCAACTTAATGCCCTTTATAACATTTAAAACTATAACGGCCTCTACAATATCTATTTTATTTAATACGCTGGAAAAGCCAATTTTGATCTATATAAAACGTACAATGCATCTAATGCGTTTAATTGAATAAGAAATAAAACTATATTGCTTAAAATAATTTCGAGAATATATATATATATATATATATATATATATATATATATATATACATAGTTTTTTATAATTCCCTCTCCTGTTCTCCCGTTTTTTCATATTTTTTCGATAAATGGGATACCCAACATAAAAATATTTTTTTAAAATCGACCTAATAGTTCTTGATATCTGAATAGGGTATTCAACAAAAAAACACCTCTTTGTGATATTAGCATAGAATATAGATAGTCGAGTTTTATATTCTAAACTATAAGTTCATGAAATTATATTATTTTTTAATCATTGAAACCCAACTATCAAAAGTTGTTTTGATAGTTAATTGTATAATTATATATACGAGTACTACGTGTAACTTAATGCATATAAATTTACACGTAGTACTCGTAATTATATAGGACTGTAGCAAAATATTTCTTTTCTTTCCTCTTTTTTTTTCTTTTTCTCTTCAGTGAATGCCACAGATGTGTTTCTTAAATAATCTAAGCCTCTACTCTTTATGATTGAGGTATTAACGGAAAGTCAAGTTGAGATGACGTGAGGGTGGAATGTCTTTTCTGTATTTTCGTTAATGTAACTTTATTTGGTCTTTTTTTAGCTTTTTCCCAAACGTAGCAAGTGAGGCAGAGGGAATCTGTATACCTAGATAACTCTGGAGGCATTGCTTGTTCAGTGGATGGAACTCAACACCTCGCTCTGCCTTGTTACCATAGCGAGAAAATGAAAATATAACAAATTTTATTTCCTCGATATTGAGAATCGAACTCACAGCCTGTCGCGTTTATAATCGCTTGCTTGTGCCAGTGTGCCTCTAGCGTGTGTTAATGGCAGAAATTTACACCGCACTTGTAGCAGAGTGGTAAAGTGAAAATTATTTTAATATATTCATTTATTCTTTGATTTGGATCGAACCTTTAATTACGTTTACAATTCGATGCTACACCTCACATAGCCTCTTGTTTGAGTTTGCTTAGTATATTTTTTATTAGTTAATTAGATTAGGAGAGACAAGGGTGAACAGTTTCAGGTCATTTCGGTAGAAGCTTTTTAAATAATTTATTTTAAGCCTTTGTGCAATTTAGATTTTTTACTGCATTATTTATATAAAAAAAGTTAAAATTGACAGTTTTTTTTATTTATATAGAATAATAAAATTGGAAACTACAATGTTTAATAAAATATACAGATTACTTACAAAAACCATATTTTGCTGGTCTTCAAATTCATTTCTTTAGATTTTACCTAATCGTGTTATTTTACAAAACTTTAGAATTATTTTGTTTTAAAAATTAAATTAATAATTAGCTTTACTCTGTACCCCGCACTCAGCAGGGTAGGCAGAGGGAACCTAGTGTTAAGATATTCCGTTCCTCACTCTCCACCAAATTATATAGGCATTGCGTGCTGAGTGGAGGAGCTCAACGCCGCGCTTAGCCATATTCAGCTAAGATTAAATTTATATTGAGCTATATTTAGGTAAAAATATGATGTTTATACCCCAATATTAAAAAAAACCTCAATTTTCCTAACCAAATACGTAAATCGTTTCCTTCTATAGAACGACTGAAGTACCCGAAACGGCATCATATCGTACAACAATACCGCAAATAGCTCGGCAATTCTATCGCATTTCGTTTCGTTGCTCTCTCCTATTTTACGGATAAAGCTAATTTTGTGCTTTGTTGACTTCCCTTGTGTTACATTTTTTATTTGATTTCGAGCCTGCGTTTCAGTGATAAGGGCTCAACTGTTGTTGTGTGACAATTATTTTTATACTATTTATATCCTAGATGGTATGATTTTATGATGAAAAATCAAGCATTATGTACGTAGTCGTCCTTATAATCAAGAGTTTTTGGTACTTCCCTGCAGCATCAGCTCTGTGGCCAAATGGGAATAATGTATGACACATGACACCAGGCCTTGGCGTGACTTTTATCGTATTAAAATTTACATTATTCATGCCTTCATTAAATGGTTTATCCAACACACAAAAAAATAAATTAAATCAGCATCACGCGGTATCCTGCATTTATTTACAATTATATTTTCATTTCTTCGCTCTGGAGCCAAGGCAAAAGCCCGGCGTTGAGTTCCGCACTCAACACGCAATGAATGAATCTAAAAATTCGGCGGAGAGCGGGGAACGTAGTGTCTTAACACTAGGTTCCCTCTGCCTACTTTCTTATGTGAGACATACAGCGTAAAGCTGTATACAACTATAGTAAAAATATTTTATTTTTTCACTTCACACAAACTTAACTCACTTAACTTCTTTTAGCCTTAAGCGATTAAAAGGAACAATCATTCCATACAGTTGCCTTTTCGAAACGTTTCAATTTCTAATTAATGATGTTTCGCTTTGGCTTTGTTTGATATATATTTTTTTCTTGTATCAAGAGAATAAGCAAAAAAGGTGGTGGTGGCATAAATGTGTGACTGTAAACGCGACGGTTGTGGGTTCGATACCCACTCAGAAGAACGAATTATTATTGGCGTGAATATAAATTACCATACAAGGGCAATCCAAGAAACCTAGTGATAACGAAATCGGGGTATACAGATTGGCTTTGTAGTTTCAAAACTCTTCTGTACATTCAAAATAAAATGATACCACTGGATAGCTAAAAAAATCAAATAATTTATTATAATAAACAAAAACAATGTCACATCGCGAGCGGGGGAGGGGGAAGCGACGTCATTTTAAAGTTAGTTTAACTTATATTCGTCAGCTATCGTCTAAATCTTTCGATTGTGTATAATAAAATGTTAATAAAAGTAACTATTATAAGGTGATTTCATAAAAAATATAAAAAGCCAAACACAAATATCGTATACAATTGGGAATGGCTTTTCTAGAACAATTAAATGCCAATAATAAAACATTATCTAACCGACATCGAACAATATAGGTATATATTGTGTTCATTCGTCGATTATGAAGAAATATTAGGCACCAACTAGTATATGTATCAATACGAAGTTTGTCAGTAATACATTTGAACATAAGTGTGATGTGTGTGATCGTCTCTAGTTTCCTTTTTTTTTTAAGCTTCAGAGGGAACCTAGTGTTACGACACTCCATTCCTCACTTTCTGCCGATGTTCTGCCACTCAAGATTTAATGCCTCCTGCATTAAATCTTGAGTGGCAGAACTCAACGATGCACTTTACTTCGCTACCACAGCGAAGAAATGATAATATAAATTTAAATGATAATATATATTTCAATCTCCTCGGTTGGGGATCGAATCCACAACCACTCGATTTTACAGTCACGCTCCGTGCCCTTGAGCCACGGCTGGTCTCATATCTATAACACTGCCAGCCGGCCAGTTGGGAACTTTATACTGTGCGGATAGTTATACAGTGCGGCCTTAATATGATCAATATTCGAGAAAATTCCGAATTTTGTTTTGGATTTGGTCAAACGTCTCCTACAGTTAGAGAGATACGAGATGAGTATCAGAGATTGGTCCAAAATTCGCCGACATGGGTCATCAAAGTAAAAAAGTTTTCCTGATTAGCATTATATTATTATTTTTGGTGTGCACTCTAAAGACATATTTACCGGTACAATCGTCGACTGATCTAAGTATTTGGCAATCAGCGAAACTTGAATGAAAATTCCATGCCCATGAATGTGCTCGGCTTTGTCTCAGATCACACATTGTTGCACAATAGTGCAACTACATCATCAGTAACGATATCATCATCATCAAGTCACAAAGCCGGTGGACTCGCCATATCGCAAGAGTTAATAGACGTGGAAAATGTTGTTAGAAAGGAAAGGAAATAAAAATTAAAGATGCAAAAGCTCGTGATGTGTATATATGTAGTGAGTATCTAGTAAACGTAAATGCCAATGCACCTTCAAATTCGTGCTCGGGTGTGCGTATACCCACCAGGGCACAGCGTTAGCAGAAATTAAACTCTTTATTTTACGATGAATATTAAAATATTTAAAAAATATCGCTAAAATTATACCCGAATAGGATCTGATCTTATTACACAAGTTACGGTGGTTGGAGACTTTACCGTTGATGTCTCAAAAAACCGCTCATTGCTCGACTTCATGCTCAGCGATTTCAATTTATTTTATATTGAAACTTTCTAAAAATGTTCAGTAATACCTGTATTGATTTTACTTTTATCATAAATGATAATCTTTTTAATCTTTTATCTTTGAAAACCAAAATATCCTTAGCCAACACTCTTCTCCTGCCCATTCTAGACTACGCTGATTCTTGCTATCTGGATTTGTCTCAGCAACTGCTTAATAAGCTCGAGCGTCTGCAAAATCTTATTATAAGATTTATATTTGGACTGAGAAAGTACGACCATGTGTCACAGTTTCGTGCTCATTTGAATTGGCTCTCAATAAAACAGAGACGTAATCTACATTCCCTCACTCTCCTTTATACCATCCTTTACCATCCTATTACTCCTTCGTACCTTAAAGAACGGTTTAAGTTCCTGGGGTCGAACTCCCTTCATGTACAATGTCTCCGTTCCCGCACCGACAACCTCCTCGAAATACCTTTGTCCCGATCGAAATGCTATGGTGACTCCTTTACTGTCAAGACAGTAAAGTTGTGGAATGAGCTGCCACTGAGTATTAGAAAATCTCAGACGGTTGGAGCATTTAAAAGCCGTCTTAAAAAACACTACCTGGAACAGAGTCCATAAACGGATATATGTACGCTTGGTTTATGTATGAATCTGTATGTATATGTATGTATATATCTACATGTGTATTTTTGTATGTATGTATCTATGTATGTATTTGTGTATGTATGTATCTATGTATGTATTTGAGTATGTATTAATCTATATATGTCATTCTATTTATTTATTAAGCTATATATGTTATTTATGTATATATCAATGTAACTTTTGTTTTTATTTCATTAATCCTATATTGTTGGTTGCCTGTAAGAGATCGCTCTTAGCGATAGGGCCGCCATTGCACATTGATCCTATGTACTTATGAATGAAATGTATAATCCAATTGTAAACGTGCAATAAAGTGTTATTATTATTATTATTATTATTAAATTTCATTATACCTGTATGTCATTTGTGTCTTACTTTTAGTATCACATACTGATGATAAATAAAGATATACTTATATTTTTTTTTACTTAAAAAATAAAACTAACTACATAAACGTATTCTCGTACAATAAACGGCTATGTCCATGATACAGCCACATCCAAGGTTTTTTGTTTCGAGACAAAGCACAGCATTGAGTTCGCCCACTGAATATACATTGCAATTTCGTCAGAAATTAGAGCTCCGAAATATGTAGAGGCCGAATTGTCTTCATGGGAACGGAGTGTCTTAACACTGAATTCCTAGGTTCCCTCTGCTTACCCTAGATATGTGTGGAGTAGGAGGCTAAATAAAAAATCATGTACATTGCTACAATTCTAATTATTAAAATTACAATAAATACTTAACCTTCTTATATCAAAGAATTTCATTTAAATCTGATTAAAATAAGCAAAATGTGATATAAAATTATATTAAATAAAAATTCCCCTTATAACAATTAATATTAAACCTGTTTTGACATCTGCAGTTTTATATCTTTTATATATCTATGTACCTATAAAGATGCATTCGTTTAAATATTTTCTCTTGTAATAACAAGGCACAAGCTATAGCGGAACGACTATAATTCGACCACATATTCACAAGTCGTGGCGCAGGGGCACAAAGTGTGACTGTAAACGCAACTGGTTGTGTGTTCGATCCTCACTCGAGGATATTAAGTATTTATTTAAATTTATATTTACATTTTCTACGCTCTGGTGTTGAGTTCCACCGCTCAACACACAATTCCAAAAAATGGTGAACGGACTGTCCTAATGCTCTGTTCCCTCTGTCTACTCTGCTGTGTTCGGGATACAGTGTGAAGTTAAAATATATATATTTACCAATTAAAATAATATGTAAAAAATAGCACGACTTCAAACAGTCCTTCTTGATTATTGCTACTTATGTAACATAGATTACATATCTATGATTAAGCTGATTCATTTTAGAGTACGTGAAAAGCTTCACGCTTTATCCCTCATAACAGGGTGACCTGATAGAAAGATAGTGTCAGGACACTCTGTTATTCCCATTCCACCTGGATTTGCGACATTGGTTTTTAAATGGTGAAACTTAACACTGATAATCAGGAACATATCTATAAATATATAGCTATCAGTTTATCACTTAAACTATCAAAAATAGCAAGAGTCCAACATAATTAGAGAATATTTGTATAGACAATGAACAATGCCCCGCATACCGAATTTTAATCTAAAACGCCGCTTTGGATTTGTGTCGGTTTCGTACGTGGCATGAATAAATAGCCCAAAGGAACCCTTTGTAAATTCTACTTAATAAAATTTCCCGTACAAATTAGATTGATCTTGCCGTTCTAATTGTTTTAACCAACCCACCATTTGTTTTTAATGGGGTTACTTAATTTGTTAAAGAACTTTGCGATTGTTCTTTTTAAAAATCAAGTTCTTTTTTTTAAATTTGATGAACGTTTAGCTTGGTTTTGTTTACTTTCTTTTTAAAGGAATTAATTTATTCGTTTACTCGGGTGGATAGCTGTTTAGGTATTCTTGTAAATTATTAATATTTATGTTTTAGTAAAATTCTGATTATGTTACTATTACAAGTTGTAATAACAGAGAGCGCAGCGTTTAGTTACACCAATCAACAAGCAATGTCTACGAAAGTAAATTGGTCGATTGAAAATTGGGTGGGAAGTGTGTAAAATTTGGTTGCTAAATGTCTTAACGCTTCCTTTCCCTTAGTTTCCTTTAGCTATCCTATTATGCGAGACAAAACGTCAACCTAAAAAATGTCCCTTTTTTTAAATTTATAATTTGGATTAGTAAGTACGTAATTAGTAGAAAGCATAATAGAATTTTCATACAAGATAATATGAATTTACGAGTATATAAACAAATAAAGAAAACAATATGACGTTAATAAGAAAGAATTTCTTTAATATAAGATTTTAATACACTCTCGTATTATTTGGTTTGAACCTCTCTATGCAAACAACAAATAAAATTCACCATCTCCAAATTTGTAACTAAAAAAAACCATTAAAGCCGTCATGGCGCGGCGACACTGCGTCTAATTGTAAATATGATGGTTGCGGGTTCGATTCCTATATGGAGATTATAATATTTTCATTTACTATCTCTTAAAAGAAGACAAATCACATCGCTGAGTTCTGGCAATCAGCACGCAATGCCACTAAAATTGGACGGAGAGTGGGGACTGGAATGTCTCAACGTTGCATACCCTGTGCCCACCTTCCATATGCAGGATACAGCGTGACACTAGCTCATTTATTTACGAGAAAAAAACAAAAAAATTCCCTAGATATTCTTATTAGAGCTAGACTTTCTTAAACTGCTGCAGCATATGAAAATCAGGTCACGTACGCGTCACTCACAGTCACAAACTGATGGTCGTCGTGTGCACTCACGTTATTGAGTTCCGAGCCAGACATATTTACTCGCTTCTTTTAGTATTAATATTAGAATGTGTATTTTTCTTTTTAAATATAATATGAATTAGGAAATAAAATCGTGATACTTTTTCATAGATGTTAGAGATTTTGGGAGTTTATTTGCTTGAACGCGCAGGAACAGTTGGTATAAATTGAAAATCATTTTTGTGATACTTTTATTTATTTTATTAATAAAGTCTGTAACTTATATATTATTTATATCACCATATTATTATGGTATTTTTCATATAACCCACCTGCATCTACTGTTAGAGCTATGTCATACACAAGTCTTAAGCAATGAGAGCGTAGCTGAAAGTAAAAGTAAGCTTCAGTATCATATATGTAAATGTCGATTTATCTAAGATTGATTATGGATATACTACTGTACTACGAGAACCGACCCACGCTGGAGCGCAAAATGAATTTCTGAAAGGAAACGCTTGAGAGCGGCGGTCCAAAAATAAACGTTACACAGATCAAGTATATGGCTTACGGGAGCCCTGAATTAGGCACTATCCAAATGATTCCTGAATAAACTGTTAAGTAGGAAAAGTTTCGATATGCACGAGTCCAGAAGCATCAAATACTATGACCAATCCCGAATAAACGCTACCAGGGCCAAATAGCGTGAGATCATTGGTGTGGTCACCGCGACCGCAAAGTACCGCTCAAGCTCAGGGAGCTCATATACAAGACTATCCTCGGATCTCAGTATACTCAGGAGCTTCACATCACGAAATTTGCCGTGCCGTGTATCACATTTGTGCCGTTTGTGCCGTGTATCACACATTTGTACCGTGTATCACATTTGTGCCGTGTGATCCCGGCTTAGAATAGGATCACCAGTAGGTGGTGTCGTAAGAGGCGACTAAAGTACGTGTGGTAGAGTAACGTCGCCAGCAATGGCAACACGCATGGGCAGATTCGACCGGATCATTACCATCCCCGGCATTTAAAACCGGCGTGAAGTAGTGGCTTTATGCCACTGCGTTTCGCATCAGGTAATGCCGGGGCCCCGGCGCCCAACCCTCTTAAAGGCCCACCGAAGATGGTGAAAACCGTCCAAAATGGAGATTGAACGGAAGGCAGACCCTGGCAATATATATTTTAACATATCTATAACATAAGCTTCACGCTGTATTTCGCACATAGCTGGGTAGCTAGAAGGAACCAGGTAACGAAAATATTCCGTTCCCATTAAGACATTTCCGACTTTCATTTTTCACTGATTCTACTACTAAAAGTAATAGACAAATAAACAAATAAAAATAAATAAATATTATTATTTCGTACAACCTAAAATTTATTTAGATATCCAACCAAACATAAAACAAGGTAAGTGAAACAAAGCGTACTTCAGTTAAATTTGATAGCATGTCCTATTATACGATATTAATGTCACCCTCCACGCGCCACTAAAACGTATTCGCCCTAGTATCCTAAAAGATAATGTAAATTGCCAACATTTGGCCCCTCAATGTAACGCTCACGCGATAGCTACTACTAACTACAAGTTAAATTTAATAACATACACTTAAACATTTCTATGTTAAAATGTAACACAAATTAATTATGTTTAGTAGGAAAATGTGATCGTAGTAATAATATACAGGGTGGAAGCGTCTGTGCTTCTTTTACGGAAGCAGCATATAAAATAAAATATTTCAAACCCATATCTAAAAAAAAGGCCGGTCGTGGCGCAGTGGCACAAAGTGTGACTGTAAACCGATTGGGTGCGGGTTCGATCCCCACTCGAGGAGATGAAATATTTACTTAAATTTATAGTTCCATTTCTTCACTCTGGTGTCGAGGCAAAGCGCGGCGTTGAGTTCTAACACTTAACCTTACCTCCGGAATTCGGCAGAAAGTGGGGAACGGAGTGTCTTTCACTATGTTCCCTCTGCCTACCCTGCAGTGTGCGGGATACAGCGTGAAGCTGTTTTATTTATTTTATTTATATAAAAAAAAATAATTCACATTCATCAACAGTTTAGGCATTGGAGTTATTTTTTCATTTCACGATTTCTATTTGTACTATACTGTATTACGTTTGACGCAGTTACGAATAGATAAAAATAACGTAATCACCGACTACTACAAAAATAGTACTAAACGTTGCCGATCTGCCACTTTTTTGATTCTCAAAAAACATACCCGAACGAAACCTTTTTTCGTATCTCTAGTTCTCTTTTACACAACTAATTATTTTCTATAATAAACCAAAAGCAACATTCAACTTCACTGCCGCTACCTACGACTCAATTTCGTTAATGAGACGTGTGCGATGTTGTCGCTTTGATAGTTTAGTGTCTGTGTGCGGCGTTAAAAATAAATGGTGTTTTATTTTATAACGATAATTTTATTAATTATTTTGTTTGAAAATATAACTTTGCCATTTTTGGTAAAATCTCTTTTGTTTTAATTGTATTAGGTTTTTATAGAGTAGATAAATCTGTGTTGTCGCTTAAAGTAAAGATGACAAAAACACTCTGTATATAAAAATAAACATAAAGTCAAAGTGAAAATCAAATAATTTTTATTCAAGATAAGAAGTTACATGCTTCATTTTTTGAACCTCAAACAATTTCAACCAGTTCACTAAAGACAATCGCCTAAGCTCAGGGGGACTTTTTTTTAATCAATTGTATACAAATACATATTTAATTACTTGTGACAATGATACCTTTGATAATACTATTCTGCTTTCTTAATTAAAAAAAACTGTTCAAGAACGGGTCGCACTCGCTTACGAAGGGTTCTGTCCTTTTTCTCGCTCGTATTCTTGATTGCGTGCGACAAAACTTCTTGTTAAATTTTTACCATACTCCAAAGGACTGCAGATCTGGATATTTGTAATTAATCTCAGCTTTATAGATTAACGTTTGCCGGTTAGAGCTATTTTTGTATACATTTCTTATGAAACTTATATGTTAAGTGGCGGAACGTAACGCCAGTAAGACCGAGAAAATTAAAATATTAAATATTTCATATCCACGAGTGAGAACGCAACCCAAACAGTTACAGTTACAAGCTGATGCACCTACACCACGACCTCTATTCATAATTGCTTCTATACAAGGCATTTAAAAAAGTAAAAGTGTAATTTAACAAACACTATGGCCTCCTCTTCTCATACCTCTTTCGCCTCGTCTGCTGTCATCATGCCCTTCGGAAGATTCTCATGCTTTTTACGTGACTTTCTTGCAGTATCTTTGATATTGTGTTTTCGAAGTACCAGAGTAGTATCTCGCATAATTTCCCTTTCACAACTCTGTCAAACGCCGGTTCCAAGTCCATAAAAGCACAGAAAACTTTTTGGTCAACGGCCAAAATTTTTTCCGTGATCATGCGGAGGAAAAAGATCTGTTCCACACACTTTATCCAGGTCTCAAAGCTTCTTGGGCCTCCCACTCTCCATATAAGCGTAATTTAACAATACTCATACTATATTTTTTCTGCACTATGTACTGCTGACTCAATGACAGAAAGTGGACAACGAAGTGTCTAAGCACTAGTTTCTCTCTGCCTACCCTGCTTCATACAGGGTACAGTGTGAAGCTGACAGAGAAGAGAGAGAAGGAATAATCAAATAAAATATCTAAATTTTAACTATTAATATAACATCACAATACAACACCCATTACACACGCAGCACACGTCCGAATGTTATGCGGTTACCATCTGTTCGCGACTGTTACGTGACTGAAAAATTTTAATTGTTACTCTAAACTCCTATCTAATAAGATTTTGAACTGAAATTTAGGTTATTGGTTTAATTTGTGTTATCTTATAATTAGTTTAAATTATCAGAAGCCTTGAAGTACTTTTAGATGCTAACAAGCGTGCCTTAACGCGACAATTTGTGCGTTTTATTTCTAATCGAGAAAATCAAATATATTTTCATTTACTCTCCCTCCCGGTATTGAGGTCCGCTACTCAACACGTAATGCCTCAAAACTTTGGCGGCGGTCCCAAAAAAGTGGGAAACAGAGAGTGCTAACACTAGGTTCCCTCTGCCTACCCTTCTATATTCTGAGTTCATCATGAACCTGATTTCTGAGCTACATTGTTCTTATAGCTTTTTATTAAAAATTCAATTATTTCTTGAACAATAAAGTCCAATGAAATATTGATAAAAAATATTTCTAATAAATAGCACGCTCTATTGTAAAGTTCAAATATCAAAACTTTTTCCATTTAGTTCACAACGATGCATTATGTTTGCTTTGACCAAGCGGAACTTGCAAGTTCAGTTTAAAATCTAAATTATATACGTTTATCAGTATAGTAGTTTTCTGTTCCGAGTTAACTTAGTAGGTATACAATATTATAATATATTTTTATTTTGAATCCTCTGTTATTAAACCACAGAGGGACAGTGGTATATTGTTTTAATGTAAATGTGATGAATGTGGGTTCAGTCCTCAAGGGCGAAATATCTATTTATTATTGAGTATCAGTCAAATTTTGCTTATTCAAGGTCCGATAGAAATTTTAGGAAATGGTCTTATAGTGCCTTCCTATACTCTCCAAGTGCCTAAAACCAACCTGATCTAACGGTAAGTAAGCATGGGAAAGCTACACTGGCTGCTAATAAAATATTTTTAATATGATTGTATTGATTTTTATCAGAAACACTTACAGTAAGCGAGTTATAGGGGGTACAACCCTTAACGTTTAAGTTTATTTTCTCAGTATCTATTGCAGATATCTTTATGAAAGTTCAATTAACGCGGCTATCTAGAAATAAGCTTATTATCATTTTTTTTCCAGAAATTTTGAAACTTTATAAATTGTAAAAAAAATTGGAGGGTGCTTTTATATTATATCCCATGACACGTACCAAAATTGTATTTAATAATAATAATAATATATATTATTATGTATATTATTGGTAAACGGAGTGTCTTAACACTAGTTTTCGTCTGCCTACCCTGCTGTGTGCGGGATACAGCGTGAAGCTGATTTAATTAAATTTTAGTAAGCTATCTATGCTAGAAGTTACAAAAAACTCGAAGTAGTGGACCATACCTCAAAATAAAAAAAAAAACATATTGAGTACGTACGGGATAGATAGACCCTTTAAACGAACAACTTAGCAAGCAAACAGTATAAATATAGACACATTATTGTACCACATTAATATTTACATATGTGTATAAACATATGTATATATTCATAATAAAGTTAATAAATAATAAAATGAATATAATTTAGTATGATAAAAAGAAAAATTTCTTTTAAAAAACATAAAGTAAAACGACTCATTCAAAGGTTTTATACATTTACCAATCCGCTTATCGGCACTCTACATACATGCTTTGGAAAGAGATTTTTTTCCCTATATTTAGTATTAATGTTTAGTACTTGAATATATCTTGGATATATAATAATAAGATTCCCGTATAGTATCAGTTTCAGGTTGTATCGCGCTCAAAGTACGGTAGGTAGAGGGTACCTGGGAAGCTAGTGCTAAGACACTCCGTTCCCATTAAGACATGTGTCCCACTTTCCGGCGAATTCTTAAGTCACTGCGTATTTTGTAACGGAGCTCAATGCTGTAATTAATTTTAAAATGTATGAGAAAAATATACTTTACATACATTAAATAAAATTGACCAATAAGTACTATTATACAGATTAAAAGTACCATATTCTGTTTTAATAGTTTCACGCTATATCCCGCACAGCATGGTAGACAGAGAGAACCAGCCTACCTGTCTTGGAAGTAAGAAGAAAAAAGAGAATCATATTAATATTTTACAGAAACTTATTATCTCTTAGTAACCCACAGTATACCAGCGAAAAAGTATTTAGAAATGAAAAAAGTTTATAGCGTAGTCTGATCACACATTTAAGACTTTTTAAACGGTTTTTTTACTATGTGTGTAACAGTAACATTTTTTATTTATTTTTTAGACGTTCAAAGAAAAAGACAAAAAAAGGCTACAAATATATTCCTATATATGTTTTTTTGTAATAAAATCGCTTGAATGTCGTAGTTTTAAATTTTAACATTTGTGAAAAAATATTTAATAATAGAATTAACTCTTCCCAATTGATAATTAGAAGTCTTATCTTTAGGTTTCGGAAATTTGTAAAAATAAACCGACAGAGATGGTAACAACATAAAAAAATTGTACAAGCGTGTAAAAATTTCTACGTGGCTTGATGAGACGTATGTTTTAGTGGTGTGAGCGCTTGGACGGTTTCTTAGAGTGGCAGTTTCAAATACAGCTACGTTAATAATTTTATTGGTTTTCAAATATCATTTAAATTTTCGTATATAAAATTTAGTGCTAGTGATTTTTTATCTAAAATTTAATTTTTTTAAATTTTTATTAAGTATCAATCATGTATGAATACGAGTATACTGTGGTTAAATCTACGAGTAAAAAATAAAAAGTATATGTATCAATGTCCTTCAAACAGTCTTATTTTATTGATATACTAGTGGGCGCGCGCTGCTTCGTCCGCTTATTTGCACCCTTAGGAGTGCATTCTAAAAAAACACGAAACACATATTCAATTAAATATTTTTAACAGTCTGAATTTATTTTTTTATAAAAATCGGTGAACGATTTAAGGATTTAAGGATTGTTTAAGACGACGTATATTGATTGATTAAGCCTAAATGTCTTTCGGTACTACGAGTGAATTCTTATTTATCAAAAAAAGCAGGCCAGTCGTAGCGCATGGTACAAGCGTGTGACTGTAAACGTGAGGATGTGAGGTCAATTCCCACTCGAACAAAAGAAGTATATAAAATTTTCATTTGAGGCCAGTAGTGGCACAGTGGCACGTAGTGTGACTGTAAATCCGACTGGTTGTGGGTTCGATCCCCACTCGAGGAGATAGAATATTTACTTAAATTTATATTTCCATTTCTTCGCTCTGGTGTCGAGGCTAAGCGCGGCGTTAAGTTCTGCCACTGAGTGGCAGAACTCAATGCAATGCCTCCAGAATTCGGCAGAAAGTGGGAAACGGAGTGTCTTAAACACTAGGTTCCCTCTGCCTACCCTGCTGTGTGCGGGATACAGCGTGAAACTAATTTATTTTGTTCATTTCTTCGCATTGGTACCGGGCCTAAAATGGAGAGTGAAGTGTTTTAACACTAACCTCCCTCTGCCTACTACAGCTACACGCAATGCATTCTGTGAAGCTGAAAAAAAAATACCAAGTCAAAACTGTCGCACACTGTGTAGTCTTCCTAAAATCCCACTTCAATTATTGAAATCAACTTTATATCTCTTAAATTTTCGTTTTGTTTATAGTATACGGTGGCGGAGTCGCTACGTGATATGGCTGACGATAAAAATGTCAAGAAGTTTGCTTTAGCCATGTTTCCTGAAGAATTTTACGATCGGCCATTTTATTTATTACATTTTATGTTAGTAGATGAGACGAGGCGGTACTTTATTATCAAATAATGAATTTATAACAGTTTTATTAAGAGTAAGTATTTTAGAGTCTTATTTTTTGTCGAGATTTAAAATGTATTATATGATATAGAATTCTCAGTATGTAATCATCATATATATATATATATATATATATATATATATAGGACTATTTTGGATTTCAGAATGCATTTTCACCATGACATATAGACAACGCACGAAACGACTGGACTTACACAGTTGCAAGCAGTTGCAAGCGGATTTTTCGAAATTATTACGACAACAAGGAAAAACAAGACTTTCCGTTTTATGTCTTAATGAACACACAAACAAGCTACGGGCGAAGAATATTCTATAATAAATGTTGAAATAATATTACAAATTTTGGTGATGAACATCTATCTATCGCACGCAGCCGTTTAATCACGATTGGTAAAATTTATCATGTTCGTTAATATCAAATAAGATTAGTTTCACGCTGTATCCCGTATACAGCAGGGTAAGCAGAGAGAACCTAGAGTCAAGGCATTCCATTTTACTGCACTGTGCAAATAGAGGCATTGCGTGTTGAGTCAACGGACGGAACTCAACGCGGCGCTTTTGCACCAGAGTGAAGAAATGAAAATATAAATTTAATAAATATTTAATTTCATAGAGTGGTGATCGAACCCACAACCAGTTATATCCACACAATCCCCAATCAAATAAGATATATTCCGAAATTTCAGTTGAAAATTAACTTTTGTGGTACAAAGCGTTAAGACATTACCAACCAAGCTCTCAGAGCTTTACGGCATGAACCTCTTAATTTGAACCTACCCCCAATTCTAATTGCGACGTGTACGCCACTCTGCACCGCCTGTCGCTCCTTAAATAGAAGCTCTTGAGAATACAAGTATAGGACATTTTGGTAGGATATAGCGAATTAAGGCAATTTGTTTTAAAATATTCAATTGTTCTGCTCTAAGTTAATTTTTTTTCCAATATTTAATATTGATTTTTACTTTCCGCACACGCTAAATTTAGTGGTATCACCAAACGTATGTTTCTCTAAACGTAATCTCTACGGCTAAACCGCTAAAAATAAAATGTAAAGCTTAAAAATGAAATCTCCGTAATCGTATCCTGACCCATCTTACAAGCTCTCTGAAACATTAAAGCCACTTAGCCTTTAGATACACTTGTAACGGGCCCCCGCTATCTTTAGAGTGGCCTTGAGCTTCTTCTAGAGAAACAAACTTACCTTTGTTAACTAACATTTTAATTTTAAATCTTAAAATCGAAAAAAAATATCGTCTCCGCTACCTTACATAACGTGCCCGCGGACTTACAAATGACAAAGCTTATGAATTGAATACCACTTCAATATAGTGTGAAATTCTATTTATGTTTTTATTTTCTATTAATTAAATTTTATAATATTATTTTATAGAAAATCTGTTTAAATATTTATGTATATATATTCTCTTATTATATGTTTTTCCGATGGGGGATTCAATTGCTACCAGAGATGGGAGAAAGTCTCTAATGATGGACAATACTTTGAGTAATGTCATTGTAAGCATTATATTTTAAATTATTTTTTTTTAAACCAATAAAACAGCGAGAACTTATTGAAGGTCCTAATAGATATTAAACTTTTCTTTATTATTTATATTAATTCTCGCACTTTCCGTCCAATTTCCAAGACATTATATATTCAGTGGCAAATTCATCGCCGCGTTCTGTCTTAGCAGCACTGGGAAATTAAAATATTTTACATATTCATTCTTGATGGAGGATGAAGGGGCCCAAAACTATCGCATCATCAATCAGTCACTGTGGCACTGCGCCATAATATCCTGAAATTAGTCAACACAACAGTTTATAATAGTCAACTCAATAATGCAGTTTTTCTTTATTATTCGGGTGAACGTGAGGAAAGAATATATCGTAATGGGCAACGGAATGTCTTAACACTTAGGCGCCCAGGTTCCCTGTGCCTCCGCTGCAATATAACTGGGATATAAAAAAACTTCGTTAAAAGTAAAATAGTTACTGTTTGGATAGGATTCGATGCCTTGTTACCATATTATATTTTTTGTAGGCAGAGGGAACTCAGTGTTAATTAATACACTTCGTTCTCAACGCATCGTCCAATGTTCGAAACGTTACGTCTTGAGTGGCGGAACTCAACGCAGCACACTGTCTTGACACTGCACCACGACAACCACACCTTACTTTACCTTACAGAAAAGAGGCTTTTACTTTTATTAAATTATAATATATACATGTAAGAACAATTAACTCTCGCCCATTACTCTTATATGGATTCGGCTTATAAAATTTCGATATCAAAATTTTAATACAAAGTAAATACACATTAAATCCTTTGGCGGAGCGATTTCGTTTCAACTTTGATTGATCAAGTTTATAATGGCTTTGTTCTTGTTGGAGATTATCTTAACCGCTGTCATTGTAGGCTAGGAGTGTGCTTGTTAAATTTACTGCAATAAGGTTTATATGATTTGAGGCCAGTCGCAGGGGCACATAGTGTGACTGTAAAATCGACTGGTTGTGGGTTCGATCCCCATTATAGGAGATAAAATATTTACTTACATTTATATTTTCATTGAACGGAACGGTGCGTCTTAAAACTAGGATCCCTCTGCCTACCCTGCTGTATGCGGGATACAGCGTGAAGCTGTAGGCATATGTATAGGTTCATATGATTTTAATATTCTATTTAGGTATGTAATTATAAACATATTTATATATATATAGATATGATTACAGAGTCCGTCCGTCCGTTGTGAGTTCGATTACTACCTCGCTCTTATAACAAAACAATGCAGCGTTGAGTTCCGTTGCTCAATATGCACGGTCTCGAGATTAAGCCGGAAAGTGGAGGGTTTCCGTTCCCCACGGAACACAAGATGTCGTATGATAAATATACAGACAGACATACAGATATACATTTTTTTTAATTTGTTTACATTTGC
Source organism: Heliconius sara (assembly GCA_917862395.2). Classification (NCBI taxonomy): domain Eukaryota; kingdom Metazoa; phylum Arthropoda; class Insecta; order Lepidoptera; family Nymphalidae; genus Heliconius; species Heliconius sara. The sequence goes on along the minus strand of OU860787.2, from coordinate 9,748,814 downwards.
AATAATATTTTGCGAATAACTAAATGTACTATTAGTAGTATTAGGTTTTTTGAAATCACAGACGGACACATAAATTTTATGAATCAATAAAAAATACATAAATTAGTCATTTAGTAAACTGAATTGTATTAACGCCGTTTTTTTTATACAAGTAACGTAAAAAAAATATGATAGCGGGACTCAAACCCAAACTATATTATTTTTTTAATTCATAAAATAGTAGTGAACTTACACAGCGCGAAGAGTACAGGAAATTAATATCTTACATAGCCATTATTTTATAGCCATCTGGTATTCCTTCAGGCGCGTCTGTTAGAAGTCTGTCTATTGAAATTTTATTATTTAATTTTTAATAAAGTGCATAGATAGAATATTACTTTTTTTTTAGTATTTTTTTTCATTTGCCTTCTTAGTATGTGTTAGTTGTATGTGAGGCTAAAATTTAGATTGCAAGATGCAAGCTAAATTCTAAGTCAGCTTATATTAAATAATGATTTTTTCTAGTTTATGTAGAAAATATCGTTATATATATATATATATATATATATATATACGTATATGTATATACGTATTATGTATATGTATATTTTTTAATTTTTTTTATACAAGATATAATATTTTTTAGTCTGTCATATAGAAAGACAAATGCCAACGCCTCTTAGACTATTTCATTTATCTGAATACAACAATGACTTCATCAATCTTCTGTTTATGCAGGCTACATTGAATGTTAGTATTGAAAATTTATAGGGTAAAACTGTTGTTCTTCAAGAAATTAGTGCGAAGTATTATGAGTTATTTACATCAACTTCATTAATGTGTGTAATTATTGCCAGTAGGTTCACTTTTACGGAACCTCTCGACTGTGACAGTGCCGATAATCCATGTGTAATGCATATATTTAAAAATTAACTAAAAATAAATCAGTTTCACGCTTTGTCCCGGCACAGCAGGGTAGGCAGAGGGAACCTTGTGTTAAGACACTCCGATCCCCTCTTTCCACTGATTTTTTCTGAAGCATTGTATGTCGAATAGTAGAACTTAATGCCGGGTTTATGCCTTGGTACCAGAGCAAAGAAATAATTTGAACTTCTTTCCCTTGATTGGGGATTGAATGTGTTACAGTCACACCCTTGTACCCATGCGCCACGACGGCCTAAAACTTACAAATTAGAAATACTTGGCGCAAAAATCAATCTCGATCGATTCATTATCAATTATCGATAAATCACTCAATCTACTTAACGTTGCGCGGTCTATTGCTAGCTCTATAGCTCCCGAATGTATGTATGAAAGAACCGACTTATTTCCAATCCACACTGGAGTAGGCAAGACAAGAACAGAGTAAAGTTCAGCCACTTAAAATGTAAAATATCTAATTTGGGCAGAGTGAGGAGAATTGCGAGACTTGACTCTTGACAGCTCTCCTCCTATCCTGCTATTTGAAAAAAGATGTGATCCATTAAACAGTTTTCAGTCCCAGTCATATTTAGGGCATGCGTTTTAAAAATTAATCATTCACAAGAAAAGAAAAGATAATGTAGGCTAACGACGTCATATTAAAACACACATTGTTAGCAAATCAGTTGACAAAGCATTGTAGAACGTGACATGTGCGCATTCTTCCATTCACACTAACGAGGGTTATATAATGAATTCGAGGGGACTTAGGGTCTTCACAGTCGTATTAATATGAGCCATTTAGGTGGTTAAAGGATTTATTGCTTACTAGTTTGTCCTGGTTTTTGTTGGACACCAAATACCATTTTTATGGCAATTTGAAAAATTTAAGAGCTCCATTTTTAAAATGTTCTACCACATTTAGGAAAGAAAAATATTTATTAAGAAAAACGTATAAGCGTATAGTGAAGAATTACTTATAGGTCCAGACTATTAATTCTAATAAACTATTGGGCTTGTTTATTTTTTTGTAGTTTTATGCAGTCGGGGTTTTTGTTTTAACAACTTTTTTGTTAAGATTAATTGTGGTAATGATAATCATGATATACCTTTTTGAAATCCTCGTATTGAGCTCTTGAATTTGATACATGTTGTGGTATTCGAAATGTAATTTTTTTTTCACTAAGTTCAATAGCGTCCCACAGTCGCCATAATTGTTTTTTTTAACGTCACCTATCTAAGAACACTCGGGCTGCTATCAATACAAATCTAACGGTACCTCAAATATGTAAATACGTTCAGCGGTTCTGGAGATATGAGGTAATAAAGACATATAAGATACACGCGAAAAAAATAACCTTTCCTTAGCAGTCGGGTAAAATTTGAAAATCGTCGTTTGGAAACCATCCAAGAACGTATAGCTTAGTTAGTTAGAGCCTTAAACTATTTCCAAAAAGACACGGGTTCAAATTACGCTGCGTTTAAATTTTTATACGTTTTCTTAATAAGTAAATTAAAGAACTTCTAGTTTCTTATCGATATAAGAAATGATAGACTGAATATAATAATTATGCTAAATTTCGTCATTTATGCCTGTAGCACGTAACTGCTTGCGTTAATTTTGTGTAATTTCAGCTTGGCTGTCAATGGCATAAGAGTTTTTTTTATCAGATTCACCTTGTATTCCGCATATAGTAAGGATAGGCAGAGAGAACCTAGTATGAAAATACTACGTTCCCTTTTAAAATAGATGGTTGATTACACAAAATAAAAAAATCAACTATAGTTCTTGAAATAAACGTTACGATAAAAAAATTATAACTATATGAACTTCAATTTAATAAACATTATATACCTAAATATAAGAAAATATTACACAAAAGATTAAAGGCTACAAGTGAAAGTTCTATTGTCTTTTAAATAATGCGACGAAACCCCAAAATGATTAATTTTATTAGGGTCGTTTATAAGAGGGACGGCCGTTAAATGACTTAGTGGAAATTATGTGACATACTAAGCGTATAATATAAAAGATATCCTGACCAACATAAATATAAGGAAAAGTCAATGTTTGCTTTAGAAATTGAAATTCATGAATCAGATTTTCTTAGTTTTTCGTTTTATTTTACAAATAAGGGCAGGTGGAATTTAGTGTCAAGGCACTTCGTTCTCTGCTTTACACCCAAATTCGATACAATGAATATGGAGTGGTGAAACTCAAAGCTGTGCTTAAAAATAGTCCTAACAAAGCGGAAAAATTAAATTAAAACAATTCAACTCTCCGAATGGGTACATAACCTGTTCTCACCTCGTTTACAGTATATCACTGTCTTACGGTACAACGCTGATATATATGGCCGCTGTAAAATTTGATTGTAATTAACTACTCACCAGCAATTCAAAGCAAATATTATTCACGACTTTTAAGTATATATAAGTTAAGTATAAATCATTTCATCTTTCTACTAAAAAAAGTGTTAAAATTAAATTAAATTAATTAAATGAGCTTCACGCTATATCCCGCACATAGCAGGGTAGGCAGAGGGAACTTAGTGTTAAGACACTCTGTTCCCCACTTTCTGCCGAATTTTGGAGGCATTGCGTGTTGAGTGGCAAAACTCAACGCCGCGCTTGCCTCGAGACCACAACGAAGAAATGGAAATATAAAAGTGTTAAAATATTATCTTAATTACAGTTTTATGTACGCAGTGTTTCAAATTTGAGTATAAAGCGGAGAACGGAGCATCTTGACACTACGTTTCTCTCTGTCTATCCTCCTACTTTGTGTAGTAGTGTGTAGTGTAATAGACTTAAAATGAATATATGTAAGGAAATCGTTTCGATAAAAATATTTTTATTAACTAAAGTTGTCTACCCTGATTTCAATTTACGCACCAAAATTTACCATGTTTAAGGGCTTCATATTGAGTTTCGTGTTTGGATATTTGCATAAACTTTCTTAATATAAAATTAATGATCGACAAAGTAAACTGGACAGTATAGTCAAAGGAATGTAGCCTATAAGATTAATTAATCGTTAAATGATAATTCTTATGATTAAATCTATTATTTTTTAATCATTAAAATTGTGTAATGACGTTATAAGGTGATATAAATAATAAGATAAAAGTTTTAAACGAAGGAAGGAAGGAAGTTTGTTATTAAACGGTTTTATTTGGTTGACTTTATCTTTTTATTGATTGAAATTTTACCCCCTTTCTGTTGACGTCGTTTTTTAGTTTTAAGTACATTTAGCGTGTTATTATTAACTTCTTTACAATAAGACCGTTTAAATAAAACATAATTTGACTTTTTAAAGTGTTAATCCACATTTATCAAACAAAAATACTTACTTAGAAAACAAGTGTATACGAGGCCAGTCGTGGCGCATATTGCGCGTGGCACGCACTGTGACTGTAAAACCGACTGGTTGTGGGTTCGATCCTCACTCGAGGAGATGAAATAATTACTTAAATTTATATTTCCATTTCTTCGCTCTGGTGTCGAGGCTAAGCGCAGCGTTGAATTCTGCCACTCAACACCCAATACCTTCAGAATTCGGCAGAAAGTGGGGAACGCAGTGTCTTAACACAAGGTTCCCTCTGCCTACCTTGCTGTGTGCGGGATACAGCGTGAAGCTGATTTTTTTTATGATATTAAAATTTTAACGTAGCGGGACTCGAACCCGCGCCTCCTGGAAACCGACCAGGTCCTGGCCGATTCACCGAAAGAAGCTTATTTAAAAAAAAACTTTTTTTTAACGTTTATTACTTCTGTTTTTTAAAATACATTATTTTCGTAAATTTATATATATATTAATAAATAAAAAAATAACTTATATTGAACATCAAAAAAAGTTTACAGGTGCCTTAAAATCGTTTCCTTTTGACATAATGAAAAACTGTTTAAGTTATCAACTTCAATTAATATCGAGTTAAGCAGTAATGAGGGAACGAACTCGCAACGTATGTAAAGTTGGTAGTTGGAAGTTTCAATGATTTTGGATGTATACTTAGATTAATGATATGCGAACGAGCGTTGTCGGATATTATGATAAAGTACAGTTTTTATAAACATTATAATTTATTTATTTTAATAAATAAGGCTGTAGATTCTTAACATTTTTAAAGTCTTGTTTCACATATAGATTTTTTTTAAATATAAAAAAGAAACTTGAGGCCAGTCGGGCGCAGCGGCACGAAGTGTGACTGTAAAACCGACTGGTTGTGGGTTCGATCCCCACTTGAGGAGATGAGATATTTACTTAAATTTATATTTACATTTCTTCGCTCTGGTGTCGAGGTTAAGCGCGGCGTTGAGTTCTGCCACTCAACACGCAATGCCTCCAGAATTCGGCAGAAAGTGGGGAACGGAGTGTCTTAACACTAGGTTCCCTCTGCCTACCCTGCTGTGTGCGGGATATTGCGTGAAGCTAATTTAATTTAATTTAATTTTTTAAAAAGAAACTTAGCGCGATTCGAAGTCTCCGCCTCGTTGCAAAAACTTACTGGTTTAGTGGCTCTTTTAAATCTTTATTTTTAAAAAACTACATGGATTTGAAAAACTCATAGTGGCACGATTGCAAACGCGACGCTTGTGAGTTTAATTCTCATTCGTGGGATTTTTTTTTTGAAAATCCAAATATGGGTGGAAAATGAGAAGCGGAGTGTCTTCACTCTCAACGTTAGGTTACCTTTGCCTACACTGCTAAACATATAAAATTTCTATTAGACTATTTTTACATATTTTCGATATATAATATATCTAGTATTACCAAAGCCTTCTTCTATAGTCACTGCCAATTAGAATGGTCATATAGCCACACCAAACACAGCTACTCACATTAAAAACAACGGCTTCGGACATTACAAGGCGACCTGTCACACCGATAGTATTAGTTTTGTGGCTGCGATGTTTACAGTTATAAAAATGTATTAAGATATAAATACTTTTATATGAATAAGTTGGTTAATTAAGATATTATTTATTTGAGCGGCGTTGAGTTCCGCCTTTTATAGCTGATTTACTTTATTTATTAGTTTATATTCTGTTTTTCTGGCAGTACCACAGCAAGAAGCTTTGCGTTTTTTTCTTGCACATAGATTAGACAGAGGGAACTTGGTGTTAGATAATCCATTCAACAATTGCTGAACAATTTTCTAGACGTTGCGTTGTCAATACGTTACGTTGAGTTCATTACAAGGCGAATTAGACGAGCGAACTCAACCAAATTTTGTCCCCACTTTCATACTATGTACTTTGAATTCATTATTTGATAAAAAGCTGAAGAAGTATGAGGCAATGTGAGTAAATGTGAACGCTTATATATATATATATATATATATATATATATATATATATATATATATATATATATATATATATATATATATATATATATATATATATATGTATTTGACTGAATCTATGAATAGACATTATAGATATTATCTAATTGATAAAATCTCTTTATTCTATTACAAAGTCGCCTTGGAGCAGAAACTAAACCAACTCAGCCCAATACTATCTTACGTTTAATGAAGAATTTCCACCATAGAAATAAATATATGCGGGTTAAAGCGTGAAGCGTGAAGAAAAACAAGAAAAGGAACAGTATGGTGTTACTAGTGAAAGACATCAGAAAACAACACAACACTGGAGTAATTACGTGTAGGTAATACCTCTGTGCATGGAATGTTAAGCGCCTAGCACCGTGGAATCCATAATGATATTAGCAACCTTTATGGTCACACGAGTTACTAGCAAATATACCGTGGTTTTGCTCGTATACTTTCTTTTAGATTCGAAAAATTTAAGCATTAGAGGAGTTAAGTTGGAATTCATAATAATTTTAAGCTTGAACTGGCTAGTGGAGAACAGAAGTGGTTTAATGAGAATAGAGTGTCTTAGTAGAGGTTTCCAGGTTGTCTCTGCCTACTCTGCTAAGTGCGGAATACAATGGAAATCTAAAAAAATAATATCCAATTACTGTAGGTTCAATATTATATTATTTGTTTTTTTTAAATACCTTTTATTTGTGGCTTCGCCTATATGGTATATAGAATGAAAACGATCGAAACCATTAATGTGATATCATATCATAGCCTCTATCCTTAAAGATGGTAAATCGCGGCGTTAAATTCCGCCACGCCACGACTCCAGAATTAAGAGGAAATTGGGAAACGGTAGGTTTCCAGTAGTAGTAGTAGTATAGGTAGTTCCTATCCACTCTGCTATGCTAGCGCGTGTAGCTAAAAAAATACATTCCATACAGAGAGACATCCACCCATAGTTTCATAGTTAGTCTAACAAGAGTTTTTGGCTTTTTAATTTCGATTAAAATTCTGGCCTTACTTTTTGAATTACAACAGAATGTACCCAAAATATCTACCCGATTTTTTGCGACATTTTCGTAATAAACTCATATCGTTACGTCACAAAGCCAATTTATTTTCCTTGTATATAACGAATTTCATTAAAATCAGTTCAGTTCCGTTCAGTCTGCCTGTCTACTCATAAACAAGGAACAGACAAACATACAAAGCGATTGACGACAGCCAGAACGAGAAAATAACAATATTTTAAATTTAATTTCCTCGATTGGAAATCGAACCCGCAACTTGTCCTGTTTACAGCCGCACCATTGTGACCTTGCGCCACAACTAGCCTCATGTTCCAGTACCTATTTTACCTATTATAAACATATGTCGTTTCCGGACCTACGATAATGAAGAAACTTGTGGACATTTAGTAGGCCATATTATTGTTAGTGTTATCCTCACAACCCTCCATACTTGGATCGTAAACGTTAAAACGTTGTACGGAAAGGTATGCCATTAAATACGTCAGCTTAATATTTATATTTAAAATTGTATATATTATGTGAGGCCAGAGAAGAGGTGGAGTGTCTTAACATTAAGTTCCCTCTGAAATACTTAACAATAGGAAATTATGTATTATAATGTACGTATATAAGAAATATTAAATCAGTTTCACGCTTTATCCCGCACACAGCACAGTAGGCAAAGAATCTGAAGTGTTAAGGCACTCCGTTCCCCATTTTTCACCGAATTTTGGAAGCATTGCGTGCTAATTAGCGGAACTCAACACCGCGCTTTGCCTCTACACCAGAACGAAGAAATGTAATATTTAAAATCTTTGAATGGAAATCGAACCCGCAACCTATAGCGTTTACTACTGGCTTTTATATACGGTTTTAAAAGAAAAATAATCGCTTCTCTTATCTTTTATCCTCAATATATCCCCATTCTCATGTAATACTTCTATTTAATATCTAATATTGGGTTAATACTATCCATAAATCAGTAGCTTCGATAAAGAAAAGGCTAGAGGAATAGCACCATTGATGTCATTTACGGCTTTCATTTTTTGTGGAAAATGACTATAATATAAAAAAAATCAAATTAAATCAGCTTCACGCTGTATCCCGCACACAGCAGGGTACACGGAGGGAACCTAGTGTTAAGTCACTCCGTCCCCACCTTTCCACCGAATTCTGGAGGCATTGCGTGCTGACTGGCGGAACTCAACGCCGCGTTTTGCCTCGACACCAAAGCGAAGAAATGGAAATATAAATTGAAAAAAATATTTCACTTTCTCGAGTGTTCGAATTTTTTTCCTATATAATATATTTTCTTTTCAGCTTCACGCTGTATCCCGCAATAGCAGGGCAGGCAGAGGAAACTTAGTATTGAGACACTCCGTTCCACACGTTCCGCACATTTTTAGAGCGGAGCTCTTGTGTGACCTCATATAATATTTCATGAAATAAAAAGTATACTTACTACATATTAACGTCACCTTGTGTACCACACACAATAGCGGAAGCAGAGGGAAGAGAAGAGAAGAGATAAGAGAAGATAATTCTGGAGGCGTGACGAACTCTAGTAGTAGAACTCTACGCCGCGCGTTGCCTCGATACCACAGCGAAGAAATAAAAATATTAAATATTTATATTCCTTGAGTGGTAATCGAACCAACAACCTGTGACGTTTACAGTCACACTTTGTGCCCCTGCGCCACGACTGGAAAAATAAAAAGTTAATATTAGGAAATAGAAAATCTTACAATGTACTAAGAACTAGAAAGTCTCGGCGGTTTGTAGCCAGTTGCTTCAATATCGTTTATTTGCTTGGAGCTGCCTGTGTTCGCTTTAACCTAAATAACCTACCACAGTATCTTGCTAGGAACGGTCTTCTTAACATAGTTATTTACTAGGAGTATATTTATATTAGAAGAGTTTCTTTTTTTATATATATTTAGGTGCAATCTTTGAATATTATTTCATGATTTTTCATTATCCCACTTAACGTCTTTCGCCCCACTGCCATAAAAAGCCCGTGCTTATTACATGATCTTTCTTTAGAGAATACCTCAGTTGAACTTGAAGAATACACCTTACAACAAGTAGAGATTTCTTTTTAATATAAGGTTTCTTATTGTAAAAGAACGGAGTTTTCCTTATGGTAAAAAAACCTTTTCTCTACTTAACCATCACACATGTTAGCTGTTCATCCCTCTACTTAAGCCTCATGGTGTTCCTCCTTAACTCTGGTAGGGGATACCAGAACTTCGAGAACCCTGACAGAAAGGAGATCTTCTCTTTATTCTCTTATCTCTAACTATTTAAATTGAAAGTATAGAAGATGGAACAAACATTCACTAAATCAGAATAAAGAACATATACCATTTTTATATTTAAATATAATCCACACCGGACTTTGAACTCGTTGTATTTAATATAGCACGTCTCAACTAAGCCACGTTAGTCTCATAATATTATTAAAATTTACTTGAGCAAATTCTCTTTGTCTCTAAAATACCTTAAAATACAGACTACTTTATTTCAAGAACGTATTCTTGTGAACATTCTTCCACACGATAAAATTGCTATGAAAATCTCAAAGTGCAGGGAAAACTTGAAAGTAGCAATCGTCTGTAGCGAATTAGTTTCATTGGTGTTTATTTACTAGTTCCGCTCATTTAGTTTAAGCGAGGCGCGCTGGTGTGTAAGTATACCTCAGTATCAGTATATTATAGGTTAAAATTCCGGTTAAGGAATGTAGGTGTATATTGAGTATTCTACGAAATAAAATATGAGAATTAAAAATCAGCTTCACGCTGTATCCCGCACACATCAGGGTAAGCAGACGGAACCTAGCGTTAAGACAATCCGTTCCCCACTTTCTGCCGAATTCTGTAGGCATTGCGTGTTGAGTGGCAGAACTCGACGCCGCGCTTTGCCTCGACGCCAGAGCGAGGAAATGGAAATATAAATTTAAGTAAATATTTCATCTCCTCGAGTGGGGATCGAACACACAACCAGTCGGTTTTACAGTCATACTTTGTGCCGCGGCGCCACGACTGGCCTCAATAAGAATTAAAGTGCATTCGAAATTACATACAGACTGTATTTAATTCCGTTTTCAATTACTCAATTTACACTAACATACTGAAAATAATTAATTCCCCAAGTAGAATTTCAACTCACAATCATCGTGATTATAGATTCAGTCCAATTGAGTCACAGCGGCCTTACAGCACAGCATCGGCTTTGCAGGTTACACATATTTTTCCACTACCTCTAGCTAGAGAAATTTCTTTTCACCAAGACGCAAGTTCATCTCAACCATACAAAGTCGTCAGAACTCAATGAATTAATCAACTATAACCATACAACAACCAAATAACAATCCTTTCGTACAAACAGTTTCAGTTCCACAGAAAAACTCATTTGGGCTTAATCCGGTACATAAAGAAGTTTTCCATTCGTTCCGCTAAGCTGCTAGTGGCGAGTCGTTCAAAAGTTTTTTAACCAACCCATATGTAGGTATTTATGTACAGGCTCAGGAATTTTGGGTCAAATTCGCTTTGTGTTTCGTGTTTTGTTTGAATTAATGTTAATATGAATGTATTCTGTAACTTAGGAACTCTTTTTGATCATTCCTGTTTTAGATGAGAGAAAATTAAAAGACATGACAATAAAAAAATAGGTTTATTATGTACTTTTATACTACATCGTACAGCATTGGACTGAAATTTGACCGAAGCGATAAGATGAATGCTCTCATTGTATTTTATATAAGAATATTTTAACAAATTGAGATTGGACCTAGAATGAACCATAACAGGCTCTATAGTGTGAATCCTTCTTAATACTTTTAATTGTTAATTTCATGCTATGTAAGAGACAAAGTTAACCTATGTTTTGATCGCCGTACCTATTAAGTTTCTTCTATGGTTAGTTTTTTTTCGAAGAAAAGGTAGTGAAGGTAGAGGGAGCCTAGTCTTAGTCTTTTGGAATTCTGAAGGCGTGCGTATTAAGTGACGGACGTCAACGCTACGCTTTGCCTCGACACACTAGCGACGAAATGAACACATGAAATATTTCTTTATTAAGAATCGAATCCACAGCCTGTCGCGGTTATTGTCACATGCGGTCATTTAACTTTTATATGATGACTTGTGAAGTCAGGTACGGCCTCTGGATACCTGTTTCGTTTCGTCCACTGTCTTTAACCTCTTCATACGTGCTCTCTAAGGGATCATCAAAGGCTTACGCAGCCTTGCTCCCGTGATATCAATATTGTATTCTCGAAGGTCAAACGAAGTATTATCAATGAACCAATAAAAATATTTTAAATAAAATTTAGTTATGACTAGCGGCTCGCTCGCGGCTTCGCCCGCTTAAACCACAGAATTATTTGCTTAATACACTAAAATTATGTTCGTGTTTATATCTATAATGTATGTTTGCAACGCACGCAAGTCGCATTTTCGTACCTCCCATAAGAGAGATGCAACTGTCAATATATTAATTTCTTTAAACTTTTGCCTTAAGGAGTCTTTAGGACCTAAGTTATAGTTATAACTATATAGTTATAGTAATATCGCTACTTACAATAAAATCCTAACTCATCGGTGTCTGTACGTGGAAGATATATTAGAAAAATTATTATTACGGACATTTAACAATGTAACAGAACTTGGTCAGTTTGTCTGTTTATCTGTGCGTTCAGGATAATCTCAGAAAGGGCTTAACCGGTTTAAGTAACTTAACCTAACTTTGTGCCCCTTCGCCGCGATGGCCTTTAATATTAATACAGAATGGAAGCGTCAGCGCTCCTTTTACAGGGGCAATATATAGGATAAAATATTTTAAGCCCATACCTAAAGAAATTAATCAAGATACCTCAACAGTTTAGACGTAGACTTTTTTTTTCATTTCACGATCGATGTTTATCCATACCTGTATTTCGTGTGACGCAGTTACGCATAGATACCAATAACGTTAACACATACTACTACAAAAGTATTACTAAAGGTTAAGCAACTTTGAACTTTGTCGCCAATACCTACGAATCGATTTAGGAATGAGGCGTATGCGGCGGTTTGCCTTTAATAGGCTTATGCCTGTTTGCGTGTTTAATGACAAAAAACGTTTTATTTTAATATCTGTTTGCGTGTTTAATTCAAAACCATATTCCGTAGACAATCTAGGTCGAAATCTAAATTGGTTGTCGTGCAAATTGAAATATTTTTTTAGTTGGTTATTGAGCATGCTGTCCAACACCTTCGAGATGACTGTAGCCAGGGAGATTGGCCGATAGTCAGCCTCATCAGCTAGATCACCTGTTTTGTTTTTCGCAATTAACGATCGTCCTCATCATCTCGGTCGGCATAAAACTATGACTCAAACATACAGATGCGGGCCGGCGTATTTAAGATGCTTAATGCTGAGACCATAACATGCTGCCATTCGCCACTGAACACGCGCAATATCTGAACCCAAGGTTCCCTCTGCCTACCTATAATTATGTAAAAAAATTAAAAAATAAATCCACATTTAATATAAAATTTAAACCCCTGCCTAAATGAACGTTCTAAGAGTAACAATATATATTTTTAATCCGTTTATAGGCGAACTGGGTAAAACTGTTACGAAAATTAGCGGCGTTTCGGCTGAAATCCTTTAAGGATCTCTTTGCAATGGCCGTTTGTGGTGAAGTTTTTTTTCATTGAAAATATATCGATACGAATATTTTTTTTTGCTTTTTAATACTATATATTTTTATATATTTTTTCATTATAACTCCTCGTTACGAAAGTCGGTTGAAAACTACACGAAAGCCTCTTAATACAACGTCCTCATTAATATTCTTTGTCAAATATTATTATCCATAATTTCATTTATTATCCACAAAGAGTCCACACAGAAATAAAATATAAGTATGTTATGGCATTAATATCAACTATTCTTTTACTATATGCATTGACCATGGTGATGTAGTACGAATTCGAATATAGATATTTCATATTATTCAATATGTCGGAATTTTACATATATACGTATTATATAGATTCACAAATTCAATTTGGGGCTGTACTAGAACGTGGCCGCAGGAACATAAGGCGGTGAGAAGGTTATGGTTGGGATTCCTACTCGGGGTGGTAACGAGGCAAAGCGCAGCGTTGAGTTCTACCCCTCGACACGCGATGTTATCCGAACTCGGCGTTCCCAACCTAATATGCTATGTAAATTATAGACAAACTTAAGTTCACGGGCAGGTGCACTCATTTTTTATGAAATTAACTACACATATAAATAAATTGGTAATTATTGTTTATTATGGAAATATTTTTTTTATTTTTCGGATTTCTTTCCTTTTTTTTTTTGAATTGCAGGTTCTCACTTGGTACCGAATTTCATAATGAACTATGGTTTTGATTATGCGGCAGATTTCATACAAAATGCACCAATGCATAAATGGTCGTCGTATCTTTTGATTGTGTTCGTTTAGAAGAAACAAAGCTACCTTGAATACACGATCTCGAGATAAATGGTCATCACAGACGGACAACAAAGTGATCCTATAAGCGTGCCATTTTTTCCTTTTGAGGTACGAATCCTAAATGAAATAAAATAAAAACAAAACATTTCATTGAAAGACGCTGTCCAACTGCACTACAACATATCCTCTATTGAACGAAGATTTTTATATATATATTTTGTATTATTATAGTTTTATATGTTATTATTGTACCTATTTGAATTTATTCAGATTTTTTATTTTATTTCAATACATTTTCCAGAAAATGCAAAATAAATGACGATACATTACATAGAAGTTGATGTTCTTATCAGGATGAACCTGATGATTAGGAAAGTTTTAGTCGTGTTTTTATATCTAGAACCCAGTCGAAGTGCAGGGGTTCAAATGTGTGATTGTAAGCATAACTAGTTGTGGATTCGATCCGAACTCAAAGATATATAATATTTATTGAAGTGTATTTTTTACTTTGTCGAGGCAAAGCGCTGCGTTGAGTGCCGCCACGCAATACGATTTAGCACTTGCGTGTCCTAATACTAGGTTCCCTCTGCCTACTTTGCTGTGTACGGGATATAGCGTGAAGACGATTTATTTATTTTTTTTAGTCTAAATATCTGTTATTCAATTGTTAGAGTTCAAGTTCAAGTTCAAGTATAATCAGATTAATAAAATGTAAATAATAATATTTTTATATAGTGAATTTAATTATAATTTTAATAGCATACTTAAAATTATTATACGTAGGTCATTATTACTTAATAAACACTTTATTATTTTACTATTAGTATTTTTACAACATTTCTTCCTATATGAAATCTCCTTTAACACTGTTCACAAACATTCACTCATCTATAAAGAAATAGCTTATAACACAAAATAAGCGAAACCTCCACTTTCTTCACAAAAGCTCAAATACATTCGCTTTAAAGAACCTTATTTTATTTGGCAAGTTAACTATTCGATCCACAAACTGAAGCGTTAAGTTTATCTACCCGTAAACTTTTACACCTCGCGTAATATTTGATACATCCAGTACGTACCGGACGCGGGCAGTTTCAACTGGATAAAACCGGATATATCCGGATACGACCGGCCGTAGCTGGTGCTTGCCGCAAAGCAATTAGTTTATGTTTCCGATGTATGTAGCCATCGACGTTTAGCCTTTGTGGAACGCCAATCTCAAACGGAAATCACTCTCGCAAACGGTTATATATTTACATTTTTCACGCTGTATCCTGTAGCGAGGTAAGCACAGGGAGCCTAGTTTTAAGACAGGCCGCCCTACATTTTCCGTCCTAATTCTGGAGACAATACGTGTTGAACAGTGGAACTCAATGTCGTGGTCTACTTCGACACTACTGCGCGTATATATTTTTATTATTTGAGTGAGAATCGAACTTACCACTTGTCACATTTACACTCCTGTACGCATGCGCCCACGATTGGCCTCAATCATTTGATTTATTTAATTGTAATGTGTTATCTTATGTATTTAAATGATCCGAGGAAAACAGCAGCTCACAACAGCAAACGATAGGTTTCACAGGTCCCTTTACAGTGCAGTAACAATCGCTTTCCCTGTTCAATATAAATCTTGTCTATACATATAATAAAACTTATTGCTGATTGTCAGATTGTCTGTGCGTCTCAGCCAATTTAAATATAATGCTCATTATTGTTTTTTATCATACTTCCCTTAAAATGTAGTGTTATGTTAATATAAAGTAACAATGATTTATATTAACGTATGAGACGACATTGTATTTAAAATGACAATGTTATTTCATGAAAGTTAAGATAAGAAAAAAAAATTATGTAGTATCAGTAAGTAGTCACTAATCTTTAATAACTTTCTCTATAGTTCATCCATAATTTTTTACTATGAAATGTCCTTTATTTCAATATCTTTTTGTATGGTTTAAATTATATTAATTTATTTAATACTTAAAGATTTGTTATTTCATTTAAAACTGTTTTTAAAGGACTTTTGTAAGTAGTAATGATTTTAGCACATACATTAGGATTTCGTTAATTTAAAATATCGTATGTAATTCGTATTTAACGAGAATCTAACTTGCAAAATTTGATTCAATATTAACAAGCATACTATCAGTTTCACGCTGCATCCCGCACGCAGCAGGGTAGGCAGAAGGAACCTACTGTTAAGACACACTGTTCCCCACTTTGCACCGAATTGCATGCCGAATGGCGGAACTCAACGCCGTGCCGTGCCGCAACACCAAACCGAAGAAAAGGAAATATAAATTTAAATAAATATTTAATTTTTTCGAGTGGGGATCGAACCCACAACCAGTCACGTCACCCTATGTGCCCCTGCGTCACGACCAGCCTCTGTAAAAAGCAGTCCTAACAAACATACTATGTCTATAAAATAAAAAAAATACAAAATTAGTAAATAAATATAAAATTTCTTCACGCAAACACAAACGCAATGGAATATACGATAATAAACACAAACATAACAAAAAATAACACGGTTAGTCAAACAGTACGCTCGGAGAGTTCGTTTAATTTAAAATAAAAATTAGTGTTACCAGTTCAAAACGAAATAAAGCGCGTTTAAAAGTATGTACCTGAAAAAGAGGTTAAGAGGTGAGCTGACTGTACTGCTTTGTGAGGACTTCTTTATACAGTTCCGGTACAGACAAATGTTTTTCATTATAAGCAAAATTATATTTGGGGTCGTTGTAGCGTAGCGGCTTAACGTCTGACAGTAAGCACAACAGTCGTGGGTTCGATGCCTACTCACGTAAACGTATTATTTTTGATTCTACTCTCTGGCAGTAAGACAAAGCGTGTCGTTGAGTTCGTCCACTCAACTTACAATATTTTTTTATACTGAAATAGTCTTGTTTTTGATAGGAGGCCAGTCGTGGTGCAGGAGCTTAAGTGTGTAACTGTAAACGAGACTGGTCGTGAGTTTGATCACCACTCAAGGAAATGAAATATCTAATATTTTATTTTTTTCGCCGCGGCGTCTAGGCCAAGCGACTTCAAGATTCATCACTCTACACGCAATGTCTCCAAAATTCGGCGAAAAGTGGGGAACGGAACGTAACACTAGGTTCCTTCTACCTACACTGATAAGTGCAGGATACAGCGTTAACCTGATGTAGATATAGAATATATATTAAAACAGAATACTATTATCCACAGCTTAATCTCGCTTCAATAAACTTAGCAGGACCGGGCGTTGCAAACGTTTCCTTTGTATGCATTTGGCTACAAGGAGCTGAGTTAAGATGGAGTTAATCATCTTAATTGCTGGAATTTCACATTGTTATCTAATATATATATACGTAACCTATTTCGTTTTTATCTTTTTAACCGATTTTGATAGAAGGAGGTCCTTGATTCGATATATTTTTTTTTAATTTTAAAGTTTGTATTAAGTTTTGAGTGACTGCCAGTATCGCGATCATCTGAAAGAAACTGGGAGTAATTAACAGATTGAGCATGAACCATGCTTCACGCCATACACCGATACTCCGACTTAAATAGGTAATTTAGGGCCCAAGTTCGGCCTCATAAGGATTACTGTTCTCATATCTGGGCTGGTGCACCAATATCAGCTCGAACCAATTTCTCGCACACGACGTAGAGCCGGTCGAATCAACGAGTGGTAAATAGAATAAGAGTGGTAAAGCTCAACGCCTCGCTCTGTCTTGCTAGAACGAGCTATTGGAAAAAAAGTCTTTATTTTGAAGAAATAAATGAAGAGCAAAATCATCAAACGCCCTTATATGATCCAGCACAGCTCAATTTCTTGCAAAGTACAGCTACTGTGAACGGTGTATGGGAAAGTTTGGAACTAGAAAGTTAATTGAAGCAGAAAGAGCTACTATATATGGCTATAGGTATATTATCTATTCAGAACGTTTAGCATGAAACAAAGTAGCATAATTGATGTTTGTAGGCTAAATTTGAAAGATATTTTTAATTTATTTTGATCTTTTACTGGAAATGAAAGGGGAGGCTGTTAATCTAAACCGATTTTTTTTTCAGCTTTTGTGCCGTGTGATCCCGGCCTAGAATAGGATCATCCTGGTACTGGTGGTGTCGTAAGAGGCGACTAAAGTACGTGTGGTAGAGTCACGTCGCCAGCAATGGTAACACGCATGGGCAGACTCGACCGGATCATTACCACTCCCGGCATTCAAAACCGGCGTGAAGTAGTGGTTTTATGCCACTGCATTTCGCATCAGGTAATGCCGGGCCCCGGCGCCCAACCCAGCTTAAAGGCCGGCAACGCATCTGTAGCTCCTCTGGGGTTGCACGGGGCCGTGGGCGGCGGTAATCACTTACCATCAGGTGACCCGCACGCTCATTTACCGTGTCTTTTCCATAAAAAAAAAGCTTCACGTTTATTCCCGCATTGGATAGGTCGATGGAACCTTGACTCAACTGAACAATCCTTTCCCCACATTCCATCCAATTATCGAGACTGCGGATTAAGTGACGGAACGCACTCAATGCCGTGGTTCTCTTGTATAGCGAAGAAATAAACATATTTTTATAATCTATCTGGATCGGAATTAAACTCACAACCAAGGGCCAAGGACTAGTCCTAAGCCATCTTTTACATATTTCATAAATATTGTATCTTGTTAACGAATTTCTATGACGATTTTATAGTTACAATCATAAATACTCATTTAATTATGAACCCATTTTTTTTAAGTCTTGAAGTCATCGTGACACAGGGACAGCATCCGATTGTGAACTGTGGTTATGGATTCCTACTTAGGTTTTTTTTTCCAAAGAAAAACATAACGATGTTAAGTTACGACACTTAATACGTAAGAAATCGATGGAAGTGTCATAGCACAAGGTATTCTTTTTTTATCTCAGTAGGATGACGGAGATAGTATTTTTTGAATAACATTAAATTAATCTAAATTGTTTTAAACCATTTTATTATTTATACATTAAACTAACTTCAGCAATAAACGATATCAACTGAACTGAAACTTTGTTCTCTGAGAATTTTCTCCCAACTTGTAAGACATTGCCCTAATATATTTCAAGTTTAAATAGTTGTATGGTAAAATTTGTTCGTGCGTGAAAATATTTTCAGAAATAGAATTTAAGACGCATTTCCTTATTATTGACTAGTATTACTCGTGGTTTTGCTCGCATAGACTATATACTATTACAAGTTTTTTGCCGTGTGTTCCCGGCCTGGTACTGGTGGTGTCGTAAGAGGCGACTAAAGTATGTGTGGTAGAGTCACGTCACCAGCATTGGCAGCACGCACGGGCAGACTCCTCCGGCTCATTTCCACCTCCGGCATTTAAATCGTCGTGAAGTAGTAGCTTTATGTCACTGCGCTTCGCATCAGGTAATGCCGGGCTCCGGTGCCTAATCCCTTAAAGGCCGGCAACGCACCTGCAGCTGCTCTGGTATTGCAAAGGATCGTGGGCAGCGGTAATCGCTTACCATCAGGCGACCCGAAAGCTCGTTTGCCTTGTAATTTTCCATAAAAAAGAAACAAGTGCATGTGGATAGCTTTAACTTGGGACGTAAATTACTAATCTTTGGTATTTTTGGCTAGGAATTAATTATTTAACATTTTCATTTTCTACTTTTCAATGGAACGGAACGCTCAACCCGCAATGCCTTGAGAAACACAATATTTCTTCCTGATATTTGGAAGCGTGAAGCTAAAAAATACAGCTATAATTTTACTATTAATATAAAGCTATAACTCAAAGTAAAATTGAATTGTTTTTCAAACATGAAATATTAGGATCATCTATCAATTGTTTAGATAAAAAGAGACAATTTTGATTAGAATTTCGACACAGGTTCCGTAATAAATATTACTGTATTTTTTAACATCTTTAAAATGTTATTCGACACTTATGAAATGAAAATACTTATATAAAATTGAATGTAGCGGAATTTTAACCTACGCCTTTTGAAAATTTCGAGAGCTTTACTGTTAATGATAAGTTATTAAAAAAGTTTTAAGTGAAACTTACTGTAAACACGATGATTGTCAGTTTCTATATTATTGTCAGTTGCTATGATTAAAGTGTAACTTTAGTGGAAAATCTTCCTTCCGCTCAATTTTCGAGACATAGTGTTTGATTGTGGACCTCACCACTGCCCTTAGTATCAGATACTTGAGCTAGGATTTGAAAATATTTTACTCCTCCAAATGGAAATCGAACCATAACTGTTTATAAGTTACAGCTGTATCACTGCGCAACGACGGCTTCTACAATGTATTAGTTTCATATATTAATTTCACTAACAGGGTTTTGTACCTTTCAATACGGTACTCTAAAAAGTATTTAATCAAAAGCCTACACAGCAATAAATTATTTAAAATCGTCGAAAAAACTATTAACTTTTACTACCATTCATCATATTGCAGAAAAAATATATGTGAAAAAATATACGAATATGGTATGAAATAAATTTTGGTTTATATCTTTTATAACAAAAGCACAACAAATATATGTAAATTATATGATAATATTTTATTATTGTGTACTTTAAATAACAGAGACATTTTTTTATTATTTTCAGGCATCTTCCACGTTTGAGGCCATCGTGGCCTAATGAGACATCGTATAACTGTAAGCGTAATGATTGTGGATTCGATTCCCACGCTAGGAAATGAAATAGTTAATAATTATTTTCTTTACTAGGAACAGTTTCCTCTGCCTACCTTGATATATACAATATGTCACGTCACACTATGAAACAAAACGAAGCAAACTTCAAGATAATTCTTGAAGTCTAAATATCTAATGATAAAAAACATTACGTTACGATAGCAATAAATATATTTTAAATACATTTTTTTCCTACTTATGTATGTTCAATCTATTTAAACAAACTGGGCTACGAAAAACGCGTGTGGTCGCCACAATTATAATCAATTTTAAAGTATATTAGAAATATGTTTCAAATATCACATGGGAGAAAGATGTTATTTAAAATTTGCTATAATACATTTTTTTATCAGCTCCACGCTGTACCCCAGATGTATTAGGGTAGGCAGACAGAGCTTAGCGTTAAGACACTCCACTCTCCACTTTGCGTCGAAATCTGGAGGCTTTGCTAGTTGAGTGGCGGAATTCAACGCAGCGTTTTGCCTCGATCAACACCAGAACGATGAAATAAAAAAAATACATGAGCGGGCATCGAATCTACAACCTGTCTCGTTTAAAATTGCACGCTTGCGGCCCTGCACCAAGACTAGAACTCCCTCTTACTGCTTCCCTACACTCACTAACTTACCTTCATGCCAGATTCCAACTTTATAAGTCTATCAGTTCCGTCTGTGTCTTGTATGTCATCCACTAAGCAACGAAAGAGTGGTCGGCTCCAACATTTATATATTTCGTTTATACATTTTTATATACAAGTGACGTCGTCGTGGCCCAGGAGCACAAGGATGTGACTGTAACGCGGCGGTTGTGGTTTCGATACCCACTCCAGGGAATAAATTATTATTTATTGACATTTTCATTCCTGAAGTCTGCCAGAAATGCAAATGCCCGGCGTTGGGTTCCTCTTTCTTTCTTGGAGTCTCTTAACACTGGGTTCCCTCTGCTCACAGCGTGAAGGTGATTTATGTACAGGTGATTGGTGGACCGATAGATGAATTGATACAGGCAAAAAATTATTGCACCTCATATAGCATGGTTCGAATTTTTATAGTTTTCAAGATGTAGGCCATTAAAAGATGTTTTTCCAAATACCAAAATAGCACAATAAAATGCTCTAGAAACTTTTTACCTGACTGCGGTGCAAGCAAAAAGAGAGTTACGTTTTAAACGCGTATGTATGTATATACCTACATAGGTCCGTTTCTTTGTTCTCTTTTTTCCCGCAATTGTTAAACCAGTGAACCGATTTTAATAAATGATAGTACGGCGTTAGATTTATTTTGACGGCGTTAGTGTTACTGGATACATTAATTTAGTTTATACAGTTTCTTTTTTTTTGTTGTTTTTTATTCTCTATTTTGTGGTTTTTCACGGACTCCTAGTATTTTTGTATACTTTAGTGTATAATAATTAAATGTATATAAATTAATTTTATTAAAAAAAACCGACTTCAAACAACAAACTAAAAAATAAATAGTAATTTTACATAAAGTAAACTGTACTTTGATTTTGTTAAACAAAAACAATTTAGAAAGATTTTATAATTTTGAAGTCAATGTCAAGCTAATGTTACAACAACCTTCCTACAGTATATAATTACTAAGCCTGTTTGCTTTACTTGGCACCGACTTCGAAATTATAAAATCATTTTTCATTTTTGTTTAACAAAAAAAGTACGTTTTACTTTATGTAAAATCATTTTTTTTTACTTTTTAGTTTGTTGTTTGAAGTCGGTTATTTTCTTGTTAAAAAATTTTTATGATATATGTTAAAAAAGATATACATATAAGATTATGTTATAGTTTTTATAAAAACTATAAACATACTTTTCTACATCAAGTTTTACAAGTTTCAGCTTCACGTTAACACGTATTAAGACACACTATTCCCCACTTACCGCTGCATTTCCGAGGCATTGCTTGTTGATTGGCCGACCTCAAGGCAAATGCTTTGTATCGACATCAGAACGAAGAAATGGAAATATAAATTTAAATAAATATTTCATTTCCTCGAGTGGGGATCGAACCCAAAATAACCCAAAATTTAAATATCCTTCCCTTCAGATATATTCAAACCCACAACCACTGCATTTAATCAATATCACATAATGTCACACTGCGCCACCATGGCTACAATAAATTTTGTTATTCAAACTTAACTTTACTAGCATATTTAGTCTACACTATAACCTGTCTGGCAAGTGAGATAGGGTTAGAACAATAAGTGGCATTGAAGCGAAAACCAGATAGCACAAAATTAATTTATACCGGGGTGAACTAAAGGATGCTTGTATATCGGTGTAACTTAGTCGGTGCTGGCTACTACCATCTTTGTATGCAAATATTATATTTTGTGTGTAATATGTAGGCTTATTTTGAAATATTGTATCTTCACATGAGGTTTATGTAAACACATTATTTGCCAACCTTTATGCAGGATACAGAGTGAACATAAAGACCTGGAAATCAATGCCAATGCAATTATAAAGGCCAGTTTAAACAGGGTGGTGGGTTAGTCAAAGTACGGTAAGATAGAGCTGAATGTACCTTATGTGGTTTGTATAAAATCAGACTTAAATATTTACAAATTTTCTCAAACATATATTTTTATAAATACTTTCATAATAGTTCAGTACACAATATATAGTAAACCTATATTTTTGTAAATACCTTCAGTAATAGCCGCCTTGGAAGTAATGAAGTCGTAGTGAGGTATTCTGAGGCCGTACAACAACTACCTGGACGTCAACGACCAAATTAACAAAGGAAACGGTTTTTGCGTTTCATCACCGCATACATTCTGTGTCTTCTTTGTTCAGTGGCGGAACTCAACGCCGCGCTTTTTGTTTTTTTCTGACACACACGTCACATGCTTGTGCTCATTCGCTACGACTGGGCTCTTTTCTATATGATGATATATTCTTTTAGCTTCACACTTCATCTTTAGCAGGGTAGCCAGAGAGAACTGAGCACCAAACGCCTCTGGATACCTAAACTAGTACCTAGCATAACAGCGACGTCCGCTGTCATTAACCTCTTTAAAAATTTTCTGCGAGGCATATGCAATATTGTATTCTTGAAAGTTCAAATTAGGTCTCTCTCTCTGCAATATTACATAATTAACAATGCACCAGCAAAGATCTTTTAACATTAACTTTATTCATAATTCCTCTGATTGAATCATAAAAAACTGAATCATAAAAAAGTGTTTTCTTTTTATTTCAACACATGAGTTAATTACAACTTCTCCTTAATTCTAACACACAGAACCAACTGAAGGAAAATGTGGGAGATGCGTGAAACTGAATGTATTTTTACATTAAAATGAATCAATAATAAGACAAGGCGTTTAACACCACCGTAATAAATAACGTGAAGAATCAGTATGTAGAAGAAAATTCTAACACAAATTTCACTTAAGCGGGCTTATGGGTAACTTTTATGAGTCGCTGTAGGACTATAAAATAACAAAGCTGGCCCATAATGTATTGTTCAGAATATACATTATAAAGCGGCCAAATATGGTATGCGGGTAAGCGCGGTTTTATCTTTTCACTTAGATTTTTATTGGTATAACAATTTATTGCTGGGAAGGTAGAAAAATATATAGAACTTAGTAGAGTTGTGGCGCAGGAGCAGGAAAGATTGTAAGTTCGATTAACAAACGAGGAAATCAAATATTTAATATTTTAATTTTCTCGCTTTGGTAACGAAGTAAAGCGCGGCGTTAAGTTTCGCTGTTCAACACAAAATGCCTTCAGAATTCAGGGGAAAATGGGAAACAGAAAAGTCTTAATGGCAATGGAGTGTGTGGATGGAAATCATAACTGAAACCAAAAACAGAAAAAATATTAGATCTAGCAAGTAACAATATATATTTTTAATCCGTTTAACAGCAAACTGGGAAAAACTGTTAAGAAAATTAGCGGCGTTTCGACTGAAATCCTTTAATGATCTCTTTGCAATTGCGATTTGTGGTAAAGTTTTTTTTTATTGAAAATAAATCAAAGCCAAATATTTCTTTCATTTATTTTATTTATGTACAGATTACGTCTTACAGATTGAATAGTAGTACTATACCATACATCAACCCCGGTTCTCGTATCAGGTGGCAGCTTAACGTAAAAAAACACCAAAACCGGATCCCCCATAATCAGAATTAAATGAAACTTTCATCACCAGTATACACTTCAAGAGTAGTTTAAGTTTTCCAATTAAATAAGAATCATCGTAATCGGTTGGCGGAATATTGAGTTATTCGTCCATTTGTTGCGAACATACTTAATGCAAATTTAAGACTTATGTGATTTTCTCATGGATACCATTGTTAGAAATGTATCAATCTAATATGGAACCACATGGGACGAACCAGCTGTCAAATATATCGTTAAAAATATCTTTAAAATCGGTTTACGCAGTCAAAAGCTCTGCAACAAGCATAAAAAAATACAGTCGAATTGACAACCTTTTTTTCATACAGATGAAGTTGGTAAAAAATTAAAGAAATAAAAACTACAACCATATTTTTCGACTTGGAACTCCCCGTTTAAGTACTATGAAACTATAGGTTTTAAAGGACAACAACGCACTTATTGATCATCTGATGATCCTTGGGGTCGTGGACGGTGGTGATCACCAAGTCTTTACCATAAGAAAGCCCATGGTGTCTCAGTAGGACAATGTTTCACTGCAAGCGTTTTGTTCGTAGATTTAAAACCTTATTTATATTTCTCCGCTGTGATAACAAACACAAACACTATATTACACAAAACATTAAAATTAAGGCTTTCGTTATGTAATTTAGTGTAATATAGAATTTGCCTTCTCATAATGAATAAACTACATAAAAGCGTCGTAATACTGTGTTCT
The DNA here is from genome assembly GCA_917862395.2 of Heliconius sara. Classification (NCBI taxonomy): domain Eukaryota; kingdom Metazoa; phylum Arthropoda; class Insecta; order Lepidoptera; family Nymphalidae; genus Heliconius; species Heliconius sara. The sequence continues at coordinate 9,723,548 of OU860787.2, read as the reverse complement.
CATTACTATTCTTTGTCAAACATATTACCACTTATTATCCACAAAGAGTCGACACAAAAAAAAATGTAAGAGAGTAACGCCATTAATGTCAGCTATTCTGTTAATGTAAATGCATACACTATGAAGATGTAGTGCGAGTTTGAATACAGACATTACTAAATATGTCTATATTTAATATATTAAATACATAATAATCAATCAATCAATCAGCTTCACGCTGTATCCCGTACACAGCAGGGTAGGCAGAGGGAAGCTAGTGTTAAGACACTCCGAATTCTCGGAATGCCTCCAGCATTGCGTGTTGAGTGGCAGAGCTCAACGCCGCGCTTTTGCCTCGGACAGTTTCAGAACGAAGAGATGGAAATATAAATTTTAGTAAATATTTCATCTCCTCGAGTGGGGATCGAACCCACAACCAGTCGGTTTTACAGTTGCACTTTGTGCCGCTGCGCCACGACTGGCCTCAAAAAATGATAATACATAATAATCATTTAAAAATTCAATTTGAAATCGCAATCTCAGGAACATAACTGATGTAGCGATGGATGCGACTGTAAAGGCGACAGTTGTTATTTCAATTCCCAACCAGAGGAATGATTAATACTCTCATTTCTTTGCTCTGGTGATGAGGCAAAGCACGTCGTTGAGTTTCACCACTCTATTCGCAAGACCACCAGACACAATGCGGTGAAAAAAGGAAACGGAAATGTCTTAATGGGAAAGGAGTGGTACATTCCATTCGCAGATTCTCTTTGCCTACTCTGCTATACTAAAAACATATTTATAGCTTTCATGTACCTATTACTACTTGTATATACTTAGCTGCTATTTCAAAATAATTACAAAATTGTCAAATCATGCTTAAAAAACTGGTTATGTGTTTCGTATCAATTTCAGGTTTATACTTCCAGTTGACCAATTGGACGTATAAAATTATAGAAGTTGACAAACTTAAGTTTGCACTCATGTGTACTCTTTTTGTAAGAAACTAATTGTAAATATAAGTGAGTAATGCTTTTTTTTTTTATTAAATACTTAAAAAAAATTCCCTCTTCTGATGTTTTCCGTTTATATGTATATATTATACTTTCTCATTTGGTACCAAATATCATAACTGTAGTTTCATGGAAAGTACCCTTAGGTTTTTCGCTAAAACATCCGCTTTTGACAAAATATATTTAGTTTCGCATTTTGTATAATGAAAATTAATAATAGCCGGTATGAGTAAGTACAGAATACATCAAAGTGACTGCAACATGCGGTCGCGAAAAGCTACAAAATGAATTCATATGACTCTTTGAATTATTTATAAAAGTATCATTACAGGAGTACTCATTTTTATATATTTATTAAGGTTCCGTACCTTAAAAGGTTCTTATTTTTATTTTAATATTTAATATATTTCATTGAAAATAATTTATATGACATACATGCCACTCTCACACACACAATATTATTGTCCATACAATATTGACAATAATATTGTTCAATATATGGCCTCACATACTACACAATATTATTGACAATATTTTACTTTCTAAAATGGACAAAAAGAAAAAGCCGTTACTTTTGTTAATGATTTTAGCTTACTTACAAAAAAGGCAATCATTTTTTTATCAATAATGAAGATTCATGATTCAAGAATCATGATTATATTAATAATGAATTACAACTAATAGAGGTCCTTCGTGGCCCAGGGGCACAATGTGTGACTGTAAACGGGACAGGTTGTGGGTTCTATTCCCGCTCGTGGAAATAAAGTATTTAATATTTTAATTTCTTCGCTGCAAGCGAGTCGTCGCAAGTCAAAGTCGAAATTCGCCTGAGAGAAAACCGCAGCGTTGAGTTCCACCACCCCACACGCTATGCCTCCAGAATTCAATGGAAAATAGGGAAAACGGCGAAGCACTGCTTAATACCATGGTGAAGAATCTTAGTCCCTTTATTATCGACTGTATGCCGCACACAGCAGGGTAGACAGAAGGAACCTACGGATATAATGAATTTATATCCTTTCTTTATAGCTTACTAAATAGTTTTAAAAATTTAAAGGAGATTTCGTAGAGAAGCTTATATTGTTCTAATATTATAATTCTAATATTAGCTTATATTGTTTTAATATTGCTAACACTAGGTTCCCTGTGTTTACCCCGCTATTTGCGAGACACAGCGTGAAGCTGATTTAAAAACTGTTATTATTTACATTTTATTAAGATTTTTCTGATTATATTCTTGAAAACTAACAACATATGAATTGAGGTGTGCGCTGTAGGTTTTGTGTATTGTTTAACGATTACGTTGACTCAGAAGCATCTTCATACCTCCACGCAATCTTGAGATAAATATCTTGAGATAGATGTCTTGAAAAACACGGATGTGATGAACAACCGCCTCCTTTGAAGTCTTGCTTTCAACCCAAATTTATATATATATATATATATATATATATATATATATACACACACATTTACGATTTCTAATGTGTGTCTGTGTGTGTGTTGTCAACGCCTGTCTCACGGACCAGTTTAATGCCAAAACTCTGGAACGCCAGTTCACTGTGTTGTTATGGAGATAAGTAATTTTGGGGATGTGAAGTGAGGCAGGTTCACGAAACCACATTACACATCGACGTTGGGTCAAAAAGTTATACAATTTTTTCGATTGACCCAGTCTCACAGACATGGGTCTCCAATGGAGAGTTAATAAACATAGTGAACAAGATTGGACGCAAGTGAGACCCCTGCAAAACACCATCATCGAAGTACTACAGAAAATGTTCTATTTTCCAAGTAACACTTAATGCATTGTAAAAAATACAATAATATTTGCATCAATAAATCATGTGACAGACAATCAAATTCCTTACTAAAATATGTGTATACAATTTGCTTGTGCGAGTCCAGCCAATATTATATTTTCTGTAAGATCAAGTAAATTGGCACATATTGCCCGAGAAGGAACAAACCCATGTTGTTAAATGCACAAACTCTGTTTCAAATGAAGTTGTACGAAGAGACAAATAAGCGATTCTAGTTCTAAAATTTATAAAATGGACGTAGGTCTGTAATTTGATTTTAAATCTACGCTGTTTGCTACTGAACTGTGCTGTGTAGGCTGAAATATGACAGTTTGTAACGACATATTAAATATAATTAGGCAGCATGATTAAGGCAGCCATTTTTTCGTCTAAGCTTTTCAGATTCCTCTGTAGAAGAAGAAAAATTCAGAGTTTCAGAGTCTATATATACATATATATATATTTATTTATTTATTTTTTATTTATTTATTATACATAAGTAGTATTAGTAGCTAACTGCTCTTTTCCACGTATTCCAAGGAATCTCTGTAATCAGAGTTTTGAGTAGAGCTATTTATGTACACCAATGCAAAATAAGAGGCAAACATAGCACAGATTCTGCCACTTATTCCATGTCTTGAAATGTACATGAATGAAACGAAGAGTGTTGTTACGCTATAGTTTCTATATATACCCAGCTGAGAACAGCCAATGAGCAAAACCGAATAAAAATACATGTTAGTTTTTGTTTCATTACTGCAAGCCTCTCTCACAGCGTGCATTAGATTAATGAACCCAACCTAGTAGCCGTGACAAATTATTACGATCTCCACTTTCATTACATTAAGAATTATTTGTAGTCAAGTAACGTAACCTAACACGGTAAAAAAAAAATTGCTCTAAATTAAATACCACACAAATATAATATATAGAGTATGAGGCCAGTCGTGGTGCTGGAGTGTGACTGTAAACGTGACGTTCGATCCCTACACATGGAAATTAACTATTTATTTAATTTAATATTTTCATTTCTTCGTTCTGGTGTCGAGGCAGCTCGTGGTGTTGAAATTCACCACTTAACACGCAAGGCCTCTAGACACAGAGTGTCTTAATAGTAGGTTCCCTCTGTCTATTCTGTGAAGTTGATTTATATATAGAGAATATATTAAAACAGGATACTATCATCCAAAGCTTAATCTCACTTCAATAAACTTAGAGGGGCACGGCGTTGTGAGAGTTCCTTTGTATGCATTTGGCTACAAGGAGCTGAGTTAAAATGAAGTTAATCATGTTAATTGCTTGTATTTCACATTGTTATAAATGTACGTATCTTTTTTGTTTTTATCTTTTAATCGACTTCAATAGAAGGAGGAAGTTCTAAAATCAACTGTATTTTTTATCTATTTTTATTAGATAAGTTTTTTAGCCAATGCTACAACAATTTTACTAAAAGATCAAATTACTGAAGCCTATTTGTTTTATTTTGGCAATTACTTAAAAATAAAAAAATAGTAATTTGATGTTTTTTGTTCAATTAAATCAAAATACGTATTACTTTACGTTTTTTTAATTTTTTTTTTTGTTTGAAGTCGGTTTTTTTAAATTTCATTTTTGTTAATTTAGAATGTAAAGGAATTATTACAATTTCATGTATGTTCTTAAATAGTTATAATTGTTGATATTGAATTCTACATTTAAAAATCCATAGAAAATAAAAATATATCTATTATTATTATATACCAGGGCAATCATGGAGATCATGACGTCGTTCTTAAATTTTATTCAGTTTCAGTTTTTAAGTATCGTACAGTCAAACATTCCTTATATATATAAAATTGAAATTCTAACCTTTTCACTCATATGTTTCAACTACAGAATCAAAGTAAATCAAAATTATTTTTGAAATTTAGGTAACAAAAATATATTATGTTATTTTATTTTCAACTAAATGGTCTGAATAGATAACATATTTATACCCATATATAGTAGAACTTTCTGCTTCAATTAACTTTCTAGTTGCAAACTTTCCCACACCATTCATAGTAGCTGTAGTTTGCAAGAAATTAAGCTGAGCTGGATCAAATTAGGGTGTTTGCTAATTTCACTATTCATCTATCTTTTGGAAAGATTTAGATGATCCCGCACATAGCGTAGTAGGTAGAGGGAACCTAGGAACCTAATGTTAACACTTCGTTCACAATAGGACACCTCCGTTTACCACTTGCTGCCGGATTCTGCAAGGTTTGAGTGTTGAGTCGCAGAACTCAACACCTCGCTTTGCTTCGTTACCGGAGCGAAGATATAAAAATTATTTTTTTTTTCCCACGATTGGGAATCGAAACCAAAACCTGTCGCGTTTATAGTCACGCGCTTGTGCCCCTGTGTTATAATTGATCTCAATATATCACTTAATTTATCTAAATTTCAATATTATTTATATATTCAGCTAACTTTTGCAATAAGCGATATCAAGTGGAACTTCGTTCTCTGAGAATTTTATCCCAACTTGTAAAACATTGCCCTCATATATTTTAAGTTTAAATAGTTGTATGTTAAAATTTGTTCGTGCGTAAATTTTCAGGAATGTAATTTTGTTGTTTAAAACTCATTTTCTTATTTTAGACTAGTATCTCGCTCCTGGTTTTGCTCGCATGGATTTTTCATGGATATTTTAAGTATGTGTAGATGAGTTAAAAAATATATAATTTTGCGACTCACATATATGCTTAGAAACCGTATAAAAAATTGTATATAGAAAGGATTTCAACCTACGCTTCTTAAGTTTAAGTTTCTAAGATTTTAAATAAGTATAATAATCATGACCATTGTCTTCGAAGAGATTTAAAAAAAAAAACTAATAATATTTTTTTTAAACAATGACTTCTAACACGGCGAAAATTTTCTTAGATGGAATAGAGACTGACGCCTGAACTAGAAATTTCTGTGTTTCAGGCCCCTAACACAGTACAAGGGGAAGAACCTGACCTGTAAGGTGTTTTTATGTTCATGAAGTTACCTTCATGAACATAAAAACTTAGTTAGTTTTCGTTGTTCATTTTTGCTTTTTTACACATTTTAAATAAAATTGCAAAGTGTTCGAAAGTCAGGTATCCAAAAATCTAAACAAGTATTTAATAAAAAGCCCACACAACAATAAATTATTTGAAATCGTTGAAAAAACTATTAACTTTTACTACCATTCATCATATCGCAGAAATATATGGTTGTATGTAGGCATGAAATAAATTTTGGTTTATAACTTTTATAACAAAAGCACAAAAAATATATATACTACTATTTTATTATTGCGTATTTTAATCTATCCTTTTATTACAATGGACGTGGGTTCGATTCCCACTCTAAGAAATGAATTATTTTATATTTTCTTTACCTCGCTCTGGTAAGAAGACAAAGCGAGGCATTACGTTCCACCACTTACATTAGATTTCAACTTTTAATTTATATTTATTTCATTTTTTATTAGATTTAAAGTCTAGCAGCTTTATCTGTGCCATTTCTGTCTTCCACTAACAATGACATTCTGGAGGCATTACATGTTAAGTGGCAGAACTCAATGCCGCGCTTTGCCTCGATACCAGAGCAAAGAAATGGAAATATACCGATAGTCGGCAACTGTCGAAAATAATAATTGGCCTGGCCTATATACTAATATTATATACTAATATTAATATATTACCTATATACTAATATTAATATATTTATATATACATTTTTATATACAAGAGATTGATGGACTGATACATAAATCGCTACGTTAACAAAGAAAATCATTCCAAAAAATTATAAGACTATTAAAAGACTTTTTCCAAATACCACGCTAGTACAATTAAATGCTCTAGAAACTTTTAACCCCACTAAGGCGATAACTAAAAAGAAGGTTATGTCTTCATCGTGTATGTATGTATGTATGTCCGTTCTTTTGTTCCCTTTCTTTCCATATCCAGTGAACTGATTATGATAAATAATAGTACATTGGTAGATTTATTTAAATAGTGTGAATGTTACTGGACAAATTCATTAAGTTCATGAAATCGGGTTTTTTGTTTGATTATAATTCACTTTTTTTATTTGTTTTTCACAGATTTGTTGTGTTTTTGTATACTTAGCTCCATTTGAATATAAAAAAACCGGTGAATTGTGATTCAGACTCAGCCGACTGAAGCTTCCAGTTTCTGGATTGTAAGTCAACCAGAAGTATAATTTGTAGAAGTTGACAAATTTAAATTTGCGGGACTATGCGCTCATTATGTATGACATGAACTAAAAATATACGTGTATATTGTTTTTTTTTTATATTTTTCCACAGAAATGTTTTATTGTCTTTATATATCAGTGTTAAGTAAGTAGGTATGTTTGTTTAAAAATTGTGGTTTTTTATATTCTTTAGTATTTTTCGAAATTCAAGTATGCTATAAAATGTTACCCAATTTCAAAATTCATGTAGGTATATCGACATTCTCACTTGCTAAATTTGGTTTAAAGTTAATTAATACACTATATCTATAAACTTAAAGTAAAGTAAAGCTTCAAAATTAGTAAAATTTTATAAAATTTATGCACGCGAACACAAACTAGGAAAGGAATATACGATAATAAACACAAATATAACAAAAAATAACACGGTTAGTCAAACAGTACGCTCGGAGAGTTCGTTTAATTTAAAATAAAAATTAGTGTTACCAGTTCAAAACGAAATAAAGCGCGTTTAAAAGTATGTACCTGAAAAAGAGGTTAAGAGGTGAGCTGACTGTACTGCTTTGTGAGGACTGCTTTATACAGTTCCGGTACAGACAAATGTTTTTCATTAGAAACAAAATTATATTTGCGACCGTTGTGGCGTAGCCGCATAACGTCTGACTGTAAGTAAACGCAACGGTCGTGGGTTCCATTCCTACTCGAGCGAATAAATTATTTTCGTTTCCACGCTCTGGTTATAAAATAAAGCGTGCCGTTGAGTTCGGACATTCAACTTACAATTTTCTTTTTTTAATGAAATAGCGTTTTGCGTTTGTTTTGAAAATTGCCTGGAAAGTAGAGATTAGAGTGTCTTAGGACTAACTTCTCCCCAGTCTACCCTGCATTGTGCTGGATTCAGCGTGATACGGATCGTCGTGATGTATCTACTACGACAGCATCTGACTGTGTACCCGATAGTTGTTGTTGTTAATATCCAATTATGAGGAGTTTTGTTCCTGGCTTTAGTAAGAGAAAAATGTGGTGTTGGGTTCCCCAACTCGACGCTTACTGTCTTGAAATGTTGCAAGATATGAGTGTGAAGAATGGATTGTTTTTACATTAGCTTCTCTAAGTATACTCAGCTGAGTACGAGTAATGACCAAAACCAAATGAAAATATATCTTTATTTTTGTTTCATTACTACAAGCCTCTCTTACAGCGCGCATTAGATTAATGAATCCAGCCAAGTAGCCTACACAAATAAATTCTGTCTCCACTTTCATCGCATATTAAAAAATGATAATAGTTAAGTAACGTAACCTAACACCGTAAAAAAATATATTTAAAAAAATATATATATATATTGTTCATTCAAAATTAAATCAAGTGACACAAATGTGTGACTTGTAAGCGAGACTGGTTGTGGGTTCGATCTCAGCTCTATGAAACGAAATATGAATTTAGATTTGTTTTTATTTCGTCGCTCAGGTGACGAGGCAAAACGCAGCATTGAGTTCTGCCACTCAATATTCAATGCCTCCAGAATTCGGAGTATAGTGGGGAACGTAGTGTCTTAACACTCCTGTGCCCACCCAGTTGTGTGCGGGATACAGCGTAAAGCTCATTTATATATAGAATATATTTTTAAGAGAATATTATCCAAAGCTTAATCACGTTTCAATAAACTTAGCAGGACCGGGTGTTGGAATCGTTCCTTTGTATGCATTTGGCTACAAGGAGCTGAGTGAAGATGAAGTTAATCATGTTAATTGCTTGAATATTACATTGTTAATATATATTATATATACGTATTATCTTTTTAACCGACTTTAAAAAATGGTGAAAGTTCTCAATTTGACGGTTTTTTTTATTATTAGATAAGTCTTTTATAAGTTCGAAATTAGTGAAGCTAATGTTACAAAGAACCAATAACAGTATCAAATAACTAAGCCTGTTTGTTTTACTTGGCATTAACTTCAAAATAACAAAATACTTATCAATTAATTATAATTTTTTTAGCTTACTATTTGAAGTAGGTTTTTTGATATATCTTAACTATTTTTTCCAGTATTTCGTTACTCATTCGTTCGACGTACTCAACTACTAGTGCCTGCCATCGTTTGTATCTCATTACGGATTCGATCAACTAAACTGACTCGGTGTATCCTACGAAGAGATCGCATCTCCACAGCATTCATCTTTTTTTATTCTTCTTCTGTAATACCCACGTTTCTCTGCCGTATAACAGAGTCGGTACCAACACTGTATTGTGTATGGCCAACTGTGCAAGTGTTCTGACGTTTCACTGTCTCATTAATGCATCTAAGGTATCATTATCTCCGTTATCGTCAGCAATAAGCTTTTCTACATCCATCTCGTATCTTTCATCTCTACTATACATACTTCCCAGGTATACCACTACATTCACTTGTTCTTATATCTTACTATTTACACTGATCTTGCAGTCCGGCTTAGACCATTATTTTCACATTCTTCTTTCAGAGTGTCTTATATACTCGTATATAAAATTTCGAATTCTAGCCTTTTCTTTTAATCAAAAGTTTCAAGTACAGGATCAAAATAAATCAAAATTATCTTTCAAATTTAACCAACGAACATCTATTTATTATGTTATAAGATCTTTGATTTTCACAAGTATTACATATTATAAATTAATTTATTTAACTGGATTAATATATATTTTTGAAACTCTACGTTTTCAAACACTTCGCCTTAGTCCGTGGTCATGGTCTACCTGAGTATACACAGATTAATCCGGTTGAATAGTTTTATTTAAATCTATTATGCTATTTTCTTTTCAACTTAACGTACTAGCTAACGAATAGATCACATACATACATAATACAGCTTTTGGCTTCTATTAATTTTCTAGTTCCAAACTTTCCAATGCACCATTCACAGTAGCTGGTAGTTCTCTAGAAATTGAGCTGAGCTAGATCAAATTAATGCGTTTGATGTTTTTGCTATTTATCTATATTTTTTAAAAGGAGAGATTTCTTTAAAGGAGAGATTTGCTACAGCCTGTATTCGGTACGGTAGACAGAGGGGACCTGGGAACCTAGTATTAACATACTCCGTTATAATAGGACATTTGTGTTCCCCATATTGCCACCGAATTCTGGAAGCATTGAATGTTGAGTGGCAGAACTTAACGCAGCGCTTTTCCTCGTTACCAGAGTGAAGATATAAAAATATAAAAGATTTCATTCCCTCGAGTGAGAATTCGCTTGTGGTCTTGCTCTACGACTGGCCTCAATATAGTAATTAATTTATTTAAATGTAAAGACCATTTTATTATTTATATATTAAACTAACTTCAGCAATAACGTGGAACTTTTTTTTCCGAAAATTTTCACCCAACTGGGTAAAGCATTGCCCTAATATATTTTAAGTTTAAATAAATGTATGGTACAATTTGTTCATGCGTATATTTTCAGGAACAGAATTTTGTCGTTTAAAACTCATTTCCTTATTTTCTACTAACAGTTGTTTTGCTCGCGTTGAGTATACTTTTATGAATGCATAAGGATCAGCTCAAAAAATCTGATTTTTGAGACACAAATCCTAAATATTAAGCGTTTTCATCTATTCTAATACTAAATGTATATTTATAGCTCCACGCTGTGGTCCACATATAGTAGGGTAGGCAGAGGAAGAGGGTAGTATAAAAATATTTTAATTGTCACTTATCGCTCAATTATTAAGTTGAGGGACTTAGCGTTACGTTCTGTTTTGTTTTTAGAGCAAGAAAACAAATATACTTCTTACTTTTGAATGGTAATCAAAGGCCAATTATGGCACAGGGGAAAAGAGTGACTGTAAAGGCGACTGGTTGTGGGTTCCATCCCCACTCGAGAAAAATAATAATGAAATATTTATTTGAATTTATATTTTCATTTTTTTGCATTGTAAAATAAAACGTAAAGCTATCACAAGTGAACGATACGAAATGAATTAAATTATTGGATCTATATACAGTCGTGTCATAAAGACAAATCCAACGACATATATCAAAATATAAAAAAAATGGTTCTCTTTTGGGGAGTCGCATAAAAAAATTTAAAAAAATTAGCAAAGTAATTAAGACAGATATTTAATAAGAAGTATATTTCTTCTTAATGCCATCTTTGATTTTTGCGTTTTTATACTTTTTAAGCGAAAATGGAAAGTGTTCGAAACGTCGGATATCAAAAATGATATAATATTCAAATATACTAGATTTATTTGATAGTTTTTGCAATGACGGCTTCTACAACATATATATTATATATATTATTATTATATCCTTCATATTATTTAATTCATCTCGGTGACAGGATATTGTATATCAATACGGTATCCTAAAAAGTATTTAATCAAACATCTACACAATAATAAATTATCGTCGAAAAAATTGAAATCGTTGAAAAAACTATTAACCCCAAAAAATATATGTAGGCACAAAATATTTATTTTTTTATAACTTTTTTAACAAAGACAATAAATAAGTGTAAATCATATATGATACTTTGAGGCCAGTCGTGAGACTGGCTGTGGGTTCGATCTCTTCTCGGAGGAATGAAATATTTATTTACATTTATATTTTAATTTCTTCGCTCTGGTGTCGAGGCAAAACGTGGCGTTGCGTTCCGCCGCTCAACACGCAATGCCTGGAGGCATTGAACTTGGCGGAAAGTGTGGAACGGAGTGTCTTAACACAAGGTCCGTCTGTGTGCGGGATACAGCGTAAAGCTGAAAAAAAAACCTAAACGCTATCTCGAGATAAAATATCAAGACAGATGGACAAACGGACAACAAAGTGACCATATAAGGGTTACGTTTTTACCTCTGAGATAAGCAACCCTATAAATATTGTATTTTTTATTAGGTTATAAATTTTGAATACGAAAAGATTCGAAACAAAAAATATAATATTTTCTAAAAGTTGTACAAAACAAATCGACTGGTATTCTATATTTCTGTACCTCAAGACCCTCATTATAGGTATATTAAACAATTGACTAAAAAATCAACATTTTCTTTGCACAGAATCAAATTTGTATATACCATCCACAGTACATGTTATACCGCAATAAGCGTTCTAAACGAAAATTTCGTTGAAAAATAAAAACGGATATCTCGAAAATAAAACTCAATGTTCATAAAGTGAACCGCGAGTGCTGTAGGACCGCCATACTTTTACTTTTTAATAAAACCCAGGTGTTTCGACTTTTTCAAAATGCACTATATTGGCCCTCGCCGCACTGTTGATAACTAACGACAGGGGCGAAAATAGTCAACGCATTCAACTGGAAAATCGAAAACAGTTATATTAGGTATTGTTTGTTTTTTTTTCAATGTATTTGTTTTTTCAGCTTTATTTTTTTTCCTACTCATCACTCAATCATATTTTTGAGAAATAACGCGGTGAGTGACGGAATTCAACGCCGTGCTTCGTCTTGTAACCAGATCTTAATATGGTTCCTTCCTACTTAGAGGAATTGCAAAAGTTAATTCCTCTAAGTAGGAGTCGAATCCAAAACCGGGACATTTAATTCATGTATTTAGTTGTGGTGCCGCAACGGTCTCATTATTTGTTGTTATTATGATCTATATCTTTATATTTTCTCCGCTTTCTTGAATATATATATACAGCGGGAAAAAAAAAATCTACACAGTAACTTCCTTCAACGAGTGTCGAATTTCTCCGTTCCTTTCTTTCCAGCTAATTAGAAACATTACATGTTAAGTGACAAAACACTAAGTAGCGTACTTCATAAGAGGCTCATGTAAGAATTTTAAGCACAAAATGGTCAAAATTTATCCTAGCTCTATAAAATATGCAAACTATTCATAGACTGTTAAGAACTCGAATCGACTATAAAATAGCAATGAATATTTAAACTAAAAATTGTTTTAAAGCAATTTTGCTGGCTTTTGTCGCTAACATCAAGCGCAATCTCATACACACTCATACACCGTAATTATCCACAGCCGTACTGAGTATTAGAATGAATATAATTAAAAAATAAATAAATCACCGTCAGTTATAAAATGGTATACAAATATTGACAACTTTCTATTGAAGAGTTTGAATAAAAATTTTGTACAGTATGCTCTAGAAACCTTTATCTGGAGTTAGCTTCTATTGCCCAAAATAAATGTGGACCCACCGATTTTTTTAATTGACATGATGGGAACCTCTACTGAATTTTCTATGTTCAATTTTATATCGTAATATTTGTAGCCCCGTATTGTTTTTTTTTCTTGCTTATTTCTTAATATTTTAAAACTATGTTTTTAAAATTATTTTATAAGTTTCATAAACACTAGAAGACACGTTTCTAGACCAAGTCATACGTAGAATTAAGTAATTGCTATAGAATGTGATCAAAACTATATATTATATGAGCCTAAATTCGAATGATTTAATCGTTACCTCTGAATAATTTCAATATTCAGATCCTGGCTGCATCATCACACCAGCTCGTTGGTACCACAGCGAAGAAATGGACATAAAATTTTAAATAAATATTTCATTTCCTCGAGTAGGGATCGAACCCATAACCAATCGCGTTTATACTTACACTTTGTGTTGACTGGCCTCGTATAATCGAATATTTATATGAAATAAATGCTATTCTTATTTTGTACGCACATATTATCTGTGTTTTTATTACAAATTATATTATCGTAGGAGCTTAGTCAGCATTATCGATATTACCAAATTGTTCTTTTTTTATCCATTCTCATCACGATTCGAACCTACGACTACCACACTCTATCTAGGTCATAATACCAACAAGAAACGACAAAGGGTATCGTTTAAAGCAATTTTCCCGATAGCGTCCAACCTAATCTGTTCCCGAGCATAATTCACCAAAAGGAATCCTTTACCGAACGAAGTATGCCGCGGTTAACACAAGGCGTCCGCTTCAAAAGAAGATTGTTCAAAGGAAAAACTGAAAATAATATAAATTTTCATAAAAAAATGAAAGTGGGTGGTTACCCTCCTTTTATTCTATTAATATTTTAGGTTAATAAAAAAGGGTTGTGTATTTTATTAATCTATGACCTGTTAACTTTTATTTACAATTACGGTTTATTCACGCTTTATTTAATATCACATTTTTTATATAATTTAATTACAAAAATATTTTGACTTATATTACTATCTATAAATATATGAAACATTAAAGTGACTGATTGATTGAATAAATAAACACACACCCCCCAAATCCCTACATCTAGAAACTCTATTATACAAAATACGATTTTCTCTCTAATTTGGTACAACAAACGTATTTGGTACAAGAAACGCAATCAATGTTTCTTTTCATATACAACATATTTGGTTAAAAATTTGAGTTTCGTATCTAAATCATTAGCTCACCGCTAGCTATAAGGGTGACAAAACGCGACAGGTTGCTGGTTCGATTTCCACTTGAGGAAATAAAATGTTTAATATATTCATTACCTCACTCTGCTCCTTACCAGAGCTTGGTTTTGACTTTGACTCAGCACGCAACGCCTCCAGAATTCGGCGGAAATTAGAACGGTGTAAAGTGGGGAGTGGAAGTGTCTGAATGGAGTCTGAACGTCTTAATACTAGGTTCCCTCTAACTACCCTTCTATGTGCAGGACAAAGAGTAAATCTAAAAAATAATAAAGGAAGAATAATATTGCATCCCCTAACCATCGAGCACAATAAGACATGTCTCAATATAACATCACTCAAATAGCAAATTTTTGAATGCATTCTGTCGATATTGAAAAGTAATATTGCACAATAACATGCAGCAACTATGTTAGTTGTTTACATCGTTAAATAAGTTTTATAAGGACACTAACCAGTTAAAGCTCTAATATTGCTAACTAGCAGATAAGAAGAGGCCAGTCGTGGCCAATGTGGCCAGAAATGTAAATTATAAATTTAAGTATATATTTCCTCCTCGAGTGAGGATCGAACCCACAACGCCGCTGCGCTGCGCCACGACTTACATACAAACAATTTGTTTCATATATTTCAATATTTTTATATATGTTTCAATATTGTATACTCCGTGGAAAAATATTCGTCAATTGGTTGTATTATTAACGCTCTAAATGTTGTATATTAAAACATGTATTAGGCACGTTGTCACGGCAATGGCCTCGCCAAGTCAGTAAGCAGCCAGTTGCATATATGAACAGCTCTTATTTAATTATGTTTAAAGAATGTTCACTTGGCTGGTTTTTTTTTAAAAGTTGTTTTGGTGGGATTAGTTTTATTCCTAAAACTTTTAAAGTAGCCTTAATTCATTAATAACATGGTATTTGGTAACATGGTATATTCAATATTTAAAATATTACAATGAAAAAAAAACAAAGGCTATCGTGGCACAGCAGCACAGCATCTGAGTGTAATTATGTGAATTGTGGGTTCGATTCCTACTCAGAAATAATTGTTTCATTTACTGCTAAGATGACATGAGTGGCAATGAAAATCGTCACTCTTTACACAATGCCTTGAAAATTCAGCATAAAATGAGGAACAGAATGGTCCTTCGGTTTTTATTTTGCACTCCCGCTATATACGATATAGCGTAAAGTTTAAAAAATGAAAAATATAACTGACTACTTTTATGGAACACAAGCTTTATAAATAAAATGCATTTCAAGAGCGCTATTCATCGCGAAGCGACGAAATAAAAGTTCAATACGAATCGATGTCTTTTGCTATTTTCAATTTCAGTCAATTTTCAGTAAAACAGTCGTCTGTACACAATTCAACACACTCACAAATGGAGATTTGCTTTTATAAAAGCAATATATATAAAGTGCCCAATACCCAAAGTCCGGTTTCAAGGAATTTGTCATAAACAGTAAGCCGTTTATATAATAAGCGATGAGACCTGAGTGGACATATTTGTATGAAAGCAGACCAACCTGTGATATAATTAGCCAGGGGCGACTCTCGGTAGAGGCAGAAAGCGGGATGTAGACTGTCTTTTTTAGCTTCAGGCTGTATCCAGCAGGGTAGGCAGAGGGAGCCTGGAAATCAAATGTAAGACACTCCGTTTCCATTAAGACATTTTCAGTTTTCCACTTTCCGCTGAAGGCATTGCGTATTGAGTGGAATCAACGCCGCCCTTTGTTTCGTTACCAGGGCGAGGAATTTAAATAATAAATAGTTTATTTCCTCGAGTGGAAATCAAACCCGCAACCAGTCGTTTACACTAACATGTTTGCGCCCATGCGCCGCGACTGATCTACTATATGCTTGATGTATAATGAATATAATATTCCTATGTAACAAAATTTCTTATTTAATGTAACTTTGTAAAATAATAAGAAAAATTCTTCAAAATATTCTCTATTAAAAACTATATTCTTAAAATATATTGTAATTTTTAATAGTCCATCTACAAAAAAAACAAAACAACAAACTATAAAAGTTTATAAAAGCTTACAAATTTTAAAGCAAAATCTGTTCCGAACAGCTTTAAATATTTAGAGCAGAAATTATTAATGTAATTTCAATTTCAGCATAAAGAGTCGCTAGTATAGCACAATCAGCATAGGAGACGTTAATATTGGGTTCGAATACCGTTCAAAATACTTGTAAAAAAATATTTAGTTTTTTTGTGTAGCATTGAGTTCTGCTGACGCTTACTGTGCTTGTAAAGAGGAAAGTTAAGAACGGAGTGATCTTGCACTAGAATCTCTTTGCGTACCCCACTAAATTGTGATAAAATAGTGATAAAATGATTTACAATCTAAAAAAACACGCTCGGAAACTTATTTTCCAATCACTCTGATCTACCTGGTATAAAGGCTGGCCTGGCTTCATGCTGGCACAGGGCAGGTAATAGTGTATCTCACATATAGCAGGATAGACAAAAGGAACCCAAGGTTAAATCAACCAGTTTCGAATACACCGCCACACTTTGCGTATTGCACGGGGGTACTTAACACCGTGTTCTGCCTATCACAGCGAAAAAATAAAAGCTTATTTCCAATTCATTACTCTGAGTCTGAGTGGGAACCGAACTCACAACCGTCGCTTTTACGTCAAGGTCTGTGTAGCTGCCACAACAATACATATACATACATTTTCTTAATATATCGTTAATGGATAAATAAATAAATGTTAAAAATAAATATATATAAAACACAACCAAAACGTAAAAAAGATTTTATCCCATTATCTACATGCATATCCAAAATAGAATTAAGGTGGTTCTTTTCTAACTCCGTAACGGTGTAAATTGAATCCCAGCTTGTGACCGGAGTGAAAATTGCTGTTATATACTATATAGTCTGTGCTTAAATTACAATAAAAATAATATTATATTTGTACTTTTTTTTAATATCGGGTTAATTATTTTGTAAATTTCATTATATATTTTTTATACAATGTAAGGCTGGATTCAAGTAATCAAAAAAGTCAAAAAATTTAAATACTTAAAACACGCTTCAGGATGCATCAATTACTTTCCTGTTTCATCATCAGATCCCAAAAAGAAATGATTGTCGATAGTTTTATTAATAAATATTCCATAGCTTCGTCTCCCATCTTCAGCTCTATCATCAGACCAACTCGATAATACCATATTATTGTTTCACCAAAACTACATATAACTGCAAATTCAGTGTCTTTGTTTTTCCTATATACAAGGGCACATAGTTGACGAAATAAAGTAAGAAGATACAGAAAGTACGTACTCATTTACGAATACATTCGTATATTACATGAGAAAAAAATAGA
Organism: Heliconius sara; assembly: GCA_917862395.2. Taxonomy (NCBI): domain Eukaryota; kingdom Metazoa; phylum Arthropoda; class Insecta; order Lepidoptera; family Nymphalidae; genus Heliconius; species Heliconius sara. The sequence goes on along the minus strand of OU860787.2, from coordinate 9,705,804 downwards.
AGTAAACTTTTTTTTACAAAATAAAATAAAAAAAAATTATTTAACAAAATATATATTTTATTTCTAACCAAACAAACTATAAAAAAGATTTATTTTAAGCAACACACCAAACTTCATCCCAACATGAAACTCAAAGGCTTTGCATAGAAAATGAGAATAGGACTAAAATGTACTATAAAATATGCTATTACTAGACTTAGAGATTTTAACAATTATTATTTTAAAAGTATACATTATTATAGTTTTTAATTTTTTTAATGAGGCCAGTCGTGTCGTGGTGGGCACGAAGTGTGACTGTAAGACTGATTGGTTGTGGGTTCGATCCCCACTCGAGGAGATGAAATATTTGTTTAAATTTATATTCGCTCTGGTGTCGGGATAAAACGCAGCGTTGAGTTCTACCACGCAACATGAAAATATGTCCAGAATGCGGCAGAAAGTGGGGAACGGAGTGTCTTAATACTAGGTTATCTCTGCCTACCCTGCTGTGTGTGCTGTGTGCGGCACAACAAAGTGAAGCTGATTTAATTTATTGTTTTAATTTAATTTTTAACTTTAAATAATCTGAAGCCATCGTGTCGGGTGCGATTGTGACTACAATCACTGCGTGAGTTTCATTCCCACTCAAGAAAATGATTTTATTTCAAATCCTCGAACAAAAACAAAACCACAAAGCGCGGTGTCGAATACCACCCACCGCTTACCACGTGTTACCTTGGAGGCAAACCATAAAGAATGGATAGTTTTAGTACAAAATATAATACCCTGAATAAAACGTAAAGTAAAAATTTAAAAAAAAAACAAAATTTCCCAAAATTTACCTAACCAACCCACTCCACAATATTGCATTAGGCAATCAAGCAGGTTCACTGACCGATCCGCATTATGTCTACCCCTTATTTTAGCAAGCAGTCAAGTTGCTACTCGAATCGCGCCATAAAAGATAAACGGTGTTGTAATTCCGGCTCCCCAACGAATACGTAAAACAAAAGGGTCCCTCAGGTACACCCAATGTACGGTTACCAACAAAATATAACGTCTATTACAAGGGATAGCTATAGTGATTATACAACTAGAATAGTTTGTCTGCAGTGTTTTTTATAGCTATTAACATTTTTTTTTCATCTTCATGTTGTATTCCGCATATATAAAGAATATAATGTTAAGGCACTCTGTTTCCCAATTTCCGCTGATTTTTTGAGCTATTTCACGTTGAGTAGCGAAACTCTAAGCCACGCTTTGTCTTGTTACCAGAGCGTGTATATAAAAATAATTTATTCCCTGACTGGGAATAGAACCCAAAACCATTAGACAGAGGCTGTGCCACTACACTATAATATAATAGCCTTAACATGTCTGTTGTTTCATTCGTTGGAATAAATTAAGCTTAGTTAGATTATAATTGTATTTTTTCGTTTTCGGTTACGAGTCACCCACATCTTAGTAAGCATAGCAACTTTTTATATCTCAACAATACATTTCCGCGACCAGAATATGAATGTACTACCCTTGAATATTAATCAGACAGGAACCATCTGTGCCACGATAAAGTCATATTATTAATTACTTAATTGAAATTTAATGTCACAGTATCTGATATCAATTTGGAAAATCTAATAAATCTTCATCGGATTGGATTCGCGGACAATCAATCTATTGGAAACGCAACCAATCGGTTTTCATTTGTTTTTGCCTTTTCAGTTGCACTCCAGCAAATGTACAAAGAATTTACATATAAAATTTGGTACATACATAAATATGTATTACTTATTGCCTTAGGTATACACTGACGAGACGTGGCTGTGTAGATAGAGGGAACTTAATGTTGAAACACTCTGTTTCTCACTTTCTGCCGAATTATAGAGCATGTTGACTGGTGGAACTCAACGCCGTGCTTAGTCTGCCAGAGCGAGGAAAAAAAATTATACTTATAATTCCTCCCAGTGGAATCGAAGCCACAATTGTACAATAAGTCGCTGTCTCGCTGCACCGCGGCCGCGACGCACTAAATCATAAATCCGTAACTTGTTTTACCGTAATTTCTGATCATGAAGTGATGAAAATTTAGTTATTTATATGATATAATGATGATAAAATATATTTGCTATCAATAACATAAAGCAAATATTAATAAAAGTCATGACTTATTAATTAAAAAAAGTTCAATTTTAGTAAAAGTTTAATTTACTTAATAATTTTAAATTAAAATTATTAAGTGTAGTGAAACTTGAAATGTATGGGTCGGAGAGAATATACAGTAAAATCTGAAAGACACCTTCATAATGATCCTGACGTAATGCAACCTGTACCTTTTGTAATCTGTACTTCTTGCCTCTGAGCATCTGCAGAATTTATTACCCAATAGAAAGAATTGTTTAGTATTATATATTTGTTATGTATTATTTTGTTGCTTTGCTGTTGTAAAATGCAATTCTTCAAAGATTTTTTCAAAACTCCTAACTTTCAATATGCAATTCTACAAGATTCGCAAAAAACGTCTCTGCATAAACTTTTTTTATTCTCTTTACTTTTTTTATTCCCGGTTATAATTACAGACCACTTTTTGAATGATAAACTGTACAAAATATGAAGGAATCTACATACACCTAATCCAAGCATCTAGCGTAAAGGGCCTATATTTGAAAGAGTTTTCGTGACTCTCTTTGCTATTACTTTTGTAAGACTACTCATCTGCTTTGGTGTTGCTCCAACCACACTACAGGAAGCACTACATGGTATATTATTCAAAACTTTTCCATCACTCATAGTTAAATAAAATTACAACAAAAAAAAGCTTTTTTAACAACTAGCTTTTATTATTGGTAATAAAATGAGAGAGATCGTAGCGTTTGGTGCTCCGTTCTCTCTGACAACCCTGCGTGAAGCTAATATAGTATAGTAGTATAGTATAATAAAAAGTTAAAAATAAATTAACCCTAATAAAAAAATATAGCACTTAATTAATAATATTAACAGAATTTTGAAATTATGAATTTAGTTACGAACATTTATGAGAATCTTGTTTGGGAGTGTCCCACTATGCGACGGTATCAAGAATGTATCATATTTTATTTTACGTAATTTTTTCATATTTATCAATGACAAGACATGTTTATCAGATAACAAATAAAAAAAATGTCGCTTTACTTTTTTTTTAAAAAAAAAGCTTTTAGTAAATTTTGAACATTTAAAAATTACGCCGAAATATCCGTTGGAGTACCAGCACTAGATACGCGACATTTCAAGCAGTAATTCATCCGGTCTTCCGCATCCGGTTCTTGACCCGCCAGTTAGGCAATATCCTTTTAAATTTAATTTTATATTTTTACTACTGAACTTATTAGCTTTTTGAGCCTGCCGGTGGGCAGAAAGACTCTACTTTTAGAACACTCCGCCTCTGACGCAACGCTCAATTTTTGAGACACTGCGTGTATAAACTCAACACAGCAGGTGATTTTCTCCGATTGAGAATCAAACGATAACGTCTCGTTTACAGTCCGACATTGTTCTGCTGCACTACGATAGCCTAACATTGCTATTGTAACACAAAAAATAATTTAAGCATTTAAGAGAGTGATGTTTTAAATAATCTATTAGAGAGCGGTCTAATTGCTTCAATGTTTCTGTCAATTAATTGTTTTACTCAAATACTGTTCGTCTCTACGGTACAGCTATAATACTTTAATAAAGTTACTCTACAATTCTTATTCACTCTGGTTATTTAGTTTTAGAAAAAAATCATTTGTTTTTTCAGCGGAATTCTACACATGAATGGCACGCTAAAATTTTTTATATTGCGAATAAAAAATTGTGATGCAGGTCGTGGCGCAGAGGCACAAAGTGTGACTGTAAAATCGACTGGTTTTGGGTTCGATCCCCACTCAAGGAAGGGATATATTTATTTACATTTATATTTTCATTTCTTCGCTCTGGTGTCGAGGCAAAACGGGGCGTTGAGTTCCGCCACCCAGCACGCAATGTGTCCAGAATTCGGCGGAAAGTGGGGTACAGTGTGTCCTAACACTAGGTTTCCTCTGCCTATCCTGCTGTGTGCGGGATACAGCGAGAACTGTTTTTTGATTTAAAATAAACTACACACTACAGGAAGAATTAAAATACACTACAGGAAGCAGTACATGGTATATTATTCAAAACTTTTCCATCACTCATAGTTAAATAAAATTACAACAAAAAAAAGCTTTTTTAACAACTAGCTTTTATTATTGGTAATAAAATGAGAGAGATCGTAGCGTTTGGCGCTCCGTTCTCTCTGACAACCCCGCGTGAAGCTAATATAGTATAGTAGTATAGTATAATAAAAAGTTAAAAATAAATTAACCCTAATAAAAAAATATAGCACTTAATTAATAATATTAACAGAATTTTGAAATTACGAATTTAGTTACGAACATTTATGAGAATCTTGTTTGGGAGTATCCCACTATGCGACGGTATCAAGAATGTATCATATTTTATTTTACGTCATTTTTTCATATTTATCAATGACAAGACATGTTTATCAGATAACAAATAAAAAAAATGTCGCTTTACTTTTTTTTAAAGAAAAGCTTTTAGTAAATTTTGAACATATAAAAATTACTCCGAAATATCCGTTGGAGTACTAGCACTAGATACGCGACGTTTCAAGCAGTACTTCATCCGGTCTTCCGCATCCGGTTCTTGACCCGCCAGTTAGGCAATATCCTTTTAAATTTAATTTTATATTTTTACTGCTGAACTTATTAGCTTTTTGAGCCTGCCGGTGGGCAGAAAGACTCTACTTTTAGAACACTCCGCCTCTGACGCAACGCTCAATTTTTGAGACTGCGTTTATAAACTCAACACAGCAGGTGATTTTCTCCGATTGAGAATCAAACGATAACGTCTCGTTTACAGTCCGACATTGTTCTGCTGCACTACGATAGCCTAACATTGCTATTGTAACACAAAAAACAATTTAAGCATTTAAGAGAGTGATGTTTTAAATAATCTATTAGAGAGCGGTCTAATTGCTTCAATGTTTCTGTCAATTAATTGTTTTACTCAAATACTGTTCGTCTCTACGGTACAGCTATAATACTTTAATAAAGTTACTCTACAATTCTTATTCACTCTGGTTATTTAGTTTTAGAAAAAAATCATTTGTTTTTTCAGCGGAATTCTACACATGAATGGCACGCTAAAATTTTTTATATTGCGAATAAAAAATTGTGATGCAGGTCGTGGCGCAGAGGCACAAAGTGTGACTGTAAAATCGACTGGTTTTGGGTTCGATCCCCACTCAAGGAAGGGATATATTTATTTACATTTATATTTTCATTTCTTCGCTCTGGTGTCGAGGCAAAACGCGGCGTTGAGTTCCGCCACCCAGCACGCAATGTGTCCAGAATTCGGCGGAAAGTGGGGTACAGTGTGTCCTAACACTAGGTTTCCTCTGCCTATCCTGCTGTGTGCGGGATACAGCGAGAACTGTTTTTTGATTTAAAATAAAGTTTTTAAGCTATGCTTTAATATGTACTTTCTCCGAGTAAACTAGGTAGTTCTATAGTTACCAAAGTAAAATAGGACCTACCGCGACGTTAAGTTCCACCACTTTATTCTACCTATACTCAATGAATTGGAGGAGGAAGAGAAATGTCCTGAAATAATATTCTCTATTCTTACTCTGCTATGCAACTGGAAAAAGCGTAGAGCTGAAATAAAAACACTAAAAACATACTGCACTGCGTTTCAGTATAGGTGTATATATAGGTGTACTTTTGTTTAAAGGCTATTCCAGACGAAGTATTTGTATTTAATGATTTAAGAATCACTAGATATGGTATGACTTATTGTGAAAATTCTCAAAACAAAAACTTAATTTTTTTTAAGTACATATAGAAATTGACTTTGCTTTTTCTTTATGAACAAATTTATATATCTATTAAATAGCTTCAAAAATCACTAGCTAATAAACGTAAATCTCACAATCTACCTTAATTAAATGTGAATTAAATGACGCTACATGACTTTAAATCTAGACATAATTCCATATCTAGACCAATAAATATTTATTGCCTGTAATAAAATAAGAACCCACATCTACCTTACATCAATCCGACACACACAACGAGTAACTAATCCACCAACAATAGCATCAATACTCGCAAATGAATACAATTATTTATTCATTAGATTAGCATCATGTTAAAAACGTACATACACACAAGCAAATAAAGCTTACAGAAAAACCCATTTGGCTTAAAACTAGAACCGACACTTACATGTCAAATAGAGAGAGAAAGAGAGTCATAATCCAGAGCAAAACAAGTCTAAAAGTGCACTTAGCAGCATTACGCATGCAAATCGCCTCCCGTTCATCCTTAATCTGATTATACGGAAAACTTGCTCCCGACAATTGTTCTTATGTGAGAACAATAGGCGACAAAGCGTTTTTCGAAATTTGAGCAATTTTTTACTTTATTGTGAATGTGATAAAATTTAAATTTGAAATGGTTGATTGCGTATTTTAGGCTGGCTGCAGACTTGCAGTTTTGCAACGTGGAAACGCTATTTTATAAAGTAAATTTTGATGTACTTTTTTTTTATTTTGAATGATACAATTATGAAACATAACAGATTCACGATGTATCCTTCATATAGTCGGGTATGCGAAGGAACCTAGTGTTAATCCCTTTCTGCTCCCCAATTTTCGTGACTATCGTTCGTATAAAAAATAAAAATAATTCATTTCATCAGTGGAGAATCAAAGCCACAATCGTCGTGTTTATTGTGAGATATTTAAATAAGACAACCTCTGTTTAATTTTTTATTTGCTTTTAGGGTTACCTCAAAAGGACAAAATAAAACTCTTATATATATGTCCATAAGTCCATCTGTTAATTGACAAAATGTTATACATCATTTTTCATAGAAAAAAACATTTCAAACTTATATATGCAGTTTATTTCAAATAAAATGATAGAATCATTTTATTTGAAATGAATTACATATGCCTGTAAACTTAGATTTGTAAAATTTTATAAATGTCGTATTTCTTTTTGAACTACAATCCTGTAATTCGTACGAAAGCCTAGTTGGGCGACTCGCACTTAACTAGTTTTGTATAAGTAAATACACCTTATATTAAATCTCCAAATAACGTGATACATAATAATTATATAAATAGTAAGCTTAATATAAATAGTAAAAATACTGCGGTTAGTTTTGAAAATTATGAAGACCTAAATATTTCATTTATGTTTGCTAGTTCGACTTGTTTGTTACTATGATGTATTTCTGTATTAAAATAAATTACCTACTTTTACACTCAAATATGAATGATTTTTTAAAAAAATATATATAATGAGGCCAGTAGTGGTGCAAGGGCAGTAGCATGTGCATATATTTAATATCTTAATTTTTTTACTCTGGTGTCTAAAAAAAAACGCGGCGTTGAGTTCCGCCATTCAACACGCAATGCCTCCAAAATTTGGTGAAAAATTTGGCTTAATTCTAGCTTCCTCTGCTTACCCTGCTACAAGCCAGATATAATAAAAAAATATATAAACAAACAAGAATAACAAAAAGAAATACTGAACATTAGCTTCTTTAAACTAATGGACCTAATTTAAAATTTAACAAACGTCCAAAAAAATATTTTTTAGAGTTCCGTACTTTTTAAGGAAATACATACTTACAACATACATTTATAGTTAAAAACATAAAAAAAACTTAAATCTTAAAAAAAACCTTAAAAAGGGGTAAAATTTTATATTAGGGCCGCTAGTTCAATTGAGGTATGAGATGAAAAGGCTCTGGCTTATCTAGGCCAGAATTTTAGAAAAAGCTTCAATTTTTGTACAGAACGCTCAGTGGGCGAACGTGACGCTTTAGGCGAGCGTGACTCGCACTTGTCCGATTTTTTATATATCATATCTTAATATTATTGCTATTATATCATTAATTATATACGTAATGGTTGTGAGCTAGATTTCCGCTCGGAGAAATGAGTTATTTACATTACCTCGCTCTGATAGTACGATAAAGCGAGCTTCTAGCGCCACTACACGAATTGCTTATCAGTTAGAAAATGCTTTGGATATAAAGTGTCTTAACACTAGATTACATCTATTTACCATATCCTGCGCGGCATAAATCATAAAATTAAGATTTTTAAAATTTTATTTGTATATCGATGATGAAATCTAAAATATCGATTTACAAAATCATAAAAATCAAACCATATACTCAAATCTACGGCCCTATACTTTCCTGATATAAAAATATTTCTATATTTACTTTAAAAAAAGATATGGTTACCGTTTATATCGCAAAAACGCGTATTTCGATACTATAAAGGGAATCAAAATTCATAAATCGTATTTTTTTATTTTTTATTTTATGTGTGTATAGATGATAATATCGATTTATAAAATCATTAGAATCGTTAATAATCGTTAGCACCAAACGCCACGTTTGCAAGTTACAGTAACACAGTCATCTCAGTGTTGCCCAATTATGTAAATGACAGTAATAATTTAAAACTTAATTGACCAATGATCATCAACACCCGTGGTGATTAACGTAATGACTACTCAATGTGATTATTCTGTACTCCTTTCCATACTAATTGCTCCTTGCTAATTTACTTATAATGAAAGGTATTGGTCCCTTGGAGTTTTTTACTCTGTTTTGTAATATTGGCGTTTTTAGATTTTGAAATACTTCAGGTATTTTTGGAAGTGGAACGGAGGAACCTTACATTAGTATCCCAGGGTCCATCTGCCTACCCTGCTTTGTGCAGGATACAGCGTGGATTTAAAATATATAGAAGAGTATATGCTGTTCCCCAATTTTTGAAACATTGTGTGAGTGGGAAATCTCAACGCGCTTTGTTACCAGAATGAGTAAATTAAATAATTAATTCCTCCGAAAGGGAATCGAAACCACAAGGATCTCCTTTACTGTAAAACACTATACTGTTGCATCACGTCAGCGATTGCGATAGCAATTTCAAACTGAAACAAAATATTATATAAGTGATTATATAATATTTTGTTACGTGAGTAAAAATGTTAATACGAAAAAAAAAGAAAGGCTGATATATTTCCCTCATAATCCTACTGCAATAAATTTTTTCGCTTTGTTGGTTCCAAATTAGGATATGAAGGGTTTTTATTTGGATATAATATTAACAAAATGAAAAAGGTAAACATTCGAGGCTTATACTATACGAACTCAAGTAATACCAGCATTTATCTTTAACTCATATGAAATTTATTTACATATTCATATTTTATGTTTACATATAAATACAGAATTTATTTATTCTAAATGAAACTATTTAACCGGATTAAACGGGTATACTTATTCATTGTACATTTTTGTGAAAGCGACGCTTCGAACATGTTGCAGAAGGCCGTGGTCACGGCTAGGCTGAGGTGGCTTTCGTTTGTCAGTTGACATTATCATTTTTATTTTGCCCTCTGGTGTGGTGTGTTTGAGGCTTCAAAGGTTTTTTGAGTTTTCTTTGAGACTTTTAAAGGTAGGGAAACTGAGACTTGAGAATTTATAAGGTAGGGAAAGGAATACTCTCCTACCGTACCGAACCTAAAAAAAACTAGCTATTATGGATTTTTGAAGCAGTGTCTGATTATAAACACAGTTACTGTCAATTTGATCTCTTGAAGTGAAGTGTCTTGATACTAGGTTTTTTTTCTAGCAATGAAGAAAGAAATCCACAACATTTAAAAGGAACAAAAGAAATTGTAAATATATTTTCAAAAAATAAAAGAAAACAAAATTATCCCAAACCTTCATGTAACACATAGGCCACGTCAGCTAAATCCCTCTAATTATTTTGCACCAATAAAAAAATAAATCGGGTCGTCGGTATTCAGTTCGCGTCCCTCTCGCGACACCTCACTCGAGTACCTCATAGTGCCTTATTGCCTCGCTTGTCAACTCCCTTATCAATCAATGGTTCTCAATCTTTTTATATCAAGACAAGACTTTACCTATAGCTTTACTTTTAGAATTATTTTAATGAACGAGTTTAACGTTTTACTTATAAAATTTTATTCCATCCATTTCTCTGGGATTCTAGCTTCAGATCCTGAGTAAATACCACGAAATTTCTTACAAATTATTAAAGTTTAATTTTTTTTCTTAATTTACCGTAGCGTTTGGCGCTCCGTTCTCTCTGACTACCCCGCTAGGGATAAAACGTGAAGCTAAGTTAAGTTAAGTTACTGGCAAACGACGTATACATAACGTCGAACATATCTTCCTCCCTCCTCCTCCTCTTTTAAAAACATTTAGTCCACAAATGGCCACAAAATATAAACAAAATCAACTAAACCTTGATATAAAATATACATCAACACTATACATTAATTAAAGTTCAAAATTTCTATAAAGAATCCCCCAAAAGTTATTCCTACAACACAAAACCATAAAAAAAAGATGTACGTGACGATAACAATAATTTATGATGACCATGTCTTTTTAGATCGACGTGAAAATAAAATAATTTTCCATGACATTAAATAATTCGATAATAACAAAATATTTGAGAAGGGATGTCCGACGCGCGTGGCAAAACGAAATGCTTTTCGTCGAGAGTGTGCTTTTAATACAAAGGGGGAACCGGACCGGAATGGAGCAGTCAATTTTTGGATATAAGTATGCCCTTTGGCGCAGAGTTACCCTTTTTTTGGGGAAAAAAACCTTTTTAAAATGCATTTTTAGGGTTTGTTTTTGAAAACGACTAAGGGTTGGATTTATTTATGAAATCTCAGAATGTGAACATGAGGACTTTTATAGAGATTTTCCCGTAAAGCCTAGCGATGCAGAATATAGAGTTTTGTACTACAAAATAAAAATAAAATCTGTTGAAATATATAAGTATATTATTTCTTTTCAATAGTCAACTACAAACGTCAATTCTATAATTTTTTACCGTGTTTGCATGATGAATAGAGATTTTGCGTGGTGAAACTCAACGCCAAGTTCTGTCTTGCACTGGAGAGAAGACATGACATTCACAATTTGTGCCCCTGCGCTACGACTGACGTGACTGTAAAAACGTTGTAATTTTGTTGTAATTTTATGCTTTAGCATTTACTATTTTAGTTTTCTTCATCCATTGATTTCGGCTGTGCATTGTCTATCTAGTGTTAAGACACTTCGTTTCCATTAAGATAATTTTGTTCAAGAGTGGCAGAACTCAACGCCGCGCTTAGCCTCGACACCAGAGCGAAGAAATGGAAATATAAATTTAAATAAATATTTCATCTCCTCGAGTGGGGATCGAACCCACCACTAGTCGGTTTTACAGTCACACTTCGTGCCGCTGCGCACGACTGGCCTCATATTTGGACATGAATCATGATTTTATTTACCTGAGGTTAAAATCTACACTCTATTATGACACTTTTTGTACAATTTCTTAAGAACTTTGACTCATATTGTTATTTACTGAAAGCATTCATTTACACTATAGAAATTAAGATTGGTTAGTTTCCAGGTTGATGACCTTTATAACGTTACAAATAAGGTTCAAAATATAAATTTACGTATAAATGGAAAACTTTTAACAGGTGTCAAGGGAAGCCGTTAAGGAAAACGGACGTTTGCACTCTGCACTTTGTTACCTAATTGTTTGATTTATGATTTTAATTCGCTGAAACACTAAGTAACTAAAGCGTTATTACATTTTAAAGATTCCTCTAGAATTAAATTAGTTTTGTAATTTAATTCCTCTTGTTTTAGGGTCCCGTATAACTCAGTAAAAGGAAAAATCGGAACCTTTATAGGATCACTTTGTGGTCTGCATGTCTGTCGAGACTTCATAGTGTATATAGTTCGCAAGAATGTATGGAGTTAGAATTCATATCAAATATTTCGATCTACAGTCATTTGGAGAAACAGAAAACATTTAATTCCTAATTCAATGCAATCAAAAGATACGAGTATTTATGTACCGTTTTCATTAGTTTTGTATGAAATTCATAATCTACACCTATAGGGTATTTTCCGTGAACCTGCAGCTTTTAAATTTGGCACGAATTGAGACATTGAAATATAAGAGGAATAAGTCCGAAAAGTTAAAAAGTTAAAACTAGTAAGTATTTCATAGACAAAAAACTTTATTATATTCATGGTTTATTTCATATAAAATGACTACATACGCTGCCAATTATAAGTTTGCCAACTTTATTCGCTATATAATCAAAATCTGGTATCCAACATACACTAACAAAATTAGACAAGAGTGGCTTTGTTATATTTGCAAGATTATTAACTTACTTCCACCTAGTACAGGTATATTTAGTACGGTACCTGGCGTCCAAAAACAACGAGAGTCACGTCACCAGCAATGGCAACACGCATGGGCAGACTCGACCGGATCATTACCACCCCCGGCATTTAAAACCGGCGTGAAGTAGTGGGTTTATGCCACTGCGTTTCGCATCAGGTAATGCCGGGCCACGGCGCCCAACCCATCCTAAAGGCCGGCAACGCACCTGTAGCTCCTCTGGGGTTGCACGGGGTCGTGGGCGGCGGTAATCACTTACCATCAGGTGACCCGCACGCTCGTTTGCCGTGTCTTTTCCATAAAAAAAAACTAATAAAGCCAAATAAATTTTAATATAAATTAATAAAGCCAATTTAATGTTTTAATGTTATACCGAGTAAACACAGAACATGGCATTCATACAGATCTTGCTTTCTTTTGTCAGTGATGTCGAGAACAACGCATTACTTAACATTTAACTTGGCTTTCATTTCACATTAATATTTTTGAGAGGTATCATTACTTATTGTAAAGTGGCAGGAGAGTACACTTTCCACACTCTCCACTCAGTCGAGAAATTTCTGAAATTTCTGATAATAATATTTTAAGAATTTATAAAACGGTTTGACATATTCGAAAAATACATATACAAATAAAAGCTACATTTGATATTTTATTTACAAACAATCCGTCTCGTACCCGGGCGAATCCTAAATTGTAGACCGTACCGTCCTTCAATATTAAACTACAAAGAATATTGGAGTCGCTTGGGATTATAACAATAGGAAGTAACTATCTTATGGAGCACTTTCGTTTCACGATATTAAAGAATTCTTATTTTTTTGGTTTCAGTACTTTATTGTGCGTAACACGCACTGTCTCCAGAATTTCGCAAAACATATGGACCAGATGTGTCCTAATAGGAACAGAGTGTCTTAACACTAGATTCCCAGGTTCTGTCGGCTTACCCCGCTATGTACAGGATACAGCGTGAAGCTAAAACGTACTTTATATAAGATCAGAGGCCGTCGTGCCGCAATTGGAACAGCTTTTAATTACAAACACGACATTCGTGGAGATTTCACAACTCGAGGAGATTAAATATTTTCATTTCCTTGTTTTAACAATTTTGATTGGAGTAATTTCCACCCGAAAGCGGAGGTCTTGACACTAGGTTATCTTTGGGTACAGTGTGGAATAGCTATCTCTTATATAACATTGTTCTCTAATTAAAATTAATTATTTAATAAGAAAACAATATCTTCATAATTGACATTTTTATTTTGAATATCTATCTTTTTAAAAGGTAATAAAAAAATATTTGAGGCCGGTCGTGTGCAAGTGTGACTGTAAAACCGGCTGGTTGTGGGTCCGATCCTCAATCGAGGAGATGAATATTTACTTAAATTTATATTTACATTCCTTCGCTCTGGTGTCGAGGCAAAGCGCGGCGTTGAATTCTGCCACTCAACACGCAATGACTCCTACCAGTGTCTTAACACTAGGTTACCTCCATCTACCTTGCTGTGCGCGGGATACAATGTGAAGCTGATTAAATTTTAATTTTAAAAATAAAATTAATTATTTACACAAACTAATGGCTAAATATTTTAAATTCACAATTTCCACTTAGGTACCTGCATATAAAGCAATGCAGGGGCATACACCTAGTATGGTATAATATAAAATAAATCGTACCCACTTTCGACCCCATAGCGTCACGTACCCCAGGGACCCGATACAGGGCTATCTTGTACGTGCACGGCCACGCGTGTCGTAAATTGTCGCACTATCGCGCTCCTGCAATATTTATTTATATATACTGAAAATTGGAATTCGGTAAAACCTTGCTTGAAATAAGTTGGAAAAGAGTAATTCTCTTAATTTACTTTTATTTTACTTAACCAGTTAAAAAAAATAGTAAAAAAAATATATTTTGTTAATTTGTAAAATTGCCAAAACGGTATTCCTGGTAAAAAGGAAACATCGAAGTACAAGTGTACAACTCATATGCATAAAAGTACACATTATGACAGAATTAACCAGATTTTTTTTATTTAATAAACATTTAATTTCTTCGATTTTCATTCAATACAAACATAACAGTTTTAACTAAACACGTAATAAAGAAAAGCCAGTCGTAGCGCAGTGGCACGAAGTGTGACTGTAAAACCGACTGGTTGTGGGTTCGATTCCGACTCGAGGAGATGAAATATTTACTTAAATTTATATTTCCATTTCTTCGCTCTGGTGTCGAGGCTAAGCGCGGCGTTGAGTTCTGCCACTCAACACACAATGCCTCCAGAATTCGGCAGAAAAAGGGAAACGGAGTGTCTTAACACTAGGTTCCCTCTGCCTACCCTGCTGTGTGTGAGATACAGCGTGAAGCTGACGTAATAAAGACTATAACGTCTAATGTACTACAAACGTAGTTAAACTGTCGGCCGCAGCTAACCGCGTCTGATACTTTAATTGTTTCTCCGAAGCGGAAATTGCCTTGTATTAACTGCGGAACACTACTTTGTCAAGATTTAAACTCAATTAATTTACTTTACCTGTATAATAAAATAGTATTTTTTATATTTACGTTTTACCCCTATTACCTCATTGCAGGAAAGGCAAAGAGAACCTAATGTCAGGACACTCCGTTCTCCACATTGATCAATTAATTGTTATTCTACCACAGTGGTACACAAATATCAAAATATATTTTTTAGTATCACAATGTATCCCGCACACAGCAGGGTAGACAGAGGTTACTTAAATTTATGTTTCCATTTCTTCGTTCTGGTGTCGAGCAAAACGCGGCGTTGAGTTCTGCCACTCAACACACAATGCCTCCAGAAAGTGGGGAACGAGTGTCTTAACACTAGGTTCCCTCTGCCTATCCTGCTGTGTGCGGGATACAGCGTGAAGCTGATTTATTTATTTATTTTATATTTTAATTATGTAAAGTTATCTCTTTTCCATAGGTCAATTGTATTCCTATTATATTCTCCATACAACGTGATATTGAATTAAATTGTACACTACACAACCAGTACGCTCAAAATGCCAAAAGAGAAGAAATTAACTGAATGATAAGAGGATACCAGCAGTAAATAGAAACCCTTTTAAGAAAAGCAGAATGTCGCAGGGGCTGAAGGAAAGAGAAAGGAAAAATCATTAACCCTTAAATGTTTCGGTCTTGCAATTCTTTACTTTACAGATTCCACAGAGCAATGCGCCGGTAAAGAAGGTCAGCGAGATAAACACTATAATACTTTTCCTTTGTAGATCTTTGAGAAGCTTTGCCGATCTACCATGTTCTGAAAACAAATTATTGACATTTTAAATCAGCTTCACACTATATCCCGCACACAGCAGGATAGGGAGAGGGAACCTAGTGGTAAAACACTATTAATTTTTCGATTCGAATAAGTACTTCCTGAGATTAGCGTGTTCAACCAAACAAACAATTCAGCTTATAAAACTGAATTGTTTTTTTTATTATATTTATATAGAATTGTAGATTTCAACAAATACATTGTAATCTTTATTGTTTTATCAGAATTGAGTAACAATAAAGAAGCCCTTCCTAAGCTATAAATTATAAAAAAGAAAGAAAATGTATAAAGATATTATACGTTTCTTATATTTCTTTCATCTCGATGTTATTGGAATAATTTTATTTATGTTACTTTAAAAACTTTACATTATAAAAAACTTAGGTGAAGTAGGTAATCAAAAGTTCTCCTGCAACTTAGGCTTGCTAAGTTAGTCTTTTAAAAATCTTCTTAGTTTATGAACAGAAGGTTTATTAAGTCTAAGTTATTTTTTTCTAGTTTTCTTCAGGATTTTTACGACAAAATATTACATGAAAATATTTGAGAAATTCTACTTTTTGGGACTTTTTATAATTTTTACTTATATTCAGAGAGAGTGTAAATAAAAATTATAAAAACTCCCTCTGACGCCATATATTTATATTAAATTCATTACCTTTCGGAGTCCCCTCAATATAGATGATACTATACTCAATAAAATGTCCTATATGGACTGATATTTGGCTTAAGGAAGTAGGAGTCGGAATAACGGTGAAGGCATCTTGAGCGGTCATGGTCATCGTTATATAGGTTGCTGCTCCCTGCCTGGTGTACGCGAGTGGGCTATTGAGGGCAGCCTTCACTTGTGCTAATAAATGCGGCATGTTTCCATACAAAATTCTTCTTGCGCCAGTCGTGGTGCAAGGGCACAAGTGTGTGACTGTAACGCAACTGGTTGTGCATTTGGTCTTAACTGGAGGAATTGAAATATTTTTCTAAATTTATATTTTCATTTCTTCACTCTGGTGTGAGATTTGCCTCATTGAGTTCCGCCACTTAACATGTATTGCCTCCAATGGGGAACGGAGTGTCTTAGCACTAAGTTCACTCTGCCTACCTCTTTTACGTTATATCTTAAAAATGTATAATTAGAAAAACAATACATTTATTTTTGCATCAATAGAAAGAAGACCAAGCGAGAATGTTTTTGAAATTAAAAGACCAAATTTTTTTTGATATAAAACTTACAAAAAATACACACACAACAGTTGGTAATTGTCATCTAACATCATCCATTAATGTTACATAATACTATTAATAATAATTGGAAAAACACGCAAAATATTTGCACTTGATCTGGTATTTAGATATTTTTGAATGGTCAATATCTCGGAAACGATAAAATTTCAGAGCATACTATATGAGGTAAAAATAGTAGGAAATCTATCATCACCTGTATCAGTTTGTTTATCTAGCGATCATCCTTATCCTGTATATTCAAAATGTTATGTTAATTGCAATTTGATATAATAATTAAAATCTGACTATAAATGCCATAATTGTAGGTTTATATATATATATATATATATATATATATATATATATATATATATATATATATATTAAACTTTAGAAAATGTTCAGTTTTATCATAAATTACTATTCTTGTAAAAGGAGGCGCGGCGTTAAGTTCCACCACTCAACACAGAATACCTCGAATCCAGTCGGACCTTTGCCTTGACACATCCTATTGTACGTGATAATGCGTGAAACTGAAAAATAAATATGAATGAAAACGTGCTTTTAATAAATCATATTATATTTATTCGAACATGTCAATAGAGGTTACGTTGAAACAAAAGCGTACACTGATCAAAATTTCATGTTTCGTCTCGGTGCATCCAAATATTGTGTTTTTACAATCTTTTTGTTCGAACCTGTGAGGGTTCTGGCATAAAATTTAAAAATAACTATTAGTATAGAGGCCAGTCGTGGCGCAGAGGCGAATTGTCAAAGTGTGACTGTAAATTGACTGGTTGTGGGTTCCATCCTGACACAGGGAGATGAAATATTTACTTAAGTTTATATTTCCATTTCTTTGCTCTGGTTTCAAGGCAAAGCGCGCCGTTCAGTTCTGCCACTCAAATCGCAATGCCTCTAGAATTCGGCAGAAAGTGGGGAACGGAGTGTCTTAACACTAGATTCCCTCTGCCTACCCTATTGTGTGCGGGATACAGCGTTAAGCTGATTTGATTTGATTTTTTGATATTAGTATAATTTCATTGTCTGTCTCTCTATCTGTCCGTCTATCACCATGACATGTATCTCATGAACCGTGATAGTTAGACAATTGATTTTTTCGCAGATGATGTATTTCTGTAGCAACGAATGCTAAAAAGCAAAGTGAAATTAATATTTAAGGACGGAATAAAATAAATATTAAACATAACAACAAACGTTATATTTTGCCGTTTTTTATATAATAGTACAGAATCCTTTTATAGATATAGTGCACGAAAGACTCTTCTTTTAAATTGTTCAACACACTTTAATGCGGCTTGTATTAATAACAAAGAACTTAAGGACGGTTTATATGTAAAATATATTATGTTTAATATATAAAAATAAAGGACGAAAACAAATCCAATATCAAATAACCGAATTTACCTGTCTGTACGTTACTAACACTATTTCCATAGCTGCTCAGTTCAAGCGCATCGAAAAAAGAACGATATCCAAACGCGCTGTATTGATAACCCTTTGAATAACCAATGCTGTATTTTTTGTACAAATATTGGAAATAAACAAGTTTCGGACTGCTGTTTCGCCTCTAGCTACTTGACGCACTATATGAATATTATGGAAAAATACAAAAAACAAAGGATATATTTTTTCCAAATGGTAGACAGCGGGAACCTCGTATCCTGAGAATATTTTATGAAATATCTGTCTGAATTCGGAACAATACGTATTGCAATAAATGTTGAGAAGTAGAACCAGACAGTGAAATCAGAATTTAAATATTCTTTTTTTATTTTTTATTTTTTTTTTATGGAAAAGACACTTTAGTCGCCTCTTACGACACCACCAGTACCAGGATGATCCTATTCTAGGCCGGGATCACACGGCGGAAAATTCTTTTAGCTTCACGAGGTATATATACCGCACAAACCAGTTTTGGCAGAGGAAAATCCAGTGTTAAGACAATCCGTTACTATTAAGACACTTCCGTGTCCCACATTCTGAAGGCATTTCGTGTCATATCTGAATATTATTTATTCAAATACGTTGTTGAAATTGTTAATTAATATTAAAAGTAAAATTTTGTAATTATTTGTTAGTAAAATAAAAAAAATAAAAAACATGAGCTTCACGCTGTATCCCGCACACAGCAGGGTAGGCAGAGGGAAACTAGTGTTAAGACACTCCGTTCCCCACTTGCCCCCGAGTGGGGATCGAACCCACAACCAGTCGGTTTTACAGTCACACTTCGTGCCGCTGCGCCACGACTGGCCTCATAGTAAAATATTTTTTCATAAAGCTAACTAAATGAATTGAGGCCATCGTGGCACAGGGGCACAAGGGCGTGACTATAACGTGCCGGATGTGGGTTCGATCCCCACAAATTACTAAATAAAAATGGCAAAAATTCATAGTATCAGTAGTATTAATTATAATATTCTTTAAAGAATTTGAATTATTGACATAACTGTCATAAAAAATATTATATCAAAATGTGGCCGTCGTGTTGCAGCGGCCCTATTGTGGACCCAATTTAACAAGGTTGTTATAATAAGACAAAGCGTGGCGTTGAGTTCAGGCACTAATCACATAATGAACGATTAAGACTAGGTGCTCTCTATCCATCCATAAAATATAAAATTTAGATTTGAGATTTTTCCATCAAAAGAGCCAAGTTTTGGACCAAGCAAAGAAATCATAGTACAGACCCCACATGACGTTAGCCGTGCATGAAACATCATCGAAAATGTTCGAGCAAATGCAGAGGCGGCAGTATCAGGCAAAATTGGATCGATTTAATCCTTTTTCCTAGTCCACGTGTTAGTAAGCGAATGTGAACAGTGGCTTGAAAAAAAATTTACAAAACATTTCAGCTTGTAAACCCTTACTATTTGTTGGCATTAATTTTAATGTAATATATTTATATTTTTCTTGTTTCACGCTGGGTACCAGGGTAAGCAGAGGGGACTTGGGAACCTGTTGTTAAGACAATTCGTTCCCATTAAAAGATCCCCGCTCCCCACTTTCCGAATCCTGGAGACATTGCGCTTTGCCGCATCACCAGAGCGAAGAAATTTAATTGAATGTTATTGAATATATCCACAAATCGGAAACTTATGCTCGCACCCTTGGGCCTCTATGCCACGACGGCCTCAAGTAAAAAGTATTTTATTATGTAAAATATTTTTTGTAATTAAAAAAAACAACTATTGTAAGATGACTAGCCGTGGCTGTCGTTGCGCAAACAAGCGTGTGATTGTAAGAGCGACAGGTTGTGGGTTCGATTCCCACTAGAAGAAATAAAATATGTAAAACTTTGACAAATATGTCTAAAATATAACTTATACAAAACATTCCAACTGATACAAATAGTAAGGGCTACACGAACGAAGCTAGAAATGCATCTTCTAATGAAAATCTCTTATTGGACTATGTTTGCTTTGCAAAGGTACGACTGTGGTACGTGCGAGTATGAGCTTCAAATTAAATACATACCTAATAATACCTTTATTTCCTATTACTTCGGGTGAATTGCAATTCTTCATTAAGAATATAGCTTCTCAAGCCATCGTGGTGCAGTGGCACAGCGTTTGATATAAACGCAACGGTTGTGTATTTGACTTGTACTCAAGAGAGTATCGTATATAATCGTTTATGCCTTCACTCACATATCATCTTTTTTTGTTCTTCCTAGTAGCAAGATAAAGGATGGCGTAGAGTTCCCTTAATCTATTCGAATTCGCACAGTCAAAATATAATGTTTTAAATTAGTTGTTGATACCCGTTTTGTCCTATCCAAGATTTATTAAAATATATTCAAATATTCCGAAAAAAATGTATTTAAACACGTATCCGTACATACATCACAGATGTTTCTTATTTCCAATTTAAAATGTTCACTACATTTTTTTCTAAATTCACGATGTATCCCGTAAATAGCGGAGTAGGCAAAGGGAAAATGTCAACCTAGAGTTAAGACACTCCACTCCCCAGTTTCCGCCGAAGCCTGGAAAAACTCAATAAAAAAAAATTAACTCCGTTAAAATTTTCTAATTCACAAATTCATCTATATTAGGAAAAAGTCTATACTTTAGTTTAACTCCAAATCTAATGCTCGTAACGTGTTAACATCTTGTAAATCTAACCATACAGTAGTTGGGTTAGGTTAGGTATTCCAAATACTAATGAAGACCGACGGGTAGCTTTAGTGTTCATTAAAAGCTTAGCAAGCTTCTAAGATAATATAGCCTTAGGAAGGCTATATTATCCTAGAAACTGAAGGAGCCCAGACGTAGCGCAGAAGCATAAGCGTGGGACTCTAAACGAGACGGGTTGTGGGTTCGATTACCACTTGAGGAAATGAAGTATTTAATATTTGCATTTCTTCGTTCTGGTAACGAGGGCAAGCAAAGTGTTGAGTTTCACCACTCCACACGCAGTAGCCTCAGAATTAGGTCGTCCAAAATGGGAGTTTCCTAATAGAAGAGAAGAGGGTAGAGGGTAAAGTTAAAATAACCTAAAGGATATTAACAATTTTTTACTCAAACACTTTCTTTTTTCAGTTTGAACTTAAGAAAAATTAAACCACCGAGTGGAAATCGAAACTATTGTCACTGTCGCATGTAACTACTTTGTATCGATGGTGTCAAATAAGTATACAAAAAAATTATACCTTTGTCCTCTAAACAACTGACCGCAATGTTTCTCGGTTCATTTGCTCCATTACGTCGCGGTTGTGTTTTAGTTTTTGTTAAGAAACAAAAAGTATTTTGGCTTGTGATAAATATTTTTGCTATTATGTGTTTATATATTATATTACTACTACTACGTCTAGTTAAATAAAAAATGGCTATGTGCGAGTCAGACTCGTCAACTATCGCCAAAATGGACGAGAAGCTTGAGAGCTACCCAAAGGTCTCAAAGGTGGCAAAGGTGGTAGCATTAACCAGCCTTGGCTTCTGCCATTACACACATATGTTATCTACATCTTGGCCTATACGGCGAAAGAGACAGCCGGTCGCCCGGGTGCTCTCTTTGCCTCAAACTCGATTTTGGACGAGCGAGAAACAACTCCGCTGTCCATTCCGCAGTGCCAGATCTCAATTCCTGAGGTAACTCGATTCTGGAGGTCCTTGTCTTTTTCCATAAAAAAAATCTCGCACACCGAGGCTTCCGTACCACTTTTGTTATGAATATCTAAAAAATCATCTCACTCCCATGCCCTTGCCCCATAACTTAAAAGATTTCACTACCCAATTTATTTTTCAAAATATACCTAATATGTACAAATACATCATATATAATGAAAATCGAATTTTAAAACATCCATCGAATGAAATAGCCCATCTATAATAATTATATAGCACTTTAAAAGCTTTTAGCAAATTATTTTTAATAATTTTATCCAATAGTGTGAGCTTGTATAATTATTTCAATATCGTAAAACGACAATAATCTGAGACTCTTTTTACTAACCCTTTTATTATTCCATTGGAGTATTTTTTACTTTTTTAAGTTTTTATATGAAAAATATTACAGAGAATATTGGATATTTTATTAAAAAAAAAACAACTTCATGCAAGTCGCCAGTTGAGGCCTGTAAACACGACTGGATTTGGGTTCGATCCACACTCGAGGGAATAATTATATATATTTAATGTTTTTATTTCTTCGCTCTGGTGTCGAGGCAAAGCGCGACGTTGGGTTCCGCCACTCTACATACAATGCCTCCAGAATTCGGCGGAAAATCAGAAACGGATTGTCTTAACACTAAGTCCCCTCTACGTACCCTGTTGTGTGCGGATAAATTATTTACATATCCTCGACCTGGTAGCGAAATAAAAAACGGCGTTGAGTTCCGTTACTTAACACTGATTATTTTAAATTATTTACTAGTTTTCTAGTTAGTCAGCTTTAATACACCGGAATCTAGAAGAAAACTACTATTTCTAAAGCTAAACTGTATCTAATTTGTTAAACCACTTACCGACTTCACATATCGTCTATCCTCTTGCAAACCGCCAAAGAAAACTCCTTCCCACTATTTCACCTTCGGGCATTACTGTAATCAACTCGTATACTAAAACAATTCTTTTACCATGAAGAAATCTTCTATTTTAATAATATATATTTTATATCTATAGCCATAAGGTTCTAAATAAATTTAGTTTGTTTTCCAAAGTACAAGGACAAGTTTGTCGTTTTGTACCAGCGGTACTCAACTCACCGTTCGCGGGTGTAAAAACTGCCGTAAAAGTCAAGGATCTCTAACTCTGAAAGTTGTAAACAGTTGCCGTAATCGTAATAAGTAACGGTATTCGTCGATTGGATAGAAATTTCTTTAGATTGATGATCATTTTCAAGTTAAATTTAAATACTTGCTTTAATATTGAGACCGCCGTGATGCGGTGTCACCGCGTCGATAGTTGTGGGTTTGATTCCCATATAAAGTGGCAGTGTAAATTGGCAGTGGGAACCTGGGAACCTTGCGCAAAGACACTACGTTCCAATTAAAAATCTTCCGGTCTCCACTTTTCGGTGAATTCTGGAGTTGCGTGTTGAGTGGCGGAGTTACTAGAGCGAGAAATGAAAATATAAAGTATTTTATTTTCTCGTATGGGATTCGAAACCCAGCGCCACAATTGGTCTAAAAAAAATCGTAATGCAACCAAGAGACACTAGCGTTTATGCTTAATTTTTACCGCATATTGCTTAACATAATAAAGTAAAACATTACGCTTGCAAATTTAAATTTATAGTTTTTTCGAATTCGAATACGACTAGCACTTGATCGGTTTTTTTGTATTTATTTTCAACTCCATCTACAAAATATCATAGGAAATTGCTGAAGGAGCTTTTTATAGGGGAATCACAGAGCGATAGAGTTAGAGTTTCCTCCCCCAACCGCAAGATGTCACTTCTAAAAAATATACTTTCATAATAATTTACTTTTTGTTATAACATTTATTAATCATAATATTAATAGCAAATTCAAATCTCCAAGTACTTAATAACTACCAAATTTTCTTTATATTTTTTTATTGTTTAAAACGAACTTAACCTATATACAAATAATATAATTATATAATTTAATTTATACACAAACATAAAGAAGTAGACACCAAATTGTTTTAAAAACCAAGCTGCAGTTATAAAAACAGCTCATATATTATAGATTAAAACAAAACGAATCTTAAATTAGATAACATTCTTATACACATACTAAAATTGTATAGCAAAATTTCTTTTTCTAATATAGCCGTCGAAGCAAAGCAAAAGTGGCAGCCGACGTCATAATCAAGGTAGCTGGGTTCAAATGGTTCGCGGCGTTAATTTTGCACGAATCTTCTGAATTTTTGAAGAAAACAAACGTCGAGTTCTCCAAATCGTATTTTCGTACGATCTGATCTAGTTTCGAAGCATCGGTTGCCTTTAGATGAAGTGAACGCGTCAATTTCCATAGTTCATCTGTAATTTAATAAAGAACATAGAAGGTACTTTTTTCTCGATTTAATAGTAGTAGTAGTACTTAATAGTAGTAGTCACTTCCAATTTCAAAACATTGTACATTGAGTGGGAAAACTCAACGGCGCCTGCCTAATATTATGCCATAATACAGACAAAACGCGGCGTTAAGTTTCGACACTTCATCCATAAGTTTATCTATGTCTACCCTTCAATGAAAAAAAGTATAAAATTGTTGTAGATTTGACTAAGACTAATACAATTTCAGTACATTATAATGACTGGAATCCAAATATAAAATAAAAAATGGAATAATAAGTCAGAAACTTTTTGTAGATGTAAGGAAAAATGGTATTTTTTCAACTGCCCATCCGTCCTCATCCCGGCATGCCCATACTCTTATAACAACAAAATCTAACGTTACACTCAATTGAAGGTCAACCACATTCATTTTCACTCTGTATATGCGTCGTTATGTTTGTTCACTACCCGCGCATTGTATATATATATATAATACAATACTATTATGTATATATATATATATATATATATTATAGTATTGTATTAGAAATACTTATTACATTGTCTGTTTTAAATAATAATGAGAAAATTATAGAAACTTTCCTTTTATTATACTTTTCCTAGTTTAATTTTATTTGCCATTTTTATGTAAGAGGACCGTCGTGGTGCATAGCACAAGCGTGCTATTGTCAATGCAACGGTTTTGGGTTCGATTCCCTCCCGGAGGGCTGAAATACTCCGTATTTTGTTTGGTAACGTGGCAAAGCGTGGTGTCGACTTCCACCGTTCAACACGCTATGCCTCAAGAATTGAATAAGAAAATGAATAACGAAAATATCTTAATAAGAAACGGAGTGTCCTAACACTGACTTCCTGAAAGAACCTGTTTCAACTTTCACTTACTCTTACACTTTACTTACATGTTATACTTCCGTCTACGTTATCAGCACAAGCGTACAAAGCAATATAATGCTCATAATCCACTCCCAACACTATCAGATAAATTTAAATATTATTAACAAATAAATTAAATTAAATTAGCTTCACGCTATATCCCGCACACCGCAGGGTAGGTAGAGGGTACCTAGTGTCAAGACACTCCGTTCCCCACTTTCTGCCGATTTTGAAGGCCTTGCGTGTTGAGTGGCAGAATTCAACGCCGCGCTTTGCCTTGACAACAGAGCGAAAAAATGGAAATATAAATTTAAATAAATATTTCATCTCCTCGAGTGGGGATCGAACCCACAACCAGTCGGTTTTACAGTCACACTTCGTGCCACTGCGCCACGGCCGGCCTCTTTAACAAATAAATTACTTTTATTGCGTAATAAAAACGTGCCTGATTGGTAATGTCTATGGTTCAAGTATAAATGAAATAAATCAGCTTCACGCTGTATTCCGCATGTAACGGGGTAGACATAAGGGAACCCAGCCTTCTAACAATCCGCTCTCCATTTTTCGCCTAATTTTTCGAAGCATCGCGTGTTAAGTGGTGGAACTCAATGCTGTACTTTTGCCTTGGAGCGAAAAAAATGAAAATATTAAAAAATAATAATTCATTCTCTCGAATGGGGATCGAACCCACAATTATCTAAGGGTGTCACAGAAGCCACAAGTGCTGCTGCGATTTCTCATGTTTCAAATATAATATATAATATCACTCTCTTTTGGTTTCACCAACGTGGCTCAGTTAAAAAGTAAAACAAAGTTAATGGATTGGTTAAGTGATGTTAGTTCTGGGCACAGACCCCATATGTTAAAGAGGGAACTGCTTGTCTATAAGTGAAAATGATTTAATTAAATTCTAACTGATGAACTAGAAAATTATGGAGTTAAAATATTATTAGAATATTATTAATCGTCTTTTTTATCATTCGGTAACTAAAAATGCCTAACTTGTCATTGCGATGATTCAAATCTAATTATAAAATATTTTACTTTCCTTAATTTTACAAACTTAATTTTGACAAAAAGCCTAAAATTTCACCAACAAACATACAATACTTAAGTAGACGAAAAGACGGACTAATGTATCATTAGGTTTTCTCTGACTTTGCTTAGAAATACACAAAAAAAACAAAAATACCTTTATATTTTACAATAAGCAAATCACCGCCGTTAACTTCATCCGTCAGAAAAACGGAACCATTATTGAAACTAGCTGTATTGTTAACAACCCAGGTTATTGATATATCGGTTGTATTATTCGTTTTATGGTTAAAATCAACCATGGCACAGTCGACTTGCTCGTTGAAGTTTGTGGCCACCGCCGCAAAGTACCACCTACCGTCGAGCTGTAGAAAAAAGATTTTTTTTGTTGCACAGGCTCGCTTGCGCGCCGTCCCCATTTTAAATAATATTTTAATATTATAGTCAAAATTGTTAAGTAATCATAATTTAAAGGGTTATTAGTAATTAAGCAAATTTTTGTTAAACTAGCTCAGTTCTAGTTCCCTCTTACAATACTATATAGAGAAATAAATAACACTAATAATAAATTTAACTCGTTTTGTATGTAATAAATTAATAAATAATTCTATTATATGCACTAAATCTAATCAAATCAGCTTCGCGCTGTTAACATAGTGTTCAGACACTACGTTCCCCACTGTCCGCCAAGTTCTGGAGACATTGCATAGTGAGTGGCGGAGCTCAACGCCGCACTTTGCCTCTACACCAGAGCGAAGAAATGAAATTATAACTGTAAATAAATATTTCATATCCTCGATTGGGGATCGAACTCACAACCAGTCTCTATTATATATACTACATAACCCTCTATTATATGTACTACATAACATTCTTCTATTAACTAATAAATATAAGTTATTCAGGCATAAAAATAAAATAACAGAAATACAGTTTTCTTGCTTACCTTCGGCAAATCCAAAATGGTAGAGTTAACATTCATACAACTAGTACTAGTACTCTGAGAATTAACTTTGTAAACAAATACAATTAAAACAATATAAAATAACATTTTAGACTTTATTATATATATTCCAATGTTAGGGAGTAATATGGCCAAATTATAATTTTTTTATATATTTATATATATTTTTTTTACGATAATATCATAAAACACCATTTGACCAAGTCATAGAACTCTACAAACGTCTTGAAACGAAACTACTAACACAAAGAATAAAAAGTACACGCTTTTATAAGATTGTATCGGAAATCAATTGGGCTTCCGTATTTACTTTGAGTAATTTGCCGGTATTTAGTGTTTTTTAAGTTAAAAAAAAAATAGATCTTCTGCCTCAATGCATTTAAAGTATTTCCTTTTGTTAGTCAACATTAAAATTTCCAGTTGATGGTTTTATTGAATGAAATGAAATAAACACTGTTTTTTTATTAGCTTCACGCAGTATCCCTCACACAACAGGGTAGGCAAAGGGAACCTAGTGTTAAGACACTCCGTTCCCCACTTTCTGCCGAATTCTGGAGGCATTGCATGTTGAGTGGCAGAACTCAACGCCGCGCTTTGCCTCGACACCAGAGCGAAGAAATGGAAATATAGATGTAAGTAAATATTTCATCTCCTCGAGTGGGGATTGAACCCACAGCCAGTCGGTTTTACAGTCATACTTTGGTGCCACTGCGTATACCGTTATGGCACGGTCAGATGTGGGTGATTTTTGGAAACTCGAATTGAATTTAGATTAACATTGTTTTTCGTTTCGATTTCTACTCTTGGAAATAAAATATTAAAATTATTAATTTTATCGCTCTGGTAAAAACGCAAAACGCGGCGTTGAATTTCGCTACTTGACGCGCAACGGCGGAAAGTTGGGAATGGAAGTGTTTGATGGGAAGCGGATTATATAGAACTAGGTTCCCATCGTATACATCGTGAAGGTAAAAAAAAAGGAGTAAGCCGTTGTGATGCAATAAAACAGTGTCATACTATAATCGCAAAGTCGTGGGCTCGATACCCACTTGAGGAAATAAATATATTTAAATTATACATTTCCTTGCACCGGTATACGTAGAGTTCCGTCACTTAACAAGTAAAATCTCAAAATTTGGCCGAAAATTGGGGAGCGGAGTTGATTAACACTAAGTTTCTAAACTCTCGCTTTCCCTCCCTCATCTTCTTCTCTCCTCTTCCCTTCGTCCTTTTATAGGTGTAAAAGGTAAGCGAATGAAAATCGAACCCACAAAAGTCATTTCTATAGTCCTACACTGTACTACGTTAGTCTCAACTACAGTTCAATATATTGGATTACGATAAAAATTTTAGAGATAACTAAACATCTTTCGAATCTCCAAAAGATAAGATAAGAGATACAAGTAAAAACAATTTTTCGTACTGTCAATAGTCTTTTAGCTCTTAGTAATAATGTATCAATATTTATTATTAATTTTTGTTTTTGGTTCACTGAGTATTAGTGAAGGACAGGTGTTGTTGTTTGGTGATTGTAAACAAGTGGAAACTATGAAATATTTCGAATTGGAAAAGGTAGAGCCAAGTTCTTATCAATAAGTCGTCAATTGATATAAATTAATAAGTTTCTTTGTACGTTGTATTTATTTATGTATGTTTGCTATAATAATTGCTCAAATCAATTTTCATCTTCAATCATTTTTTAGTGTCTTTTTTTTCTTGTTTTTTTTAATTCTTGCTAACGAAATTTATTGAAATAATGCTTGTAGGTATAGTATACTTACGATAAACATCATGTATTTATAAAAAATTAAATGTATCCGTTTTTCTTATTTATATAAATAAAAAGGGTGCCGTCATGGTGCAGGGACACAAGCGTGCTGCAAACGTGAAGGTCGTTTGTCCGATTCCCATTCAGGGGAATGAAATATTTAATATTTTCATTTATTCGTTCTGATAACGGGGCGTAGCTTTTAGTTCCACTACTCCACTCACAATGCCTCTAAAATTCGGCGGAGAATGGACAACAGAAGTGTTTTAATGTAAAACGCAGTATCTTATCACTAGGTTCCCATGTTCCCTGTGCCTACCCTGTTATGTGCAATACTAAAGTTATCAGTCAGTTATATAAAGTAAATCCACAATCATAACGGTTACATATGGCCTTTTTTTAAAATATATAAATTAAAATCAACCTGATAAAAATATTTGGTCTTTTAAAATATATTTTAATAATCTAAATATTTACCGAGGCCGTAGTAGCGCAGCGACTATGATTCCTACTGGGAGAAATGAATTCAACTGTTTTATTCAAAAATTTAAATAAAACTGAAGAATGGAGTGTATATGTGAGTGCGAACACTAGGTTCCATCTGCCTAATATATTTACACCTAATCAGTCTTATTATAATTTAATATATAAAAGTCTACAATTTATGATACTTAACTATTAGCGAGATTCCACCCGAATGAGTCTTTTGGTAACGCTCTCGCTCTGATCACTAAGCCATACGCTCGTATCATCTTATCGTTATATAAATCATATCAGTTTCTAGGAAGGTGGTACCAAATATCCAGATTTCCATCATGGTATGAAGACGACGGCGACTGTTCATACAAACTCATACAACGATGCGGCAGAACCATACAATTCCAACACGTTTATGTGAAAAGCGGTATACGATATGTACTACACGTGAACAGTACGTACACTCCGGGGGATGAAGCCGTTTTTAATATACGGGAGAATAATATTGGTTTGTTTTTTTTTTTGTTTTTATATATTTATTTTTAAATGGGATGAAAAGAGAAATGAGACAGTGACTAAACTCTCTGCATTCTGATATCAAGATATACTAACAGCGTGTTAGAAAGCAGATTTACGAGGCAGACAGAAAAAAGTGCCCAGACCACCCTTTACTTTCCGGCAAATATTCGAGATATTGTTGAGTTCGAGTAATGTTAAATGCCAGTGCTCAACGCCGCGCTTAGTACTAAATCAAGGAAATAAAAATATAAAATCTTTCTCCCAAATAGTGATCAAACCCACAATCGTTTACAATCCGACGCCGTTTGTATGCTTCTTCATCTAAATAAAATGTGGTCATACAAAATTTACGTACATTTAAATTAAGCTTAAGTAGCTTATAACAATATACCAAAAATAAAGAAAAATATTTCAAGTTTATCAGAAATGCAGAGAGAACTCTTCACTTCATCTCCACAGAAAATAACAATAAATTTATGCTTATTATTTTCATTTCCCCGCTCTCATAAGATAAAAGAAACTGCAGCGTTCAAATCTGCCATTGTACATATCGCAAATGCAAAAAAAACGCAATAAACCTTATTCTGTTCTAACAAATTCCATTTTATTTTCCAGATCCCATTGGTATCCCATTATCTATAATATCAACAGATTACACAAACTATGCAGTTGTATATGGATGCAAAACTAATGAGGAATTAAATTTAAAATACGGTGAGAGAGCATTACAAAATAAATATATAAAATAAATAGTTATTTTTATAATTTTTAACTGTAAACGCAACTGGTTGTGGATTCTAACCCCACTCGAGGAAATGAATAATTATTTACAAATGTTTGTTTTTATTTCTTTGCTCTGGCGTCAAGACAAAGTGCGGCGTTGAATTCCACCACTTCCAAAATGCTCCGGAAAATGGAGAACGGCTGGTGTAGGTTCTCTCTGCCTACTCTGTTGTGTTTGAGATATAGCATGAAGCTAAAAAAAGTATGTCTTAAAACCCGGTTTCCCGGTTATGTATTTTTTTTCCAGTAATCGCCTGGATCTTATCAAGAGATAAATTCTTAGAAGCAGATATATTAGACAAAGCGTATCGGGAAGTGAACTCACTACCCTCCAGCAGCATAGTATATTTGGAGACAGTGAAACACGACGAGAAGAACTGTGCCTATCACTGGTCAGCACATGTGAATGCAGAATACATTAATAATACAACAGAAAAATTAATAGAAAATTAAATTTTATATGTTTAATTTATTTTATAATGCTTATTTAATACATATTAAAATACATTTTATATAAAAAATCATTTTTTTAAGAGAAATTTAATGATAATAATTTGTAGGATTAATTTGCTGCAAATATTCAGTGGGGATACTCATTTTAAAAAGGCAATTGACGATCCTGCCGGTCCTTTTTAAGCCTTTAGTAACTTACTATACTATAATACTAACACGACTACCTGCCTGCTGTGTTTGACTAGTAATTGAATAAAAATATGTTAATTCGTTTTTTTTTTCCGTAAGTCATAATTAAAAGCTAAGACGCAACTTTTGATGGTAGAAAGTTGAAATTTCACATGTGAGTTCCTTATAGTACTATAAGACAACGTTTTAAAATAAAATAATATTTTACTATTATATATTTTTTTTATATATATATAGCTAAAATTAAAATTATATTATAGTAAAGAGATAGGATTTTGAATATCTAGGCATAGAATTTCGTCGCCAAGCATCCATATACTCAAAGAGGTCGTTTTCTTATGAATCTGATTATTATTAGTATTATAATACCTTGTGAGTTGCGCCAATATAATAAAAATCAATAAATTAATCAGCTTCACGCTGTATCCCGCACACAGCATGGTAGGCAAAGGAACCTAGTGTTAAGACACTCCGTTCCCCACTTTCTGCCGAATTCTGGAGGCATTGCGTGTTGAGTGGCAGAACTCAACACCGCGATTACTTTCGACGCCAGAGCGAAGAAATGGAAATATAAATTTAAATATAGGGAACAGAGGAAATTACATTGTTCTGTTACAAGTTATTTCTTAATTATGTCAACAAAACTAAAGCATATAAATTTATTTGTAAGAATGAAAAATCGCTGCGGTGCAGAGGCACAAATGTGTGACTATAAACGCAGCGGTTGTGAGTTCGATTTCCATTAGGGGGAATTAAATGTTAATATTTCCTTTCTTTGGTAACGAAGCAAAGCGCGGCTTAGACATGCGCCACTCAACACGTAATGCTCGCAGTGTTTCGAGAATTCGAGGAAAATCTAGAACGGCGTCAAACAAAGTGTCTTAACACTAAGTTCCTAGGTTCCCCCTCTTACCCTTCGTCATACGGGGTACAAAGTAAATAACAAAATAAAGGAGAGAAAAAAAATAAAGAATACATATCCCTTTAATTTAAATTTTAAACTGGTACAGGAAATCTAAAAGTAGTAGGCTCCACTAGAGCATCATCATAGTATTTAGGACTACATTTGCTTCGGTCTTCTTGAATAAGTTTTTGATTATCGACTCCAATTTGCTGAAGAGGTTTTATCGCAAGTTCTTTAGATACAGCATTCAATGTTGGATTTCTTGATAATATCCACACATAGACTATAATGAGGTTAAAAAAAATAATATAAATAATTATTATGAGTACATATATAAAAGAAAAATTCTTTAATGTGAAATATTGAGAAGAAATCTGAATATGGAAAGGGCTCCACGGTAGAAGGCTTGCCGCAGCGACACCTGTCAGCCCTATTAAAGGCTTCCAGATTCCATCAGCCTCTAGCACCTTACAAGAATACACTACCCCAAAATGATGTGCACCAGTGCAGCCCCGATGTTTTATCATGTGGCGATAAATGCAGCTTTGAATAAAATGCGAAGTGGAAGATACACTGTGGAAATGGAGGCTACATGATATGAAGGAAAAGGGATGGAAAAGAATATGAATGAATTA
The DNA here is from genome assembly GCA_917862395.2 of Heliconius sara. NCBI lineage: Eukaryota > Metazoa > Arthropoda > Insecta > Lepidoptera > Nymphalidae > Heliconius > Heliconius sara. The sequence continues at coordinate 9,672,871 of OU860787.2, read as the reverse complement.
TTAGATATAATGAATGATCGAGCAGATGTTGTTTGTGTGACAGGCGAAAGAGCAATAACGCGACCGATTTGCCGGGCAACAGCTTTCTGGACCGGGATACCAGAAAGCAAGCTAGGCTGTCAAAGTGTAGTTGCGTTATCGTCCTCGCGATTGGCTCGTGAAACTAGACATTATATATGTGTATATGTAAATTCAGGACATTCATAAAATATGAGAAACATTTTGAGTGCAGATAATTAAAACAAAATCAAGAATGAAAGTCAACGTCCACCATATGAAGAAAATTAACAAATACTTACTATAATGTTTGTTGATCAAGTTACTGTACTGACAGGTGTATACTGTAGCAAAGTAATTGTAATTTGTTGCTAGCACACGAAACGGGTATTTGCGAGTCTTTACTGAAATATTTAGAATAAAATAAAAATTACCATATAATATACTAAAAATATACGTTTCTTTTGCTTTATGCTGTATTTCACAAATAGCAGGATAGGCAGAAGAAAATCAGTGTTATTTCTCCGCTTTTTCCCAATTATGGAGACTTACTTAGAGAAGAACGGATAAATGAAAATGATTTTCTCTCCTCTTCTACTCCTAATAATAAAGTGTCATGATTGTAATACTTAATTTAAACTCACAGGCCAGAGGCCAGTCGTGGCGCAGTGGCACAAAGTGTGACTGTAAAATCGACTGGTTGTGGGTTCGATCCCCACTCGAGGAGATGAAATATTTACTTAAATTTATATTTCCATTTCTTCGCTCTGGTGTCGAGGCAAAGGGCGGCGTTGAGTTCTGCCACTCAACACGCAATGCCTCCAGAATTCGGCAGAAAGTGGGGAACGGAGTGTCTTAACACTAGGTTCCCTCTGCCTACCCTGCTGTGTGCGGGATATAGCGTGAAGCTATTTTTATTTTTTATTTTTTTTTAAACTCACAACAACAAATCGATTTTACAAATAAAAATATAAATATCAATACTTTAATTTTAATAAAAAAAATTTAATAATATTAACTAACTTCTCCTTGGTGCATTTTTGAAAGCAAACGTAAGATCCAATTTTGACGCTTCTTCGATGCTAGAAGGTATTTCAATCTTGCCGACGCTAAATCGATGGAAAAGTCCAAGATCAACTCTCGACTGGTTCAAGTAAATACCTGAAGGTCTGGTCATGAGCTCGATTGTCGAACAGTTGTTTAGCTGTTGGCCATCGCTGGAGTAATGGTAGGCTTGGTACCATTTTCCATAGAACTGGTGGAATAAATAAGAAAAAGAATTTAGAACTTATTCCTTTTGGCCCTGGCAATTGTTTTTAATATGCCTATCTATATCAGGGAACCCAATGTTGAGATACTCCTGTCTCGACTTTTTACTCAACTTACTCAACTCAACAGTTCCCATTGTCTTCTAGAGTGCAATATCTAAGATCTCCTTTTTCCTCGCTGTGATAACGAGATTTGCTCCGTCACCAGCCATAATTTTAATTTCTTTGGATTATCACTCGAGGAACGAGTGGGAATTATACCCACAATCTGGGACCAATAACCGTTGGACCATAATAAACATGCAATATAACAAAAACAATACGTACTTCAGCTAATCTGAAATCTTCTTTCAGTCCAACATTTTCAGGGCATCTTCCCGGTATCGTAAAATATGCAAACGCAGAATTAAAACAGAATATAAAATATATGAACTTCAGCATTATGCCAGCTTATTGCATACTGAGAGTATCTCGGTTTAAGTGACTGGAGGTTAGCTATAGGTTATCTATCAACCAGATGATTCTAAGAATAAATATACAGTGCTAGATATTTTCTGGTTTGTTTTATTGAATTATACAAATAATAAAAATATATGTATTTTTTAATTTTATATATTTAAATAAGAATTCGGCGGTCATGGGGAATGGAAGTATCTTAATGGAAATGGAGTGTCTTCACACAAGGTTCCCCAGTTACCTCTGCATATCCGGCGATGCTGCAGGATAAAGCGTGAAACTAAAAAAAAATAAGAATATAAGAATAGGCAACCTCAAGATTAAAGTAGAGCAAAAAGTCAAAGATCGAGCTCAGTGACGTGTCATTTAGAGAGTCCTATGTCCAGGAGTGGACGAAGACAGGCTGGTGTTGGTGATTGGACTGTACTATTTTTTGAAGATGTAGCCCATTAATAAATTTTTGATCATCAATCAACCATTAGCGTTCATTCAAATTGAATTACATATTGAACTTAATACATGCACTATGTGATGATGTGATATATATTTTTAACCGATTTTCAAAAAAATATATGTTCTCAATTCGTCGGAATCTTTTTTTATTAGATAGATTAGTAAGATCATCAAACAAACAAAAAACATTTTTTTTTATATTTTAAAAATCGGATGTATTTCTTTTATATTATGGAAACATATGTATGAATGAATGAAATCAAAGCACTTTATTTTATCGGGGCATCGAACTCATAGGCAGCTGTTGTACTTACATTCAGTTAATGTCCCACTGCGCTACGATGGCATCATTCAGTATATTATGTTATAAATATTTCTTAGTAATCTCTTGTTTTGCTTATTAAATAACATGGTATTCAATTTCTAGTAATTTTACAAGGAAAATTTTTGACTTAAACATTATTTTTAATAAAATACAATTTTTTTTTAATTATGGGGAAGACTTAACTTGGAATTATATTTTATGGTAACGTATAAGAAAGTTATATAGAACCTTGTAAAAATTAAAAATTATTAAAATATATAATACCTTAAAAAAGTTATTAAAATATATGCAATTGGAAAGTATTTCATAATTGCAATTTAAAAGTAAACTAATGTAGTAGCTTTAACACATATTTTTGTATTAATTGGAATATGAGGCCTGAATTCGGTAGAAAGTTAGGAACGTAGTGTCTTAACACTCTGCCTACTGTGCTGTGTACGGGACACAGTGTGAAGCTGATATATAGAATATGTCATGTAAGATGCGTCATTATAAGATACTATACTTACTCATTAAAATATATATATATTTAAGCAAACATATGAAATTTTAAAGGTGGCTGGAGTTTATGTTTTTCAAAAAAAAAAGTACTTTTTTCTTTCCTACGTGGAAACCGCTTAAAATATTTAAACAAAAAAAAAAGAAAGTTACATCAATTTTAATACAATATTTCATATTAAAACAAACATACTACAACCAAACATAACCAAATCTAAAAAAAACACAACCATTGTCCGTTCGACATTACGAACCTTTGTTTCAATTGGCAATTTTAATATAACGCGAGTTTACGGTCATTTAATAATCATCTTGTGGGACGCGACCCCGCAATCTGTATCGCTCGCTCGGACACGTTGGATGTCGACAATGTTATTTTTATATATATTTTGTGCTTATATTGCTGTAGCGTATACAAATGCAGCGGAATTCACTCTGCCAGGTGAATGTCCTGATGTGAAAATACAAGAAAATCTTGACTATACTAAGGTTAGTTTTTGTTATTTTTTTTATTTTCAAGCTTCATGCTGAAGCCAGACGTGGCGCCGGGGCACAACAAAGTGTGACTGTAAAATTGACTGGTTGTGGGTTCGATCCCCACTCGAGGAGATGAAATATCTATTTAAATTTATATATCCAATGCGCTCCGGTGTCGAGGTAAAGCGCTGTGTTGAATTCCACCACTCAACACGCAATTTCCCCAGAATTCGGTAGAAAGTGGCGAACGGAGTATCTTAACACTACGTTTCCTCTGCCTACCCTGCTAAGTGCGGGATACAGAGTGAAGGCGAGATCCCGTTTGTGGCGTATGGACACAAGCGTGCGAATGTAAACGCAAAGATTATAGGTTTGGCCTAGGTCTCTGCTCGTCTCGTTCTGGTAATGAAGCAAGGCGCAGCGCTAAGGTCCACCACACGCAATGCTTCAAGAATTCGCCGGCAAGTGGAGAACGTAAATTGATTGATTTCTTAATTAATGGCGTTTCGAGCGTGCCAGTTGAGCACAATTCATTTCGCCAATGTCACGTTGGATAGAAAACACACGAGGGAAATTGACCGGTAAAAATAAAAAAAAGTGGAGAACGTAAGTCTTAATGGGAACGGAATGTCTTATCTATATATAAAAAAAAGTACTTATGAAGTAGAATAATATAAAATAAATATAAATAAATAAATGTATAATAAAACCTATAATTGTCGAACTATAAATAATGTTTCCTTTTTTTGCCTTTTTAAATTTTCGACTTTTCACTATTATACTCCCGTTTTCAGTTCATATTTAGTGTTTGTTTTATTAAACTAAAATAACACTTTTATTGAATTGGTTGAAAATTTAATTAAAAAAATTAATATATCAAATTAGTAAAAAAAATTATTACGGGCGAACTTTTACATAATAATAAAAAAATAATTATAACATCGTTTTATTAGACTCTTTTACATGTTTATCTATGTATGTATATAATATGTTTTTGCTTTTTTAATATTCTATTACTTTTGAAACATAATTTTCGTACAAATATCACAGTAGTTGCTCATCACAGGTACTTTTATTAATCAAAGACAAAGTCATGGTCTATTCTATTTTTAAACACAAAGCGTCGGCTACTCTTAGACTATTGTTATTGCGCATTCGTCTTTATTTTGATTCTTTGTAAGATAAGGAATTTATACGAAATAAAATTATATTATAATGAATAACAATACTAAACATCTTTACTGATGATGTAAGTAAAAGATGTCGTGGCTCAGTAGAACGATGTCTGGCCGTTTTGTTTCTTATCTAGAAATTTTTTTTTTTCATTTTCTTGTTCCAGCAAACAGACAATGCTTCTCAATCTGAACGACTCGAAACGGGATAGCTAACCAATTGTTAAGACCCTCCGTTTTCCATTTTGCTTAATTGTCGGGACACTGCGTATTGAGTATCAATCATAATACCGTATCTTCCCTTGTTAAAAGAGTGAGAAAATAAAAAAAATCATTCCCCAAGTGAGAATCGAACTCCAAAATGTAACGTTTACAGTCAAACTCCACAATATACGTCTAATATTTATTCTTATTTTTTACAGTTTTCTGGTGTATGGTATAATGCTGCTAGCTACGCCAGCGACGGTCGAAGCATATACGATTGCGCCTCGCTAGACTTTCAAGAGGATAATCTTGGCTATACACTGAGAGAGACCTATGTAGATTTAGATCAAAATAATAGAACCCAAAAATCCTATTTTGCGAGAGTAGACCCAACTTTTGATGCCGGAAATAAGGCACAGTTCATTGTAAGCCACGAGGATGGAGGTTAGTTTCATATTTAGCTTCTTTTTTATATTCAAAACGTGATGAATATACAGAATTTATATTACATTCACTACTTCGTTAGCCCCTTTCCAGTATATAAATGTATGTAGAAGAGTCCATTAGGAATTTCCCTTGGCAAGACAAACAATGGCGGTGTCAAAAGAATACAGGCCAGTCGTGGCGAAGGAGTATGTGACGCGGCAGGTTGCGGGTTCGCTCCCCACTCGGAGAATTTAAATATTTATTTAAATTTATATTTTCATATCTTCGCTCTGGTGTAGTGGCAAAGCGCGGCGTTGAGTACCGCCACTCAACACGCTATGCCTTAACAATAGGTGTTCTGCCTACCCTGCTGTGTGCGGGATACGTGAAGTAACGTGAAGCTGATTTATTTTTTTGATTTACAAAATTGTTGAGTAATTGTCAAAAGCATTCATACTATCGATGAAGTGTAAGCTCATGTAAGCACAAAACTCATTTGATTTGGCAAAGAAATAAAATTGAAACACAAAATCTTTAATGTTAATTCTTTAAAAATAAAAACCTTCGACAAAAGTTAGCTTCACGCAGTATCTTGCACGTGCCAAAGTAGGAAGAAAAAAGGATTCTAGTATTAAGACACTGTGTATACCCTACACTTAACCCAATATTTAAGATATTCCGTGTTGAGTTGAGGAACTCAACGCCGAGCTTTGTCTTGCCACTACTAAAAGTGAAAAAAACTACTGAAAAATAATTTCACCAATCGAACCCACAAAAATAAGTTCTTTGATTTTCACCTGTTCGCGAGTAGTCCGTGGTCACGGGTAGACTGAGGTGGCATTCGTCTGTCAGTTGCAAAGTGTTCGAAACGTCGGGTTCCCCAAAAATGTATAATAATACTAAATATACGCGATTAATCCGGTTAAAATAGTTTCATTTAAAACGAACCCACAACCTTCGTGTTATTTAAACACGCATTCAGCCCAAAATCATAATTTAATTTAATTTAATGTATATTTCAGATAAAGTTCTACAGTTTCCATTCTTCATTCTTGCAACAGACTACGATGGGTACGCTATTGCATACACTTGTAAAACACTGAAGAAGAAAACGAGGACACACTATGGTGAATATTTTTAATACATAAAAAAAAATATAAAAAGGATAGATAGGCTGATAAGAATAATTACGATGATGATGAAACCTAACACAACAAGAAGTTTTTTATTTGTTTATCATATTTTAATTTAGAATGTGTCCAGCCTATAGCAGGATAGGAAAAGGGAACCCAATGTTATGAGTAGTCTCATAACATTGGGTTCCCTTTTCCTCCGTTTAGAATTTTACCATTTTCCACCTAAGACGCTATTTCTTGTTAAGTGGTAGAACTCTTGGTTCCCTTTAGAAAAGGTTCACTTGGTCTGTAGCTGCTAGTATAAATATTACAACTACATACATATTATTGAATAGCTTGTCGTAGATGCCGTGAGTGGAATAATATTCGATGAATCAAATGAAATCATCATCAATTATACATTTAGCTTCGAATTTTATGAAGAAGACTAAATCTCATTCATCTGGGACTTTTTGCTCATTTACATATAAATATTATACTTAGTCAGATAAAAAAAATATGCATAAAAATTCATTCATCATAACAAAATAAAACAAATGTTTGACTGTAAGCGCGATTGTTGATAAAAAAATAAAACCAGCTTCACGCTGTATCCTGCACACAGCAGAATAGGCACGGTACGACATGTAGTGTTAAAACACTCTTTTTCCATCTTTCTGCCATAATCTGGAAGCATTACGTGTTAGATGTCGAAGCGACACCAGAGCGAAGAAAATAGAAATATAAATTTAAATAAATATTTTATTTCCTCGATTGGGAATCGAACCCAAATTCAGCCTTGTTACAGTTACACTTTGAGCGCCTGCGCCATGAATGGCCATTGTTGTTAGTCCGCGTTTTGAAGCTCTAACACAACAAAACTGGGCATTGCCACAACTCGGCACGCAATATCTTGAATTCAATTGAAAAGGGTAGGTTACAGTCCCTTAACATTGGGTTCTCCCTACCTATAGTAGACTATAACGCAGAAAGCTTAACAATATTTCTTCTGAAATTAAATATAAGTTTACATTACAATATTTTACAACTACAATTACAAATTATACTTTGCTATATTCGAATATTATATTTACTGAAGGTTACTATATTTTATATATATTTTCAGTTTTCACCTGGGTGCTGTCACGAAGCCAAGAAAAATTACAAGGGGAACTACTGAAAAACGTTGAAAACACTCTATCAAAGTACACAGAACTGGCGGAGCATAGACAATCTTTTGTCCTCAAAGATTTTTCCGAAGCTAGCTGTGGTTTTACAAATAAATACGAGACTGATTTCTTTACTAATAATTTTTGGTAATAGTGACTCAATCTGTTTTATTTTAAAATAATAATAAAAATATATTAAAAGTAAAAAATAATATTTAAAATTTTGTAGACACAAAATAATGCTTGAACCTGAATCATATAATAACTAATTAATGAATTATTTATTTTGAAAATAAACTTATAATTCCGGTTTTTATTTCATTTCCCGATTACTATTATATTATTAAATGCAAATAAGAGAACGTACCTACTTATTTCTTCTTACCAAGCCATACCTTATCTCAATATTTTATTAGTTGATGTTAAAAAGAACTAAAAACGTAAGAAACGCTGAGACCGTCTGGATATTTAAGTTTTTCATGTTCACGCCCTGGTACAAAGCACGACGTTGATTTCCACCATCAAATACGAAAAAATTTAAAAAAGTGTCACATGGTATACTATGTCACGATGGATGAAAGTTTATGCCACAGAATTAAATTTCTGACCAAGTTTAATATAATTGCGAGTAAAATCGGAACAGAAGTGCCTCGACACTGTGTTGCTACATGCGGGAAGAGCTACAAATAAGACACAACTAATGTTTAATTAGCCTTGTAGACAAAGAATCTAAAATACGCTATAAAAAATTACGTTTTGATTGGAGGAGCCCAACGTCACAGTTTATATTGACATATTGAAGAAATGAAAGTAATGTTATGTTACAACCAGTACATATTAATATACTCCATAAAAATGCGTTCTGAACTTAAATAACCCACTAAGTCAAACTTCAAAAGTTATATTCTCTAAAACTATTCATTATATGGACAAATAAATAAATTCTCGTAATCCTTATAAGCAACGATAAGTTTTAATATTTCAAATTAATTAATTTGAAACATACACAAGAAAGAAAGGCAAAGAAAAAATTTACTGAAAATAACATCTAAATATTTTTAACTATTTTAAAGAATTATTAGACACTTAGGAAAGAACTCCCTTCTCGAGGAGATGAAATATTTATGTACATTTATATTTCCATTTCTTCACTCTGGTGTCGAAGCAAAACGCGGCGTTGAGTTATGTCGCTTAACACGCAACTTCTCTAGAATTCAGCAGAAAATGGGCAACGGAATGTCGTAACAATAGGTTTCCTCTACCTACTCTGCTATATGCGATCATCTATCGCAAATGGAAACACGTTGCATTGGATCATGTGGTACCCAAATGTCAAGTTTATGCTTGCAACCAGACTTTCGTAAATGACGTAAATCTGTTTTATGATCAACATTCAGTACAGACGAAGTGGTTTATTAACCAATAAAACATTTATTAAAAAATAAAAATTCTTTCGCCCCGAGTGATTATAATATTATTAGTGAATATAAGTTTGTATACGAAAATTTACAAAAAATGCACGGAGCCTAAAGATATTATTAAGAATTATTTTTTTCAACATTTTAGAACAATTTAAATACAAGGTTAAAATGGATGGATCACCAAACATATAGAAGGTTAAAATGGATAAGTACTCTTAACGTCCTGTATAGATATTAAATGGGTATCGGAACCAGCTGTTCATATTAGCGAAAACTTGACCTTGTATTAGACAAATCCGGACCGGGAGTAGTATAAAAGGAGAACTCTGAACCTAACCGAATTAGTGGGATAAAAGGTCCTTTGAAGAGTAAGATCAACATACAACACAATGTACCGTTTTGCTTTTTTACTATTGGTTGTGTCCGTCGCTGCCAATTCTTGTCCAGAAGTGCAGCCTATTGAAAATTTTAATTTTACATCTGTAAGTTGTACTAAATTGCATTTTTTTTATTTAATTTATTTCATGTCTTTGATTATCCGGTGTATATTACATACCTAGCGAGGTAGCGAAAAAAGGGTCATTGTTACAGCTTCTGAATATCTCTGTACATTTGTTTTTATATTTATTAAATGAAATCCACGTTCATTGTAAACATAATATCTGAAAGAAAATTTTATCATTTTAAATATTTTTTACTTTCCTTTATCAATTTGTAAAATTTTTAATTAGGTTTCGTTACCGACTAGATATTTTCAGAATTATAAGCGAAATATGGAGAACCTAAAATTTATCTTGAACTAAAAACTATTATTGTTTAGTATGTTTTTCACAGTGAAATTTATAGCGTCAACAAAATAATTACTGCAAATCCATTTCTTTCCAGTATGGTCAAGGCATTTGGTATGAAGTAGCGCGGTACCCTAATGCAGGAATAGACATCGGTGAATGTGGTTCCGCTAAATACAAATTGGAAGGAGATGAGATTAAAGTGAAAAATTTTCACGTTGTCAATAAGAAACGTGTATACGTTGAAGGTATTGCAAAACTTGCCCCTGACGCTGGGAAGGCAGGAAAAGTGGCCCACAGTATACATCATGGAGGTAATTTAATAAAATCATTATGTTTTCTCTTCTCCAGTATTCGGGAGGAAATAAGATTTGATACCGACTATTATTCTTTGTGTTATGGAGAAATTCATATCACAATATCTTAAATTAATAGAAAGCATTTTATTTCAGCGGGAGACGCGTTGAGTGATAGCATTTTGAACATATTAGCAATCGACTATGACAAATATCTTATAGCATATTACTGCAAATATGATGAAACTTCACAAAAACCACAAGGTATATATACAATAAAACATAATATAAATTATAAATTAAAGGATATTTTGTTTTCATCTAGATGTTTTACATATTACGGAGACTACAGAGTGATTTAAAACTCGAATAATTTTATTTAAAGTAAGAAGTTACGTTCTTAATTTTATATATCAATTAATTGAAATTAATTATTCATGTTAATATCAATATTATTTGTAATATTACTAAAGTAAAGTAACATTCAAAAAATTCTTTAAAATCTTAGACTTTATAAATTTTGCTTATAACATTTATCAATTGTTATTCTACAAGGGTGTTTCCAAAAAGGAAATGTACGAGATCCAGTAATTCTAAATTTTTTTGACTTTAATATAATATTAAAAAACGTGAAATTGTAAAACATGTAGGTGATTGTCTAAATTAGTAGTTAATTGAAATTGCAATTTGCAAATATTTTAAATATTACAACCAAATCGTAGTAAACATAGCAGGGTAGGCAGAGGGCTTCGTTCTCCACTTTCTGTCGAATTCTGGAGGAATTGCGTGTTGAGCGTCAGAGCGTGTTGAGAGTTCTTTCCTAAGTGTCTAATAATACTTTAAAATAGTTAAAAATATTTAGATATTATTTTCAGTAAATTTTTTCTTTGCCTTTTTTTCTTGTGTATGTTCCAAATTAAATAATTTGAAATATTAAAACACATGTGTTCAGAAATTAAGAAATCTCTGCATAATCGAAAATTTCTCGTGATTTTTGTACAATATTATATTTTGATAATACTAATTATTTAATTAATATATTCGTAATGGCTTGCTATTAGTATAATAAAGGCTTATTTCTATTTATTTATTTTTATATATATATATATATATATATATATATATATATATATATATATATATATATATATATATATATATATATATATATATATATATATATATATATAGTTGTTACATTATTATTGCAGAATTCGCTTGGATCCTCGCTAGATCTAAAAATCTCTCCCCCGAATCGAAGGCAGCAGTTGACAAATATTTAAAGGAATGCAAAGTATTGGATGCTGAACAATTCGAGTGGCCTAAATTCACCGACGAGGCTTGTAAAGTTGAAGGTTAAAATAACTATAGAAACGTGTAAAGATTATGGAATTATGGAATAATTAGTATTTTCAGTACATAGGTAATGCCGGGCCCCGCCGCCCAACCCATCTTAAAGCAGGGCAACGCGCTCCCGTAGCTCCTCTGGGGTTGCACGGGGCCGTGGGCGGCGGTAATCACTTACCATCAGGTGACCCGCACGCTCCTTTGCCATGTCTTTTCCATATAAAAAAAATAAAAATACATAAGTGTAATCGGCAATATAACCTAAAAATAAATAAATATTTTTTTGAAATATGTATATTTCTCTTAATCCTAACCTGACCTGAGACTTTCATTTTATTTTAGTAAGAGATGTAGAAATAAAATATAACTTCACAAATATTTACGTTTTAATTTAAGAAATATAATTAAATTTGATGGTTTTATGGGGTTCTGTACCTTTTAAGGAAAAAAGTACTCTAATAAGATAACTTTCTTGTCCGTCCTAAAAAATAATAGCCTAAAAATGGTGACAAAATTTGGTATTAAAGCCGCTAAATCAAGTGAAGTATCAGATGAAAGGGCTCTGGCTAAGCTAAACTTGAATTTTAGAAAAAGCTCGACACCGCCAATTTTTGTTCGGAAACCCCCGGTGGGCGAGCCCGACTCGGACTCGACTCGAACTCGGACTCGGTATTTTAGAAAAAATACCTAACTAATTTAAATGAACAAAATAATAAGTAAACGAATACCAAAGAAAAATATTAATAAAAAAAACTGAACAGAACCAGCTTAATTATTAATAATTATTATCAACTTAAAATAAATATTTAAAAATATTAAAATTAAAAGTAACACGAAATCTTTAATAATCAATTTACACATAATCAATATTACAATAAAACAGTAAAAAATAGATAATCCTATGCGAAGATATGTACTGTCGCCGAGTTTTTTCTTAAAGGTTAGAGTACGTAAACATTTACGAAGCGTATGACCGTTCATTTTAAAAGTGTGATATCTTTTAAAATATGTGGTTCTGTGATATGCTATAAAAACCAATTTCAATCTGTATAAAGCGCATAATGTATCTAATATATTTAATCGAATAGTACTGTACTATACTGTTGAAAATAGTTTCACAATTACATCTTTTTTTATTTAAAACACAAAAATGGTTACTGAGGGTTATCCTTAAGAGATAGACATACTCGTATTCACAGTTAGTTAGCCGTACATAACCAAATAACAATAATGTTGAACGCCATCGGACCACGGGCGCTGCAGAAATAAAAAAATATATGCAAGTTCGTCGTACTACAAAAATATTCAATTTTATTCGTTCTAATTAAATAAATAATAAGTCCGGGACACCATATCAAAAATATTTATAAATAAGTCAAATGAGACATTTTGTGACAAAAAATAATTGATATTAGCAAGGTTTCCATTGCGTTGACCTTTTCTTATTGATAAAATTGAAATGTCTGTTTGTGATTTCCAAATAACTGTGTACTAGCAAGTGTATTATATTGTCCTACAGTGTATTTACATGATACTCAAATACAAAATAAAACAGTACTCTTTATCCCGGAATTGCCACGGGATACTGATTTATCAGGGAAAACCGTTCTTACACGTTTTCCTTGCGCGCGTACATAATATGTCTATATAAAATAACTAAACTCTTTTCTACATTAAACGATCATTTTAGTGATAGTAGATCGAAAATGTTTGAAAATTTAAAAACCGACCGACTCAAACGGCTATACGACGTTGACAGCAACGTCTTATAGCCGTTTGAGTCGGTTCATTGTGAATCAATGATATCTCCTGAAGTATTTAATAGAATGATGTACAATAATAATATGTAGAAGAATAATATAATTTTAATCTAGGTAACGTTGCGAATGGTGACTTTTATATTTATTTTGATAAGCATGAATACCAAATTATAGAAAATACATTAACAATAATCCAATAAATTTAAATTTAAATTAAAGGTATTAGAATGGTTACTGTGGCTCAACTTTCTTTCTTTACAGATAAACAAATAATATTGCAGACTTTTTTAATAGATTTTTCAAACAATACTTTTATAAAATATTATTTTTATGTGTCTCTTTAGGTTGAGTCAGCGCACGCCATGTAAGAAATAACAAAACCCATTTTGGCCAATCTTTTGTTGAAACAACGAAATTCCTTGTTGTTTAGAAATCGCGAAATGGCAGAATAAATTGCATGCCAAATTGAAATATATTTTAATATATAAAAATACATCAAGAAGGTTACAAATGTGAGAAAAAAAGTAACCTAAAGTACTAAAAGTAACCTATGTCCAAAAAAAGTAACCTATAAATATCTCTATAAAATTTTATCACAGTCGGATCAGCGGTTTGGCCCTGATTGCTACACAGACAGACAGACAGAGTTACGTTCGAATTTATAACATATGTATGGATATAATTGCTACAAGTGCTATCGCTATGCTTAAAAATATATGATCTCGAAATTGATTCAATAAACGACCAGTAAGTGATAAGACGAATTTTATGCAAAGAGCTATAATTATTTTGATAACCTTACATTTTTATATTCGTGACCTGCAACTGAGATGCATATATAAAGTAAAGATTTTTCGAAATTACGCAATTCATCAACATATCTGTAAAAGTTCCCTGTATAAGTACTTCATACGATATGTCTTTGATAGAGCCACTAGGACTCGGATCAGCATCGGCGAATTGCTGTCCAGATATCAAAACTGTTGACAATTTTCAATTTAACTCCGTAAGTAGACTATTGTATGACATTTGAATATAATTTATTTTTTAAATGGCCTGATTTTGCTATGACCAGCGCAAAATTATCTATCAGTATACAGTGTTTGATTGTATCAAATGTATCAATTATGGAAAAAATCACCTTCATGGTATTCGTTATATTAAATAATTTAGACGTTTTAAATAACAAGTTATTTATATTAATTGTGTCCTAAAATCTTTTTCCAAAACTAGTCCATTTTTTACAAGTATCAAGTGATCTCTCTCGAGTTCTGATGATATAAAAAATTATATTAATCGCCAAACTTAATATGGCCACCACGGCAAAATGGCGGATACTTCAATAGCCAACACGGCGGGTAAAATGTTGTTGCTTGTAAATTTTTTCTTAATTATTGCCGTTTTTTTCTTAATAATTATACGCTGAAATTCTTCACGTGTCTAACTAGCTATCTATCTTTATAACATATCTTACACATACTTCGCACCCTTTCTAGACCTACCTTCTCTCAAATATATTTATTTAAACACATTGACCCGGATTTTACCCGTCATAGTTACATACTATGTAATAAATATATTTAGATAGCAAAAACTTTTGACTTGTAAATAATTTTTCGATGTGTATATACTTATAGCTGACTGCGGCGAAGCCCAAAAAGAGGGTTATGTTTTTAGCGTTTTTATTGTAACTTTTAAAGCAGTCTGATTTAATTATTTAAATGGATTTTTTCTTTGGATGATACGCGAGTGGAAATATCAATTTAGTTTATGCAGTCGTTTTTTTTTTTGGTTTGCTTATAACTCACTTGTTACTACTGTTATTTGAAATTTACACAATTAGGGAAGGGTAAACATTTTAAATTTACATAATAAAAAAAAAAGAATAGTCTCACGCAACGCCCCATTTTCGAGATACTGCGTGTTGAGTTACGAATTCACAATCGTCGTACAACTAAACACTTAGCCGCGAAGGCTACGTCTGCATTAATTTGCTTCACGCTGTATCCCGCACACAGTAGAGGGTAGGCAGAACCTAGTGTTAAGACACCCATTGAACTGTGTAGGCATTGCGTGTTGAGTGCCGAAACTATATTAAAATTTCATAATTATAGTTCGGACAAGGCATATGGTATGAAGTTGCAAGATACAACCACCCCGCTGAAGAGGGAAGCGTATGTGGCCACGCTGAATACACGCTCGTAGGAGATGAAATAAAAGTAAAAAACTATTTTGTTCGCAACAACAAGGCGTTCACTATTGATGGAACAGCTAGAAAAGCCCCAAGTGCTGGAAAATCTGGCAAGATTCTCTTCCAGTATCCGTATGGACGTAAGCAATGTTATATTCTCTTTTTTTTCAGCCTCAGCTGTATCCTGCACACAGCAGGGTAGACTCTTGTGTTTAGGCAGTTTATCAAAGCAGCGATTTCCCTCGACAACAGGGACGAAGAAATGAAAACATAAATTTTTAATAAATATTTCATATCCGCTATTGGAATCGAACCCACAACCAGTCACGTTTACAGTCACACACTTCTGCCCCTGCTCCTGCGCCACGACCGGTCTGTTATATTCTAATATTCTAAAATACTGTATCTGTTATATTATGTAGTTGGTGTAATTATTTCATTAAAATATTATCTATAATTAATAAATATATCTACGATATACATGTATATGCGACGCTTGTAGGCTTGATACTCAATCTATGGGAAATACTTATTAAGGTCTCCTGAGGCCAGTCGTGGCTCAGGGGAACAGTGTGTAACCGTAAACGGGAAAGGTTGCACAAGTTCAGTTTTCATTTCAGGAATTCAAATATTTAATATTTTCATTTCTTTGTTCTGATGTCGATGCAAAGTGAGACGTAGAGTTCCGGCACTCAACATGCAACGCCTTCAGAATTCAGTGGAAAAACGGGGAAATGGGTGTCTTAACACCAAGTTCCCTCTGCCATCTCCCCCTGCCTACCCTGTGATGTGCGGGATATAGTGTGAAGCAAAAAAAAATTAAACTCTTCTACCACATTCATGTTAGAAATATATTATTTAACAAACGTATAAAAACGTTGAAAATAGCGAGATTTGAACCCGTGCCTTTGGAAATGTCGAAATTCTCTAACTTTTATACTTTATCTAAAGAAAAAAAAATTTTTGTAAGTACCGTATCTATCATAAAGTATTGTTCCAGCTGGACGCTCAGTGTCTGATAGCATTTTTAACATCTTAGCGATCGACTACGATAACTACTGCATCGGCTACTACTGCAAATATGACAAAGATTCACAAAGGCAACAGGGTAAGAAATTTTTTTTATATTCTTTAATATTTTAAAGGAGGAGACGCATTGGGGTAGCTGACACGCCAGGTATATTCATATTATAATGTTGAGTTCGATTATTTAACGCGTAGTGTTTTAAAATTGAGCGGAAATGATAACAGAGTGTCTTAACATTAGATTTTGTCTGTCTAATTGCAGCCTATTATATACCTACTTTTTGAAAGTTTCCAAAACATCAATTTTGTGCTTAATAAAATACACATGCCTGTAGCTTGTTGCAGCATCTTTGAAAAGTAAGAAATTTCTCATCGCTTGAATATATGAAATACTCATAGGTCCAGAAACGTCACTATAAATATATATAGGTCACCAGGGTGTAATTCTCCTCGCTCAGATTTTTGAAATGAAAACTAGCAAATGCTTCAAATACAAAATTACCTTGGTCCACTGTCAATCATTGTCAATCCGTTACAATACTATTTGCATTCATATTTTTAATTTGTTTTAAATTAATATGTTCTAACCTTTCATATCACTCATATTCATCTGGAATCACTGGAAAATGAAAAGGAATATAAGAATATAAATATATATGTACATGAAATTGGGCACGTTTTAAGTGCTCGAGTAAATCTAGCTGCAAGGACTGACTATATGGTCCATCAAAACGATTTACGCCGTGTAAGATAGCTTACATCTTTCTCAGTTAATGGAACTTGTTAATTTTAACCAGTAGTATCTCAGATTAGTACCTACGTGCAACTAAACAAATTCTTCAGTTTTTTAAAATTGGCAGAGATTGGGACAATTTTCAATTACTATAGACATTTTATAACAATTTTACTAAATATATAATTGGTTCTTTTCAGATTTTGCTTGGATTTTGTCCAGAACAAAAGTTCTCTCTGCTGAAGCCAAGGCTGCTGTTGATAAGTTCATAAGTGAATCCAAACTTTTGGACAGTAAAAAATTCATTTGGCCGGAATTTACTGAAGAGGCTTGCAGAGTAATATCTTAAGAAAAAAACGATACAGGAAAGCTTATGTTTAAAATACAGACAGACATTTAAAACGCAATGAAACTGTTACGACGGTAGCAATCTCACTTTGGATATTCAAATGTAATCAAATCTATTAGATAATATATTACATACAGTTGCAATACTTTCTTGATAGAAATTTTATTTTTATTCACTATACTGCCCCACAAAATTTAACTTTTAGAACACCTCGCGTGGATTTTACTGTGTTGACTGCTGTATAATGAGTCTAGGAAAATAAACATGTGAATGTGGAACGTTTTAAAATTATATATGTGAGTTATATATATATATATATTTTGGAAGAGTGATTTTATTTTTAGTACCTCTTAGTTTTTTAAATTACATTGTGCAACATACCTTCGCTCAGCCACTGGGCGCAGCATGTGGTGGATCCTAGTTTATAAAATTATTAATTTGTTAATAGCCTTTAACACACAAACGTCTTTTCGCAATCTTATAATTACATGAATTGAAATACAACTGTCAATATATCCATTTCTTTAAATTTTTGCCTTCAGTAGTTTCCAGGTCCTAAAATCCCATAGGATATAAAACTATGGAAGTAGCCAAAGTAGAGCCGTTACCATTTCATTTTTCCGTCATTTTATAATCCAATTTTATTAACCACGAAAGCCACATGAGGTCCCCATTATAATTTACAGTCCTCGATGATACCGAGAAATACCGTAGAATCAACAGGATCCACCATTTAAGAGTACATACATCATCATAAATGATTTGACCAAATAGTGTGTAGTCACAGCCTTCAGCTTCAGAGAAAACGAAACGTAACTAATTGTTGATTATAATAGAATTACGATAGAATTTTAAGAGATTAAGAAATAAAATCGGGTCTATCTCCACCTTAAAGGCCGGCAACGCACCTGTAGCTCCTCTGGTGTTCACGGGGTCGTGGGTGGCGGTAATTACTTACCATCAGGTGACCCGAACGCTCGTTTGCCTTGTCTTTTTCCATAAAAAAAAAAAGATTGTGTTTTAACCTTTATTTGACCAGTAAAGTAATTTGACCTGTTCATTCTTCTGGTGTTTTTTTGAAAAGAAAGGACTAGGTTCACAAATCTGCTACGTTATTTCTGCTTGCATTGTCCGACTATGAAGCTTACAGGTCCAGTAAGAGTCGAGAAAAATTTTACTAAGCGACGGTAGTTATTTTTTTTTATTTTATTTAGAGTAGGATAGATACAGGTCGAAAATAATTGGGATCAGTTGTAGTAGCCAATTGACATATACCTATATTTCAATTGGCTACTCTACCAAAATTCAATTCAATACATTATACTCTTTACAATTAATAAGAAAAGTTGCGAGGTGAGGAGCAACAGCGTCTATTATATAACTAATCAATTTGACAAAAATGTGATAAGTGTGTGATACTAGGAGCCCTCTGCCAACACTGCTGTGTGCGGGACACAGCGCGAAGCTGACTTTATATATTTTATATTTTTTTCTAAATGTGTGTGACACACATGATTGTAATATTAATAAAAGTAAAATTTTCAGGACTTTTTTATACTCCTCCGCTCCGTGTATTGACATCGACCAAAATTTCTTAATATGTTGAATTTATATGAGTCAATTATAAGTTTGCTATCAGCTTAGGCAGAGGAAGCCCAGTGCTAAAACACTCTATTCTCCACTTTCTCCAGAGTTTTTCCATTTGTTGCAACGTCTTAACACTTCCCAGGTTCCCTCTGCCTACCCTACCCCCTACAATATAGTGTTAAGTTAAAAAATGACATTGTCACGTTCTTTCCATTTAGTGAATATGAACAGGAACAGAAAGTAAAAGGAAAAATATTAAAAACAAAATATGAAATTTTTGAAACAAAATCTGTCTTGAATTTTGCTTCATTTTTACTTTAAGTACAAAACACTTATGATTGTTATCATGTGATAACGCTCCACGTTGATTTCAACGTGAGCCTATAATGATGTTATGTTTACCGATAAGTTTTTTTCTTATTGTTAACATATAATTAATGTATATCGGGAATGTATCCTCATTCTTCATCAATTTAGGACATCAATTAGTTTATAAAAAAATATTTTTTAAATAAAAAAAGATATAATTACTTTTAATAAAATTAGATTGTACTATATCCTATAATATTTCCTACGCCTGACGCCTATTCCATTTTTTCACTTATTTGTCCCGTTGTCCCCACACATGCCGCCGAGATAAAGAAAAATGTCCCGTTTTATTGGAATATTATTTAAATTTGGTCGGCCCAAAACAGTTTTTGTAATTATCACAGTACGCTAGTTTGCTAAAAGCAGAAGTATTATTTTTTTTAATAAAGTGTCAATTATACTTTAAAAAAAACGAAAGCCACTCACTCTACAGTGTCCCGTTATGAGCCGATCGAAACTATTCCATTTGTATGACCACGCGGAATAAATATGATCTAAATTGAGTTGTGTATTTATGTTATACAATACACGTTATTGCGGGTCCAATCCTTATTCGGTTGATGGTGACCATTTTCACTTTCCATACATTTTAAATAACCGATGATTGTTAAAATAAAGCGCAGATTTGGATTACGTCACCCGAAAACAGTATGTTTTTTTATTTTATTTCCATCTTCTAGCAGGGTGCTGAGGGAAAAATTATAAAAAATGGCTCTATTAGGGCTTATCTAAATGAACGGTAACAAGGACCGGTCTT
This sequence comes from Heliconius sara, assembly GCA_917862395.2. Classification (NCBI taxonomy): domain Eukaryota; kingdom Metazoa; phylum Arthropoda; class Insecta; order Lepidoptera; family Nymphalidae; genus Heliconius; species Heliconius sara. The sequence continues at coordinate 9,652,687 of OU860787.2, read as the reverse complement.
TGCACAAATTAAGAAAAAGATTGTATTGTACTATTTGTCTTATTGTTATTGATATTACATAGGCTTCTAAAAAAAGAAACAGTACACAGAATCTTTAAAAAACTCCTATATTGATAAATATATTTTATAGCTAAATTATTAAGCGAATTGAAAAAAAAAAGAAAATCGCCAAACATACATGGGGCTAAAGTGGTGGTGGAAAGTACTGTTAACACTATGTAAATTAGATATTATCTGAACCAGCTGTTCATATGTGAACATATTAGCGAGAACTTGACCTTGTATTAGACAAATCGGGACCGGGAGTAGTATAAAAGGAGAACTCAGAACCTAATTGAATTAGTGGGATAAAAGGTCCTTTGAGAGTAAGATCAACGTACAACACAATGTACCGCTTTGCTTTTTTACTTTTGGTCGTGTCCGTCGCTGCAAATTCTTGTCCAGAAGTGCAGCCTGTTAAAAATTTTAATTTTACATCTGTAAGTTGTACTAAAAAGCATATTTTTTTATTTAATTCACGTCTTCTATATTTTCTCGTATAAATAATATATCCATAGCGAAATAGTAAAAAAGGGCTATTGCTACAGGCTCTGAATATCTCTGGACATTTGTTCTCATATATTAACTGGAATCCACGTCATGAAATTGAAAACTGAGTATCTGGAGGAAAATTTTATATTTTTAAATATTTTTGCTTTCCACTAAACGAGACGTGGAGAAACTAAAACTTAACTTGAACAAAAAACTATTATTGTTTAGTATGCTTTCCTTTCTAGTATGGTCAAGGCATTTGGTATGAAGTAGCGCGGTACCCTAATGCAGGAATAGACATCGGTGAATGTGGTTCCGCTGAATACAAATTGGACGGAGATGAGATTAAAGTGAAAAATTTTCACGTTGTCAATAAGAAACGTGTATACGTTGAAGGTATTGCAAAACTTGCCCCTGACGCTGGGAAGGCAGGAAAAGTGGCCCACAGTATACATCATGGAGGTAATTTAATTAAAATAATCATATTACTCTTGAATTCAGGAGAAAATGGGATTAGGTACTACTATTATTATTCGTTTTATTGGAGATTTCTAATTCATTATTAATTATCAGTTACAGTATTAGATTTTGAACGAATTGATGTATAAATTTGTATTTTTATTACGTTCTGATAACAAAGTAAAGAGCGACGAAAGTTTCGTCATTTCCGCGTTATTTCTCAAAACCTTACTATATGCGAGGTACGTCGTAAAGCTAAATTAAATTAAATTTTATTTTATTGGAAGGAATTTTGAACAGTTAGTCCTTGTTTACTTAGTAAATTGAAATTTTGTACTTATATATATATATATGTATATATATAAAAATGTCTTAATATTTATGTATATTTTGCTCATTGCGACTTACTGGTATTATTTATTGCACCTTTTTATCTAAAATTAATAGAAAGCATTTTATTTCAGCGGGAGACGCGTTGAGTGATAGCATTTTGAACATATTAGCTATTGAATATGACAAATATCTTATAGCATATTACTGCAAATATGATGAAACTTCACAAAAACCACAAGGTATAAATACAATAGAATAGAAAATATATAAATACAATAGAATAGAAAATACATCATATATTTTAAAAATTATATTTGAGGACAGATTTTGTTTTCATTCAATTTTTTAGATATTATGAAGACGATAGAATGATTTAAATTTCAAATCATTTTATTCAAATTAAGAAGTTGTATGCTTGATTTTTTGAATGTCAAATAATTTACCACTGTTTCTTTTTTAGACCTTTTTATATTAATTATTTGCAATTGATTTATCATATTAATATCAATAATATTTGTGATATTACTGAAAAGCAACATTCGTAAAAAGGGACAGATGTGTGACATGGTTGGTTTCCAAAAAGTGTATGTTCGAATCTCGAGATCTAGTAACTCCTAAAATTTTGAACTTTGTTATAATATTAAAAAACGTAAAATTGTAAAACATATATTTTATAATTATTTTACATAAAACAACCTAATCGTAATCATGAATTTGTTTGCGAAATCTGCGCATAATCGAATAGTTCTCGTAATTTTTGTATGATGTTATATTTTGATAATACTAGTTATTTAATTGATATATTCGTAATGGCTTGCTATCAGAAATAAAGGTTTTTTTTATTTATTTATTTATAATATATATTTATATAGTTGTTAAATTATTATTGCAGAATTCGCTTGGATCCTCGCTAGATCTAAGAATCTCTCCCCCGAATCGAAGGCAGCCGTTGACAAATATTTAAAGGAATGCAAAATATTGGATGCTGAACAATTCGAGTGGCCTAAATTCACCGACGAGGCTTGTAAAGTTGAAGCTTAAAATAACTATAGAAACGTGTAAAGATTATGGAATTATGGAATAATTCGTATTTTCAGTACATAAGTGTAATCGGCAATATAACCTAAATATAACATAAATAAATAATTTTATGAATTATGTATATTTCTTTTAATCCTAACCTGACCTCACTTTTATTATTTTATTACACGTTTTAATTTAGGAAATATAACGAAATTTGATGGTTTATTGATTTTATTTTTTTTAAGGAAAAAACAATCATTATAAGATAACTTTGTCGTCCGGTTATCTGTCTGCCTGTCGAGAGACTTTATCTCAGCAATGCTTGGAGAATGAAAATCAAACTGTATACTTAGATTTACGGCCCCATGATTTCTTCTAAAATAAAAAAAACATATTTTACATTTACTTATAAAAAACGATATTGAAAAAATCAGCTTCAAGCTGTATTTTTTTTTATGGAAAAGACGGCCAACGAGCGTGCGGGTCACCTGATGGTAAGTGATTACCGCCGCCCACGGCCCCGTGCAACCCCAGAGGAGTTACAGGTGCGTTGTCGGCCTTTAAGATGTGTTGGGCGCCTGGGCCCGGCATTACCTGATGCGAAACGCAGTGGCATAAAGCCACTACTTCACGCCGGTTTTAAATGCCGGGGGTGGTAATGATCCGGTCGAGTCTGCCCATGCGTGTTGCTATTGCTGGCGACGTGACTCTACCACACGTACTTTAGTCGCCTCTTACGACTCCACCACCAGTACCAGGATGATCCTATTCTAGGCCGGGATCACACGGCTCATTCTAGGCCGGGATCACACGGCTCGTAATTATAAAATAATGTATCCCGGACACAGCAGAGTACGCAGAGGGAACCTAGTGACAAGACACTCCGTTAACGCCGCGCTTTGCCTCGACACCAGAGCGAAGAAATGTAAATATAAATTTAAATAAATATTTCATCTCCTCGAGTGGGGATCGAACCCATAACCAGTTGGTTTTACAGTAACATTTTGTGCCCCCGAGCTACGACCAGCCTCAATTCATCATTTATTTATTTATTCTCATTGGTATATATTTTTGTAAAAAATTCAGAAAAAAATAATTTTGATAATATACAAGATGGGACCATAATATTTTCTTTTTTATAAAAAAAATAAATGCAAATATGAATCAAAAGTTTTTTTTCCTGTTGCAATCTAAATGACGAATGCGCTCTGGCTTAGCTAAAAGGCTCGAGACCTCCAATTTTTGTACGAAACCGTCCGTGGGCGAGCCCGACTCGTGCCTGTATAAATATTTCATTTTCTCGAGTGGCAATCAAATCCACAACCAGTCGCGTTTACAGTCACATTTTGTGGCTCTACGCCACGACCAGCCTTAAATTGGATTAGTATTGATTTCGTATAACAGTCAGAAAAGTTCTAAACTTAATTTAATATATAAAATATAGAATTTTGAATATTAGACCCACCCAAAACAAAAATGTGAAAGGCTGCCAAGTTCGATAATATGGGAATGCTTCACCTATAAAAGAAGTGAGATCTGAATAAGTACCAAGTTCCATACACATACCTCAGTTAAAAATAGTTACAGGAATGCACACTTGATTTTCCGCAGTTTGGAAAGTAGATTCTGAATAATAAATATCATATTAAATACCTAAAATTCTAATACTTACAGGAACGCAAACCTGTTTTTCCAGCAGTTTCCTGATAACATTTTTTATTATTTTTCTGTACTTTTTAATGATGTTACTTGGCAAGTTTTCACACACCTTGTTTTAAACCTACTAAACGCAAGTCAAGTACTTTATACTACGAGTCTAATTCTTTTTTCTACGCTTGCGTGGCAATGTTTGAATATGATCTTGATGTTGATATTACAATCCTATTTTACAATTAATTTTTAAATAATTTATACGTATACAATAAATAATCTCCTCACACCTATAAAATGTACCTACTTACAAATAGTTAAAACAACAACGTCTTTAGTTGTTACCTGAGTAAGTATGCTACCTACCAGCATTTTAATTGGGGGCCTATTGTGTAGCCTAGAATAGGCAGTGCAGTGGAGTGGCATCTTCACTATTAGCTAATCTTTGACCACACTATGATCGTGAAACCACCGCGTCTATCCAGCAGTGGATGTCTTCTGAGCTGACGAGTGGCTAAGCAAAATATCCGAATCCGACCGATACCTTTACTTTCTTGAATTTTTAACAGTGGATTTAGCGCGTAGGTATTGGTTTGGTAGTGACTCTGCTTTGCACGCCGTATGTCGTCGCGGGTTTGATTCCCGCGACAGCCAAACACAGAGGTTTGTCTTGTGTCGGGCGCATTTATCAATAATCTATATGGGTATACATGTAGGTACCAACTTAAATAAGTACTTACTTATTATGTATTCATTTTCGCTCCATACTTATAGTGGATCAAAGTTACACATTCGTTATTTTCGAAAGTGACTCACACTTTCGGATTCGGCCGTTTTCAGATTTTTACTTTACTTTGACTAAATACAAACCTTCGTAACGAATTTCAGGTCGGCACGACCATTCGAATTCGAAGATATATTATATAAATATAGATAAATTTAGTTCGTTTTAGTTCCTTAGAGGTATAAATGTACACCTTCATTATTCTTAAAACTGACTCACGCTTGGCCGTTTTCAGATTTTTCCCTTTACCTTGACCTAAAGACCTACCCTCCATGCCAAATTTCAAGTCAATACGACCATTGGAAGTGGTCTAGGTTTTTGATGAGTGAGTCAGTCAGTGTATAGTAAATATAGCGATTTTCTGACGTCAATATCTCAAGACCTACAATAGGTATATTAATGAAATTTTGTATTTTAGATAAGTAAGGGGGTCTCAACAGATATTAGATTTTATATATGCGTAAATAAAATAGATTTTGAGTTATAGAGGGGTCGAAATTGGCTCGAAATGGTTCGTGTAATATAACCCACGGCCGGTGTGTCGCTTTTTTTGCTCGAACTTGGCGGACACACTGCCGTGCGTCTAGATTGAGTGTTAAAATATATATTAAATACTTTGCGAACTATAGTAATCGTTTAAGGCAAAATGAAAAAAAAGATTAGATATATATATATATATATATATATATATATATATATATATATATATATAGTTTACAAGTTTAGGTGTTATCTCGTCATAGTACTGTTAGCGTACGTAGCGTAGCGTATAACCGCTTCCGATTTCTAACAATATAATAATAACAATGGCGAGATTTGCGAGTAAACTAGAAGGCGCTTATATGGCGACTTACAGCGTAAATTCGACCTTTGTGAAATACGATGAAGAGTACACAGGAAAAACTGGATACCTCAAATTCAACACACCTACCTAAACGAGGCCACATGGGGTTCAGATAAGTGCAATCGTCTGATAGGAGATCCCGATGAACCACTTTGGTGCGGTAGTGATACCATTCAGAATATTCGAAGCAAGAGAAGGTACCAGTTTCCCTATATAGACCGAGAGAACCTGTTCGATTTTTTTTACTGCAGTCCGCCACAGGCTTAAAGCAACCACCGGAACTTGCTGTGTACTCAAAGAAGTCCCATAATCGTTGTTTACGCCCTACGATATATACTCGTATACCCCAGGATTATATTATATTCTTTATTATACTAAAACACATAATAGACAAAAATATTAAAACAAAATCGTGTACGAAGGTGGACTTATCTCTATAAGAGATCTCTTCCAGTCAACCAGTGGAAGTGGATGAGTAAGAAGTTGCGAGTTGCTAATAAAAACAAAGTATAATTAAAGAAATTTATAGTTATATACTAGTAATTAAATATAGCTAAAATTATACAAAATTATATACTCTTCGCAAAAAGCAGTACATTCCGTTTTTATTAAAAACATCAAGGTGATGCCAGTACTGAGAGAGTATGTAAGTAAGAATCTCTTATCAAGCAGGGAAGGAGTAAGTAAGAGTCTCTTATCAAGCAGTGAAGGAGAACAGGCTCTCGGTAATTTGAATTATTTAATTATTATAATTTTTACAAGTTGTACTGTAAAAGTACTGGAAGTCCAGATGAGTATCGTAGCATTGATGGCTCAATCATGAAATAGATACGAGATTCTTGACAGGCAAATTTGACGCTCTTAACCAGCTTTATACTTAATTACTTGCTAAGATGCGCAAGAATATACGATCTCGAAATTTATTATTGTATTTATTTATAAACGACCGGTAGTAACAAACAACTTGATAAGTCTAATTTCATACAAGAATACAAAGAGCGATAAAATAATTTCGATAACCTAACATTTATTTATTCGTGACCTGCAACTGGAATGCCTATATAAAGTAAGAATTTTTTTCGAAAATATTCATTATCGGTATAAGTCATTAATACAATATGTTTTTGATAGCTGCACTAGTCCTCATCGCGTCAGTCTCGGCCAATTCCTGTCCCGATATCAACACTGTTGACAATTTTCAATTTAACTCTGTAAGTAGACTATATTGTATGGAGTTTAATTATTATTTATTTTTAAATAGCCTGATTCCACGATTATCAGCGCAAATTTTCTACCAGTATACAGTTTTTGATTAAATAAAATGTATCAATTATAAAAAAGATCACCTTTTTGGTAATCAAATATATTAAATAGTTAAAACATTTTAAGTAATAAGTTATTTATATTGATTATGTTTTTGTTTGTTAGTGTTTTAAAATGCTTTTCCAATACTAGTTTATTTTTTACAAGTTTCAAGAGACCTCTCTCGCGTTCTGTTCATATCAAAATTATGTTAATCGGCAAATCCAATATGGCCGCCAAAGCAAAATGTCGGATACTTCAATAGGCAACATGGCGAGTGGAAGTCTTGTTTATTTTCTCTTATTTCTTAATAAGCTGAAATGTTTATTTTAATTAAATTCCAATGAAAAAAAAATGCGAAAATATTTTTTGTAACTTACATCGTGTCTCTCTCACTTTATAATATATCTTATACACACTTTGCACCCCTTCTAGACTTACCTTCTCTCAAATGTATTTATTTAAACACATGTGCCCTGATTTTACCCGTCGATGTAACTACGAATAATAAATATATTTAGATAGTAAAAACTTTTGACTTGTAAATAATCTTCCGATGTTTTTATATTTATACCCGACTACGTCGAAGCCCAAAAAGCGTGTTATGTTTTAAGCGCGCTTGTATATTCGTTCCCTTGTTCCTTTGTAACTTTTAAAGCAGTGTACAGATTTTAATAAATGGATTTTTATTGATGTGACGGGACAAGATTTATTAATTTAATTCATGCAGTCACTTTTTTTTTGTTTTGTTCGTAATTAACGTTACTATTGTTATTTGGAATTTAGGCATATAGGTAAGGGTTTAGCCCAATTTTTGAGCCATTGCGTGGCGAGTGGCGAATCCACAATCGTCGTACAATTAAAAACTTAGCCGCGAAGGCTGTGTCTATATTTATTAACTTCACGCTTTATCCCGCACACAGCAGAGGGTAGGCAGAACCTAGTTTTGAGACACTCCTTTTCCAATTTTCCGTTGAATTGCGTAGGCATTGCGTGTTGAGTGGCGAAACTCTATAAAATTTCATAATTATAGTTCGGACAAGGCATATGGTATGAAGTTGCAAGATACAACCACCCTGCTGAAGAGGGAAGCGTATGTGGCCACGCTGAATACACGCTCGTAGGAGATGAAATAAAAGTAAAAAACTATTTTGTTCGCAACAACAAGGCGTACACTATTGATGGAACAGCTAGAAAAGCCCCAAGTGCTGGAAAATCTGGCAAGGTGCTCTTCCAGTATCCGTATGGACGTAAGCAATGTTATATTCTCTTTTTATTTAGCCTTAGCTGTATCCTGCACACAGCAGCGTAGACAGACTCTGTGCTTAAACACTTCGTTCCCCACTTTCCGGATTCAGGAGGCATTGCGTATTAAGTGGCGGAAATCAACGCCGCGCTTTATCTCATCACCGGGGCGAAGAAATGAAAATATAAATTTAAATTAATATTTCATTTCCTCTAGTGGGGATCGAACCCACAACCAGTCACGATTGCAGTCATACACTTCTGCCCCTGCGCCACGGCCGGTCTGTCATATTCTAATATTCTTAAATCCTGTAACTGTACATACGTACACATGACGTTTGTGGGTTTGATATTCACTAACGGGAAATATTTTCATTTCCTCGCTCTAGTAAATACCGTACGTTGACAATATTTACTAGAGCGAGGTACCGTAGCGTTTGGCGCTCCGTCCTCTCTGACTACCCCTGCTAGGGATAAAGCGTGAAGCTAAGTTTAAGTAAATAGAATAAACTGGCGTTGAATTCCGCCACGCAACAAGCAAAGTCCCGAAAGTGGAAAGGTTTCACGTACCCTGCTTCATGCGGGACCAATCATACAGCAAAAGAATGACACTAAGGGAATAAAAATGCTACAACAGTCTGATCCCTATGGTGATATGAATAGATAATACTCGGTGTTCGTATTATAATATACACAGTTATTGTTGGCCAGAGTTCAATATCCCATTAATTAATATGCCCACTTTAGATAGCGACCCTGATCCTGATCACAGTTCGGCAACAGTGGAAAATTTTGCGCATTTGTTTAGAATTCCTTTATCACACTCCTTTATCACAGGAACTGTGACTAGTGCAAAGATATCCCGACTTTATAAACAATACTCGATAGATACTCGATCGGATTCGAAATTTTCGTAAAATTGCACTGAAACCAATGAAATTTCAATGATAATTTGATTTTAAAAATTACTGACAATGGCCATATAAATGATTCTTTTTTGATGGAAATGTACATATTTCTTTATTTTTAACATATTTTAATGTTCCTCCAATTGAAGTTCTTCACTGACCAGTCGTGGCTCAGGGGAACAGTGTGTGACCGGAAACGCGAAAGGTTGAAGGTCGGTTTCACTTGAGGAAATTAAATATTTAATATTTCATTTCTTCGTTCTGATATCGATGCAAAGCGAGACATTAAGATCCCAGAATTCAGTTCAAAAACGGGGAAATGGGTGTCTTAATACCAAGTTCCCTCTGCCATCTCCCCCTGCCTACCCTGTGATGTGCAAACTCTTCTACCACATTCATGATAGAAATATATTATTTAACAAACGTATAAAAACGTTGAAAATAGCGAGATTTGAACCCGTGCCTTTGGAAATGTCGAAATTCTCTAACTAAAAAAACTACACTTTATCTAAAAAAACTAAATTTTGTAAGTGCAGTATCTATCATAAAGTATTGTTCCAGCTGGACGCTCAATGTCCGATAGCATTTTTAACATCTTAGCGATCGACTACGATAACTACTGCATCGGCTACTACTGCAAATATGACAAAGATTCACAAAGCCAACAGGGTATGATATTTTTATTATATTATTTAATATTTTAGAGGCCGTCGTGACGCAGTGGGGTAGGTGACTGTAGACCCGACGGTTTCCGGTTGAATCTACTCAAGATATATTAAAATTATAACCTTGAGTTCCGCCATTCAACATGATAATTGAGCGAAAAGGATAACAAAATATCTTAATTACTAGATTCTCTCTGTCTACCCTGCAGCCTGCTATATGCGGGAAAGATCATAAATCTGACTTTATTTTGTATTCCACACAAAACGGCTAATACGTATTTCTTTAGATATTAGCAGTTCTGTGTGTGTAGGAAGTTAAAATTACATCATTATTCTATCTTTCCTTTTCGACGTTACAAGGCGGGCAAGCCCACTGCAGCTGTTTTGATAAAGTTTATATGTTATATATTAAGTTTATATATTTATATGTTATACAGTATGTTTTATACATATTATTATCAGATAGCTTTTAATCACATATTAAAAAACTGGCTCCTCTCTCAAACGATTCTAAAGCCTGTAATTACTACTTGGCAGAGCCATTCCATAAATGACATAGGAATGTAATGTACATGAAATTTGGCACGTTTTAAATGCCCGAGTAAATCTAGCTGCAAGGACTGACTGTACGGTCCATCGAAACGATTTCCGTAGTGGAATATAGTTTATATCTTCCTCAATCAATGTAATATACAAAACAAAAAGAATTCATCAACTTTAGAGTTGATTGATGAGTTTTAAGTTTCTGAGATTAGTTCAACTAAACAAATTCTTCAGTTTTTGAAAATTGGCATTCTCATAGACAATTTTAATATTTCATAATTTTAAAACAATTTTATTAAATGTATAATTGGTTCTTTTCAGGCTTTGCTTGGATTTTGTCCAGAACAAAAGTCCTCTCCGCTGAAGCCAAGGCCGCTGTTGATAAGTTCATTAGTGAATCCAAACTTTTAGACAGTAAGAAATTCATTTGGCCCGAATTTACTGAAGAGGCTTGCAGAGTAATATCTTAAGATAAATACGATACAGGAAACAGCTTAGACATTTCAAACGCAATGAAACTGTTACGACGATAATGATCTGATTTTCGATATTCAAATGTAAACAAATCAATTAGACAACATATTATATAAACTGTTACAATATACTCTTGACAGAAATTTTGGTTTTATTGACTACACTGCCCCATAAAATTTAACTCTTAGAACGTCTCGCGTGAAGTTTACTGTATAAGGTAGAATGGGTCTAGGAAAATAAGCTTGGGAAAATTGCATTGGCTTTTAATAAGTCCTGTATCGTGTTCCGTATTTAAATGTCCGTCTGTCACTAGGCTGTATCTTGTGAAATTACACAGTTGAAATTTATACAAATAATGTATTTGTCTGTACATTTAGTAATTTTTACTGAAATGGATAGAGGGACACTTAAAAAGAATAAAAGAAAGCAAAAATATATTTTTTTAATTTTTTGAATGTCTGTCTGTCTGTCTGCCGATATGTATGGTCTTATTTTTCTCTGAAAGTACTGAACCGATTTACTTGAAAATTTCACCAATTGCTTTGTTTTAACTCAACTAACCTACTAAGGTTCATCAAAATCGATTCATTAAAAAATAATTTATCGTCATTTGAATGAACTCAAGGCATTAGTTTGCCTGCGAATGTTATATAGCAATCGCGCTGGTAAGATTCTTGGCCAAAGAATGACGTTCTAAATGTCTTGGTTATATGACTGTTCATAAAAATATATATTTTTGAAGCACTATTATACAAAGTTTTATACAATAAAGTAAACAAAATTATACAATAAAGTAAACAAAATTGAATTGTTAATGGAGATTGATTACCGTAATAAATCATAATAGTTAAGTTTAAGTCGCAATTAATTCAACACAGAGATAAAGAACGATTTGATCTTCAATGAAATATCAAGTACATACCTAAATTTTTTGTTTTGTTCGTTTGTTTTAAATTAATATATATAAAAATGTCTAAAACATCCTATCTACGTGTACACTGTAATAACTACATATTTACCAATTAATAATATATATAACCAATTTAAAAACTGTACAGGAGTTAATATGCAATCATTGCAGTTATTTTATAAAGAATATTATGAATCCTTACTCAAATCAATAATTTAACATTTAAGGCTGTTTCTGAAGCAGTAAATTAAATTATTCACTGATATCAAGAATACGATCATGGCACTACCCATAAGATGACAACAATCGTCATCAATCAAAAGTCATCGATCAAAAAGGGCACATATAATAAAAAATTATACTTAAAAAAATATTTTCATTTGTATGAACAATTCGAAAATACTTTTGCCCCGACTCTGGATTAGGATGCCAGGTAAGCAGATTGGCAGATGACTTCCTATCCTGCTATGTGCGGGATACAGAATGAAGCAAAAATAAATCAACATGATGTGTGGCAAAACTTAACGCCGTCTTGTTACCAGGGCGAAAAAATTATCGCAACGTCGCGCTTACAAATAGCCACAGTCCACTGCCAAAACTGCCTGAATCCGGTATTAATAATAGGATCGAAGGATAGGAGGAGAAGCATAAAATTTAATTTATCTAGTTTTGAACAAAATGTATTGAAATAAAATCCATAATATTTATTAAAAAACCTTCTTTCACGTATTCAACAATAAGTAAATGTGAATTATATATTACTTTAATTAATTCGAATAGTGAACATTGTGGAAATGGAAGCTTCAATTTAGTGTTAAATTTTTTATACAATTTTTTTTAAGGAAGGTAACAAAGCATGTGTATATAGGTAAATCAATTTTTTTATATTTTATTATTGATATTTCAAAATATTCTTCAAGTCATTCATTCAATTCAACCGTCAACTCTGCAAATATCATCGCTGAAACTATGCCATATGAACTTATTGCTCTGCAAAACGTCAGACTCCTTCACGAACTTGTCGATAGCAGCTTTGGCATCTTCAGGAAGAACTTTGGACCTTGAGAAGATCCAGGCATAATCTGTTAAAAAAAATTAATAATCTATACTTGTATATATTATAAATGTGTAAAATTTGCTCGGTTGCACACGTTAATCTCAAGTCAAAATCAATGTCAAATCAATGCCACCAAATAAATGCAAATTTAATCGGTCGAAATAGTTTCTTCGTAATTATCGCAGTACGCTACTTTTCAAAAAGCAGAAATATTAAATTATTTATTAAAGTGTCAATTATACTAAAAAAAACGAAAGTCATCCTAAAACACGAAAGCATACTGAGTCGACTTAAGTACAAATGTCCCGTGTTTTCGGAATGGTGAAAGTGTCAATTATACCTAACAAAAATAAAACGAACGCATCATCAGACGTCGAAAAATATTTATCCTTAATTAAAAAAAATGAAGCCGCACGCTAAGTGCCCCGTTTTGAGCCGTTCGAAAAATCTGTTTAGGTATTCCATATGTATAATCACGCGGAATAAACGCCTATATGACCTAAATTTATTAAATAATATAGTTATATGGCTATATACAACTAATATTATACATTTATGTTATACAAAACATGTTAGTTGTAGGTCCAATCCTTATCCTAATTCGGTTGATGGTAACATCATTTAGTCATTTTCACTTTCCATAAACGAAAACAGTGTGTGTTTTTTCCGCTTTACGCTGTATCCCTTCAGAGTAAGCTAAGACCACTACCACCGGGTCCAGTGTTAAGACACTCCGCTCCCCAATTTCGAAAGATTCTGGAGGCATTGCGTGTTGAGTAGTGGAACTCAACGACGCTCTTTGCCTCGAGTTTTTTTCATGTGCTGCCAGAAAGCGAAGCAATAAGTTGCGGCTCACATTACGTCATAGAGACTGGAAATATGAGTAGAATAATTTCCAGAAAATTTTTGCTGCTTGTAATATAAAAATGCATTATCGTAAGTATATATTTGAAATTTCTTACCAACGTGGCTGTGTGATTTTTCATTAAAATTGCAGAAGTATGCAATAAAGTAATTGTCATAATCAATATCCATGATCTCAAAAACATGTTCTGTTAAGAGAAAAAAAAATAGTATAATAGCTATTTATTTATATGGTTGTGCTCAAAAACCATTCAACAGTCTCTTTATTATTTTAGTTATATTGAGATATCATTGTTTTTCTGACTTTCAGTAAGTGTACAAAGTAAATAAAGGTCGTTTTAGTATTTCTTTTTAACATTTTCAAATGGTATAAAAATGTACAAGTAGATAACATCAAAATTGGATTTAATAGGTTTCCATACTTATCGAAATCGAGGAATTAAAAACAAAACTAACTTTTTTTAATTTTTAAACATTTTTAAAGTGTTAATCCACACTTAGGAAAATAATTCTAATTAAGTACAAAACTAACTTTATTCAAGAGCAGTGAGGAACAAAGTGGTTTTTCTTTATTTATATCGTCTAATTTTCAAGCCAAATAGGCTTGAAATTATATATACATAAAGATACAAAAACTATACAAGCCAAGAATGTACCTCCATATTGATTTTTCAATAAAAGTTTCCCAGATTGTCCTGCATCTGGTGAGAGGCGTGCTACACTATCGATGATATCTGCTTTGTTATTGATAACAAAGTGGTTTTTCATTTTTATCTCATCGCCTTCTAATTTGTATTCAGCGTGACCACAGACACTGCCGTTGGGAGCGCCACCGGAATACCTGGCCACTTCATACCAGATCCCATTTCCATACTTAAATTTTTGTGACACATGTTAATAATTTTACCGTAATTTGATTACTTGCTATTTTTTTTACTATTCATTTCTCTTCTTCTTTATTAATTTAAATTAAGGTAAGATTTTAATTATAAGTGCTCATAAAATTTGTAACACAATCAAAATAGTTTATAGAATGTATGCAAAAATTTAGATCACTAGTAAACATAAAAGCAACACTCACATTTGCTATCTGGAAATTATCTACAGATTTGACCTTCGGACAACAATTAGCTGAAACTGATGCTATGACAGCAAATAAAACGATTATGAACATTTTGACTTATTGTTGCGAAGGCCCGTGGAAAAATAATGAACATTTTAAAACTTTACGTCTTATATACAAAAGGGTCATCTCGTGGAATTACAAGGTTATCTATGTAAACAGACGGACCAATAAAGAACAATGATAAACATTACAATTACCTCAGCTTCACGCTGTATCCCTCAGCTGCACACAGCAGGGTAGGCAGAGGGAACCTAGTGTTAAGACACTCCGTTCCCCACTTTCTGCCGAATTTTGGAGACATTGCGTGTTGAGTGGCAGAACTCAACGCCGCGCCTCTAGCCTCGACACCAGGGCGAAGAAATGGAAACATAAATTTAAGTAAATATTTCATCTCCTCGAGTGGCAATCGAACCCACAACCAGTTGGTTTTACAGTCACACAATTATCTGATAGTATTTAATTAGTTTTAAAAATATTAGTTACGGCCTATATTTTTTTTTTCTTACTGCATACTACCAGTCCAATCGCAGCCAGCATACTACCTATAATACTTTAATTATGCTTCATTTGCCAACAGATTGATACATTCAATTAGGAACACTACGTGGCTGTGTGATAGGACGTCATCAGCTGCAAGAGCGCCCACGAGACAGCCTTAAACCCCTGTTTATGTACTTACGGCGTTAAATTATTTTAATTTTACATTTAGATGAAATTACTTTCGCTCGTAAATTTCAATATATATGTGAAATGAAAATCGATGAAATATCATCATTTTCAAATTATTTATCAATATATATATAATAATAATAGTGAAATTTTTATATGAGATAAATTATATATTTATCTGTCGCGGACTTTTTTTAGAACTAATAAAATTGAATATTTTTGTCATACAGCGTCCTTTAATTAACTATTTGTGCAGCGCATGAACTTAAAGCAATTCGGTGCTGTTCCTTATTATTGTTATTTCATTCTTTAGGACTAACTAAGACTTACACTGTAACGTTATGTAGTCTATAGCATTTCTGACGAATGCAGCTTTTATTCAAAGCAAAAAGAAAGTAAATCGGATCGGTAGATCCAGAGATCCTAGCGTTTAAACAAACAAACAAACTCTTCCGCTTTATTATATTAGTATAGATATATTATTCTAAATATATAGGACTAGTTATCGATCAGTAAATATATGCCCAATCATCATTTCTTAAAATTTATAGTATTATAAATAATATATAATTCCATTTATCCTGATTCCATAGTTCGCGAGCGCTTGGACGGTTTCCAAAGTGGCGCTGGTTCAAATCCCGCTACGTTTAAATTTTTATACGTTTTCTTAATAAGTCTTTTTCTTTCCCAAGTGTGGGATAACACTTAAAAACTGTTAAAAATATTTAAAAATAGTATTCTCTTTTGCCATAATTCTAGGTAATCATCTTCGGGTTACAGAAATTTGTAAAAAAGAGGCGCGGGTTCAAATCCCGATACGTTCAATTTTTTATTTTCTTAATTACTATATTAAATATTTCAGATTAGTAGTATACTAAAGCATAACATGAAGCATACATCTGTATTGAAATACATTGTTTTTATAACATTGTTAGAACCCGGAAGCGGTTACAGTTTAAAAAAAAAACGACAAAAACACACATCGTCCATATTTTTCTAAACTATTTTTAAAGGGATACTACGAAATTGCAATAAGTGACACAATTCCACTGCTTTTATCATCTTTTTCACCTAAATCTACCCTCGTTTACACGAGTACGCTAACAATATATTATTTAGCCTGTCGATAAAAAGTGACATTATCAAAATGTGTCCTGAATATTTATATAATTTTTCATTCTGCATTCGGAACATTTTGAATCCTACAGTGGATTTCAATAAAAATAATTAATAACTTTGAGAAACTGTGAGTTGACGTTAGAGGGTAGGGAATAAAAATAATTCATTTTCCCGACTGAGGATCGTACTCACAAATGACCCTGGTAGTAGTATCACGTATTAATAAACGTATAGATTATGTATTATATTATTTTATTTTTAGATTTAAAGATTTAAATGTACTTATGTAAATTAATGTCATTTATGGCATATCAATTTTTAAGTACGTTTACTTTATTAATATAACATATTATTTATTATATATTATAAATAGTACATCAATGTACACCAATATCGATGAGTTCTTTAATTTTTTAATAATAAAGATTGCCTGGAAGAGAGACCTGTTGTGATCAGACCGCCTTTACATCATATGTTTTGTTTGTGTCTCTTTTATTTGTTTTATTAGCGAGAAGAATACAAGAGAGATCTGATCTGAAAATGTTGTTTTAAGAGGCCCTAAGAGGCTTTGGACCTGTAAGAGGGTGTATAGATCAGATCTGTTCCCTCCGTATGAACACCGAAAAGTTTTCTGAGCTTTTGTGGACGTGGAAAAGACGTTTGACAGAGTTGTATTTGTAGTTGTAGTTGCAGGCATGAGTCACCATTCTGAAAGCAGGGTGTGAAACTAATGGTCTAAACCTGAATGCTGGTAAGACAAAGGTTCTGGTGAGTGAAAGAAATGAAGAAAGAATGGAAGACATCAGTGTAAATGGCAAAATATTAGAACAAGTTAATGAAGTGGTATATTTGGGGAGTATGTTGTTAAATGCGTATACGCAATCAGAGCCTTAGCTGCATTGTTGAGACGGCGAAACGTCAGCACAGCTGCACATTTGCCCGTACACAAAGCAGTGTTGGCAACGACACTATTATACGGCAAGGAAACGAGGGTATTATACAGTAGAAGAGTGAAAGAAAGATGAAAGCTGTGGAGATGCAATCTCTTTGTATGATATGCGGAATCAGTTAAGCTGATTGAATCCACAATAAAAAGATACACAAAATTTCAGATACTAGCTAGAGGATATCACGGGGAGAATAAAGAAAAACGTATTCAGCAGGTTTGGGCACGTCGAACGAATGAGTGATGAAAGAATGGCAACAAAGATTTAAGACGGAAAAGTCAGCGGTAACAGAGTTAGGGGGAGACGTCGGCTGACTTTTAAAAACACAGTATTAGAGATACTGGAGGAAGGTCACATAAAAGCATGAGGATCCCCCGGAGGGCATGTAGAGATACAAAGTGAAGCTAGATTAGATTAGAGTTTTAGATTATTAAGCTGGTGGAATAAAGTATTAATGAGATAGTATCATATCATTTTTGTTTTTTGTTTAATAATAATTTAATAACGATTTAATTGTAATTATAATAAGTATATGAGTGCGACACTATGTATTTAAGATTGTTTTATACTATGCTTATCGCTGCCTTAATGACATGGGTCAGTTAGGAATATAACAAAACTTATCAATATTAATTTGTTTTTTATTGTATAACAGATATCAGTGAAAATAACACATTTTATTAGTTGTTGACATGTAATTACTTTCAGATTTTTGGCTATTGTTTGTCTCTATAATGATAACAGAAGCGTTTATTTTCAGATTCACGCCGTATCTCACATATACCTAGCAGTGTAAGCAAGGACCTAGTGTTAAGACACTCCGTTCTCAACTTTTTTATTATATATATATATTTCAGAAAGTTTGAAAAAGGAGAATACACGGTGTAATATTATAATTTATTGACATAACATTCATATTACACAGTATCACATTTCATTTTCTAAATTAAGCAATGATTTTACAGTCTTCATCGGTGAAATTTAGCCATTCAAACCTTTTACTATCCAAAACTTTAGATTCTTTCAAGTGCTTTTCAACGGCAACTTTAGCATCGTCAGGAAGAACCTTAGATCGTGAGAAGATCCACGCGAATTCTGTCAAAATAAACAAATGCTATTGGTTAAATGAATAATCAAAGGAGAATAAAAAAAGCGGCTTGTGTTACGATCAGAGCTGTATAGCTGTGTTAAGTAAAGTTAGATTTTCTCTCCATCTGTCCCTGTCATTTTAGGTTATTTAAAAAATATAGATATAAATGTCACAACACTCAAATCGGTAAAAGTATTAAGACCAACACTGCTAAGAAACTCTGTTTAGCAGTTTTTGTCGACTATAACATATATATTTTTTTCATTCTATCGAGGTATAAGTCTCTGCTATGTTATTTACTTTAATCTAATCTAGCTTCACGCTTTATCCCTAGCGGGGTAGTCAGATAGAACGGAGCGCCAAACGCTCGCGGTCTCTACATACGTTTTTCGCCTCGTCCACTGTCATCAACCTCTGCATACATGCTCTCTGGGGATCCTCATGCTTTTTACGTGACCTTTCTCTAGTATCTTTGATCTCCCGAAAACAGGATCGGTACCAAAACTGCATTGTGTACGGCCAAACGCGCATCTTTGCTGACGTTTCGCCGTCTCATAAAGGCTCCGTTAAGCTTGTTACTGGCAGCAATACACATTTCCACATTCATCTCGTATCTTCCATTTTTTTATTCCTTGGAACCTTTGTCTTTTTTTTATTCACACCCTTCTTTCAGAGTGGTGACCAATGCCTGCAACCCGCATTCAGGTGATGCAATAAGCACTGCATCATCGGCGTACAGCAGGCAATTCACATTTAGGTCTCCTACTTTCACTCCAATATAAGTTTGTTTCACTCCTTGGCAGCTATCCAAATACATATTGAACAACCAAGCTCACCTGGCGCAACCTGGTTTAACACCTGATCGGATGTCAAACCAGGGCGACATGCCAGCTCCTAGTCGCACGCAGGTTGAGTGATCTCTGTAAAGAGACTTTACAGCCTGCAGCAAGGGTCCGCTC
This sequence comes from Heliconius sara, assembly GCA_917862395.2. NCBI lineage: Eukaryota > Metazoa > Arthropoda > Insecta > Lepidoptera > Nymphalidae > Heliconius > Heliconius sara. Next base: position 9,633,185 of record OU860787.2, on the reverse strand, counting down.
ACATTTTACCGAGGAGTATCTCTCATAATTTCGCTCATACAACTCTGTCAAAAGCCGTTTCCAAGTCCACGAAAGCACAGAAGACTTTTTACAGAAGAAAAAGATCTGATCCATACACCCTCTTCCAGGTTGAAAGCCTCCTTGGGCCTCCCATAACAGCCTTTCAGATCTCTCTTGCATTCTTCTGGCTAAAACTTTAGCATACATTTTACTACATAAGCTAATAAAACTGAACTTGCGCAGTCTATATGTGAACCTTTGCCTTTATACAAAGATACGATGACCGTACCTCGCCAATCGTCTGGGACCTCCCCTGATTTCCAGCATAAATTGCACAAAAACCAGAACAAGTCAAAGACGCGTGGCCCACCATATTTGATCGTCTCGGCAGTAACTCCTTCTGCTCCCGCTGACTTACTACTTATAGTAGAGTATAACTTTATTTATTTTTAAAAAGACTTTACCTTTCGAACTATTTACGAAACGAACGTTCTTTTTTTTGTTTAAAAATTTTTTTTCTTCTTGAAATCAACAGAACTATTGATAAAAATGATGAGGAACTATTTTCTCATCCCTATATGCAGAACTCGCATCGATTTTTATTTGCAAAAAAAATGATCTGCTACGGGAAGTTAGCAGATCATATTTTTAAATAACTTTTCCGGGGCGAAAACGCCAGAACTATTTGTAAAATTTATCAGGAACTATAGAACTCGGCTGCATGCGAAGAGAACTCTATTTTTTTTGATCTGCTGGATAATGCTCTGCTAAGTTCACAGACACGCTGAGACTCACCTCGATAGACCGAAATATTGTATATCACATACGTAGAATTTTAACAAAAAACCTATTTGAAGACTTATTATAAAGAATTACAAAATTTTGAGTTTGACTGAAAAAAAAATAAGAATAATAATTCGGGATTTTATAGTATCTTATTAAGTTATTTATATTTCAAGCTTACCTTTGATCTTTTGTGAAGCGTCGTCAAATTTGCAGAAATATTCAATAACGTAATTTTTGTAGTCGATATCCAAAATATTGACGAAACTTTCGATTGGACCATTAACTGTGATAAAAAAATACTAAATATGTTAAATTCGTTTCAAGTTTAATTGAGACTTGTGAGTGAAATGAAGAATTACTTTCCATTTTACTTTTATATGATTTAAAATTGTTGATGTGGTGGATTTATAGGAATAAAATTGTTTATTCCTGTTCAATTCAGTATAATAGATGCAATAAAATTTAGATATAGCTAAAATGAAATTGGCAACTTACGCCCATTTGGGAGGCTGTAGACGATTTGACCAGACTGTTCAGCACTGTGGGCGATTGATACAACTCCTTCGATGGATTTAACTTTGTTGTCATTAACGTAATAGTTCTTCACTTTAACCTGATCACCTTCTACATTAAATTTAGAGCGACCACATATGGCACCTTCTTCAATAGAGTTGGGATACCTAGCCACTTCATACCAAACACCTTGTCCGAACTAAAAATAGACAAAAATATTTTCATTTTTAATTATTTTTATTAGGGTCGGAGATATTACTTATATGAGCCTAAAACTACGTGGTTTGGCCTCTGAAGAGTTCCATTATTTATGTTGTACCATATTAATGTATTCACACACTATATCGATATAATTTTATATTATTTATACAGCCACAGCGACCCGACAAGTTGTGGGTTAGCCGGAAAAAAGAACTATCAATTTTTTTCGTCGATCTCCTCGTTGATTTTCCTCGCGATATTGATGAAGAAGATCAATAATACAATAAATATATACTTACTGAGGCAAATTGGAAGTTATCTACAGGCTTGACCGCTGGGCAATTAGCGGACACCGCCGCTATGAGTGCAAAGAGAAATAAGAAATACATGTCGACCTTTCCTTCTTAAGTCCCTTGCGTGAGTTGTCATTTCTTAAAAAATCCTACCTTATATATAATTTAGTTTTGGGGTCATCGTAATAAAATAAAAGGTTATCCATTTAGGTGCGATGCAGATCGTCGAATCTTGCAGTAGGTACTTATAAATTCATAAGCAAATTCCCAATTCCGATATGATACTTCTTAATCAATATTTTTTTACGTATTCAAGGAATCATGTTTATAGGGTTTATTGCTAAGACTTTATTTTTAGAGTTCCATATCTAAAATGGCAAAAACGGAAACGAGTGATCCTATATCACTGTTGTCCATCTGTCCATCTATCAAGACACTTAATCTCGAAATCATGTTGACGTACCAAGCTAATTAGTGTCATAATTTCAGTTCTGGAAGGTGCCACAGAAAAAATCATGCTTCTAAATCAATGAAATTAGAAGATATGAAAATTTTTGCATCGATTTTGCCGGGTAATCAAAATTTATAAGATACTTCTCGTACAGTTATGTTCATGTCATGTTTGGCACAAACTGAGTGACTTATAATCCAAAAAAACGAAAAAAATCAGATAATTGGAAGTGTAAATTTGTAGGCATTTCATAGAAAATAAGACACACTTATATTTATAGTTAATGTCATACAAAATAAGTGTACATGCCCGCAAATTTCAGTTAGTCTACTTTTATTAGTTGTCCTTTCCGTCGACCTACAATTTTGAAATTATACTGAAGCCTTGGTGGTCAAGTCCGAATCGCACTTAGCCAGTTTTTTATAATTAGGCCATTATAGTTAAGATACAATTATCACGAGTAAAAATATTACAATTTATCCAATTATAATATAATAATATCAAATATTTATCATAATGTAATTCGTAATAAGTATTATCTACATATTGCGCAATTATTTATTTTATCTTAATTTAGTAGCTTAGTTTTCGCTGTGTCGATGAATTTGTAAATATATTAAAGTTTTAATTCATGATCATAAAAAAAAATTATATAATTAATTGTATCAAAGGCACAGGAACACAAGCGTGTAACTGTTTACGAGACAATGTAGGTTCCCAGGTTCCTTTTGCCTACTCTACTATATGCGGGATACAGTGTAAAGCTAAAAAATAATAATCAACAAATTCTAACAAAACATTCAACATAACAATCGACTACCTGCAACTAGATTAAATTGATCAACAATTACTAAAACTAATACAGTGACGGGGCCACGGCTATGCAAAAGATCTCCGTAGGATGTCTACAAATGATATAAGTGGTTGTAATTCGAAATTACCAATAAAATTGTAATTACAGTTTATCAATTTACGTCTAAATTTAATTTATTATGTAACACTCTCAATAAGTTTAATATATATTACTAATAAGTATTAATTTGTTTCCACTTCCCCCGGACATGTAAACATTTTGTATATAACAATAAATTTAAGCGAGCGGAGCCGCGTTTGCGTCGTTAGTGTTTTCATATAATTATTAAAATAAACATAATGTTGGTCTAAATCTATTCATTCAATTTTAGGATATAAATTAAAAATTTAAAAAAAAAATTAGCTTCACGCTGTATCCTGCACACAGTAGGGTAAGCAGAGGGAACCTAGTGTTAAGACACTCCGTTTTCCACTTTCTGCCGAATTTTGGAGGCATTGTGTGTTGAGTGGCAGAACTCAACGCCGTGCTTTGCCTCGACGAGGCCAGTCGTGGCGCAGTGGCACAAAATGTGACTGTAAAACCCGCTGGTTGTAGGTTCGATCCCCACTCGAGGAAATAAAATAGGATATAAATTGGAACCTAATTAATAATAAAATAAAAATGTATATGATATGATAGGCGCCATTTAATATAAATCTGCATTAAATTATATTATCACATATCTAAATTCGTTTTCATATCCGATTTATGTCAGCTAGCGATATAAGTCGAAATCCATTTGATAGATTATCTAATTAATATTGAATAATTTGTAGTACAAATACGAGCACCTGTTTTTGTCAGTCACATAGTAACTCTCAGTTACTATGTAACTGACAGACAACGCAACACTGCCACAGATTTACGCGGCGTAGAACGCTGAAACAAAAAAAAATGAATATTTTTATATTCTATATTTTTTCTTGTTTCAGTGTAACCACAATCCTTGGTGGTATGTGGTTACGCGTGGTATGTGGTTATTTCATACAAATGCATTGATAGTTTTATAATAATATAAATAACAAAATAGATAATATTTGAGAACAAACGCTATAATACGACATTGACTTATTTAATATGTTGAAATAGCGTTATAACAGTAAGGAATAAATGTTCCAATAGATTTACATTATACGAAAACAATAACTTTATAAACAAAATATACTATATTTTTAACATTTGTAAAGTGTTATTCAAAGAAAAATACTTATTTAGAAAACGTATAAAAATTTGAACGTAGCCGGACTCGAACCCGCGCCTCCTGGTTGGTCGGACCACATCGGCGTCTTTATGCCTATAATTTATTAAAAAAAATATCCTACACTTAGTAATTTGAGCAAACGCAGTAGTCATGGAAAGTTTAAAGGAAGACAGTAATTCACCAATCTGGGGGGGCAATTTTGTAATACAAGACGCTTAGTGACCGATTCGATTATCTTCTTTGACGGTTCCAGACGGCTTTAAACGATTAATATTTCTAACCGCTTTAGTTCGGAAGTGCCGAAATGATTTGTATCAATATATAAAAATAAACGTTTATATAGTTAGATATCTTTCACAAAATTAAAGACTTATTATTTGTTTATTAAAAAACTGGTTGTCTGTAAAGTTGGTTTACGAACAATAATTTAATTTAGGTGACAACGGCGTACGAAACTCTTGATGAAAAATTGCTTAGTTTTATTAATTAAGTTGAATTATTATCACTGAATGATCATTATTTTGTATGATACAAAGTAGTAGTTAAATGAAAATGAGATTTATTTGAACAAATATGCGCACTCGTTACTTCGAATATTTTTTATTATACAAATTAATTACAATTAACAATGTGTTATTTAATCACCAGTAATAATGGATGGATAGATGCGCCACAAGCTGAAAGCTTAGGGCATTCATGCTTCTCTTATGCTTGTTTCGCTCTCTCGCTTGCACGCCCGGCTCCGGTGGAACGTGACAATAAGTCATGTTTTTACGTGCCGACGAAGCCGACGTTCGTCAATTCATAAGACGTTATCATATCTAAAGATTTTTTATTTTTTTATGTAGTAAACTTACTTTCAATTTTAAAAGTAATTTATGCTATGTAAAATATTTACAGCATTGAATTCTAACAATATAAAAGAAATATATATCACACAGTTTATACAAGGAAGTTAGTTTTATTTTTACTTAAGTAGTAGAAAATTTTAAAGAATAATTTAAGACAATCATGAACACGACCAATTTAGAACGGCTATCTAATTTTTCATTTGTCTTTGATATTTGATTCCAATAGCCACATTGAATTAATTCAAGTTCCTGCAATTACGCCTTCTTAAAACAAATGTAAAGATGCATTATAAAGATGACGACTGCTTTTAAATAATTGACCCTGAAAGATTCTTATTACAAAAAATATTTAGAAACTAGCTAAAATAACTCCATGCGGCATCAAAACCGTCATATCCTATGATATATTTAGATATGATTTTATTAGTGAATTTTCTTTATGTAATTTTATATTTCAATATATTCTTGACCCAGCACTATCATAAACGATTCGTGACTATTAATCTTTAAGTTGTCTTATATTATCCTACTAATAATCAACGAAAATGTATACACTAATTACTAAAACAACACAATTCGTTTAAAGTTAAAAGTATAAAGATAATAACAGCGAACTGATAACTGAACATACCCAATAATTAATATTGTTAATTATTATTTTTCTAATTATTTTACTAAATTTCTAATTATTATAACATGACTCCACTGTTCATCTATCAGTCTGTCAGCAGTTATGCCGATATCGCGCTCGAATATATCAAATATAGGGGTTGAGCTACCTACGTCCGTAGGAGTACACTCGAAAAATCGAATCTCTACACGTAGGTATAGGTAGTGCAATTCGGGCAAAATTCTTGTGGGAAGCATTAGCCGAGGCTGGTTACCATTCACCTGAGAAAGTCATGTCGTGAAACTGGATGGGAAAGTCGGGTCAGAAGGGTTGTGTTGTGTGTAGACCGAATAAATTCCACATACAGATCGTTCCATCTAGAGGCTGATCATAGAGGGTAGCGGGATCCTAGGCACGATTCACCGTTGGCCGACCGCAGGTAGGAGGGGGCCCAAGTCGCAAACTCGTAAAAAACTGCCCAAACGAAACGGAACGAATTCTCTCGGAGATGCACCATCGTGCCATGAACCGGAGACTGAGAAACCTCATTTGCTGTTCTTAACGGAGATAGGTTGTCCATCCAACGTTGGAGCACAATTTCAAACGGGCCCGGTGCGTGAGTTTACGTATACATTCGTGATGACATCTGCTTTTGGCGTCTTCGCAAATTTTAAGACCTGTCTTTTTCAGTTCTTTACGCAATCGTAGACTTGGGCATTGATAAAATAGTCTATGCCTGTGTATACCGTTCACATAGTGGTCAGGATAAATTTGAAAGTTGTAGTGTGTGTTATATATATTTACAATAGTACATTTAAAATTCACTTAACATATTCACATTAAAACATTCAAAAAAAAATCTAATATATTTATAAATTATTTTCCTGTAACTAACACACTAACTGAAAGTGGAAAAATAATCTTTTATCAATATGTTCTACATTTATTCTAAAAATGCCAAAAACGCTCAAAAAAATTAAGTATGCATCTAACATTAAAATATAATTCTTAGTGTGTATTTCCTACTGTTATCAGCATGTGTAGGTATCGTGTGATAAGAACACCTGTTATTAATGACTTAGCATAACAAACATATTAGTCAGTTCGGAAGTATGCATAGGTTGGTTTTAATCAGAAACTCACCTCGCTATTGTTATTTACAATACGCTACGGGACTTTTCTTTAAATGCAACTAATGAAGTCATTTTTTAAAACTAAAAATCATAAAAAATAATAATAAATCAGCTTCACGCTATATCCCGCACACCGCAGGGTAAGCAGAGGGACTTATGGCTGTTATAGCAATTATTTAAATAATAATATATTTTTTTATGATTGAGGTCGTCGTGTCGTCGAATTTTAATACTTTTTATTTTGATTACGCCTTTATACCGCATATAGGAAGCAGAGACCTAGTACAGGAGAGCAGGAACCTAGTGTTATAATACCCTGCTTGACACACAGCGTGTTAAGTAACGGAACTTAACTCAGTATTTCGAATACCAGAGCGAGCAAATAAAAATAATTAATTAACTTTCCGAGGAGGCAGTCAACGCATAATCATCGCGATTGTAGTCCTGTATCACTAGACTACGATACCCTTGATTTGCTCATTGCTTTATTTTATTTTATTGAGGGTGTCGTGGCGCAGAGGCACATGGGTGTGACTGTAACGCGAGGGATGTGGATTCGATCCTCACTCGAATATTTTCTTCACTCTGACAAAAGGCAAAAGCCCGGCGTTAGGTTCCATCACTCAACACGCAGTGCCTCGAAAAATTCGTCGAAAAGTGGGGATCAGAGTGTTTAAACAGTAGGTTCCCTCAGCCTACTCTAATGTATGCGGGACACAGCGTGAAGCTGATTCTCATTAAAGAAAGAATTTCCTTAAAAAAATAAGTATTCATCATCACCAACACTCATTACATTCCGAAAAGGATTGATACATATCACATTTTATAAGCTTTAGATTAAATGATAAATCAATGATATCATTACTATAGTTACATAAATGAAACACAATACAAATATTCTAAAGTAAATACAACTATTATTTCTAATAAGATCTAAGCAAATGTGATTAATTATAATATTATTAAAGATGTCATAAAATGACCTCGTTGACCTTGTATTTTTATTAATACATACATTTTTTGTTTTCGTTTTTTATATTTTTTCTCTATTTTATTTTCCGTAAAAGAATAAGCTCTGGAGGATTTTTGTTGAGATTCATGCATCCCCCAGATACAAATACGCCACTCAGCAAATTTCGAGTCATTGTTTGCTGAGTTGCAGAAAAAATCTTAATTATAAATAAGCATTCCCCTAAGTGAGATTTGAATCCACAATGATGCATTAGCAATAAAACTTTGTTCCACTGGGCCGTGACAAATATTATATAGTTTTATATATTCGAACTAATAATCTTTTACACTGTATCCCTCGCACAGGAGGGTATGCTAATGGAACCTAGTGCTAAGACGCTCCGTTCCAACCTTTCGACTGAATTTTTCGAGGCACGCCCTTGTGCCCCTGCGTTGCCTTGCTTTTTTTTTGTCGGTGGGAAATACGTTTACGCAGAACATCCATGCGTATGGCGAATGAGCCCTATGGACGGATGGTACTGTGGGATTCATCGAAATAGCCCGACATTACCTACTAAAACCGAGCGAAAACCCTCTCCACCTTCATATATGAGATGCCGCAGAATCGCTCGCGCATGCCACTACGACGCCTCGTTGGCAGTCCCACCTGTTGTCGGGCCATCCTCACCTTCAAGGTGTACGGGGGTTTCTCCTAGGACACCTGCAGCCTCGAGGATCACTATGATTCTCCTGCAGTAGCTCCTCTAGAGTAGGGAAAGTAAATGATGCGCATACTACCTTCTTCTATCGCCTGACCTACAACCGCGGACCAAGTCTGTGTTCGCGCTGGACTCACGCACTTGCTCCGCGGTCTCTTTCAGTGCAAGACCATTGCAGATCAGTTTCTCACACTGCTTGGCATATCCACACTGGACAGTGAGAGATCTACTACAGCCATCAAGGCGTGGCCCAGTGTCTCGCTTGATTCCCACAAGAACCAAGCGGGACACTGGGCCAAGATCTGTTACACAGAATCAATGGAGGCATGACATTCGTGGCACAGCGGCTATTTTTTTTTTTTTTTTTATGGAAAAGACACGGCAAACGAGCGTGCGGGTCACCTGATGGTAAGTGATTACCGCCGCCCACGACCCCGTGCAACCCCAGAGGAGCTACAGGTGCGTTGCCGGCCTTTAAGACGGGTTGGGCGCCGGGGCCCGGCATTACCTGATGCGAAACGCAATGGCATAAAGCCACTACTTTACGCCGGTTTTAAATGCCGGGGGTGGTAAAGATACGTCTCCCGTAGTCTTATAACACATTTTTTTAATTTAGATTAATATGAACAATTTAGATTAATATCAACCAATTCAGTTAAACAAGTTCCTGAATAATCTTTCCATTGCCATTACGATTACAGTACAATTCGGCCGACAAGATCGCTGATAAGATTCTCTTATAAAAATGATAAATAACCATATATATCGCCATTTCGCCACGATACGTATAAGTGCAGTGTGTTGATAATATGATCTTAAGATGTTAAAAATAATACTAATACTGAGTTTAAGTCTAGCTATAAGCAGTGCTCAGTTAATCCAGAATGGACAGTGTGATCCTAATATACAGCTGCAATCGGATTTCAGGGTGACAGACGTAAGTGTATTTCATTTAGGTACATATAACTTAAATTAACTTCACGTTTTATCCTTAGCTGGGGAGTCAGAGAGAACGGAGCACCGAACGCTACGGTCAGGTAACATGAAATATCTGGATAGGAACCGAAAAGCCGAAAGCCGAAAAGGAACCGCTCTGTGAAGGGCGGAAGCTACAAATAGGGACATATATTATATACCAATGATGCATATTTCGGATCCCCGTTTTCTGCTAACTTGAGTTAGGTATTTCATGTTTGGGGGTAGAAACCGCTGCGCATCTTTTATTTGCTAGATCAGTAGAACAAAATCCATTTCGAATTTTAAATTTTAATAATCCGCCATTAGAAATCTATTAATAATTTAAACGCATCAGCCACAGTTGCATGATCAATTATTATTTTAAATTCTTTACATATTATTATTTCAAAAATATCATCAATGGTTGTTTTGCCTCACGCTATGCGGTATGTATCCCGATCTTAGAAAAGTAGGGAGAGGGAACCTGGAAACCTAGTTTTTAGACACTCATTTCTGGAAGCATTGCGTGTTGCGTGGCGAACCTCAACAATACCAGAGCGAGCAAATGAAAACATTAGAACATTTGTTTCCTCGAGTGAGAATTGAATCCACAAACTTACGCTTTTACAGTCACACGCTTGTGCCTGTGACACCGCTGGCCTGAATTATTATCGAAAGTGCCTTTATTTTTATATTCCCTTTATCATAATGCCCTTTATCCGTTAACGTTAACAACTATCTCTGGGTCATTATCTGTCCTTCTGTTTAATGTAAGTACTTTGTACCATTAGTATCGAGTTATAAAGTATTGAATGAAATTATTTCACAACTAATTTTTCAATGTTTCGTAATTTACGAGAAGATTTATATTTGAAAACCGAACAAGTATAAGTCATGAAAGGTTCCGTATCATAATCTGACGAGCAAAAAATAACGTTTGTTGTATGGGATATCCCCCCGGGGGATACTGGAGTGCCAACTCTCTGAAATACATCATCTGCGAAAATTTGAACGATTACTGCATTACAAGCTGCTCGGTCTACTATCATGATGTCAGGTCTATTGACAAAAATGAACCTGTTAGTATTATAAGATAGATCGCAGTAGAACAAAAGACACATATTTTCAAGAACACTCGGTTATATCTCCACAAGGCCACATAATTATTTAAAAAATCGCACAAGCACGAGTCAACCTTTTTCTGAATTTCAAATATAGCTTAGCCAGAGCCCTTTCATCTGATACCTTACTTGAACTAGCGGCTTTTTTTTCAGTTTTTTCCTGAATAGCGCTACTTGTAGATGCTAGCTCTAGCTGTCAAATTTTATAAGTGGAAATACCCTGTTAATTACTACTTAAAAAAATTACAAAATAAAATAAACGTACACATAACAGAAATGTACACATTGAATGAAAAATTCGAAGCGGTAGAACACAAAGAATTTAAAAACGATTAAATCAGTTTATCTGATTAAATAAAATACCCGTACGACGCACGTATAAGTACGACGATGCTTCCAGATTTGGAATCAAAATTTATCAAATGTGAATTATATTAAAAAATAAATACGTAATATCGAATGTTCTACTCGAGTTAAATAATGTTTTCTTTTAGAGTTATTTTTTGATAGAATCCAAGTTGTCGATCAGCAATTATGTATTGTGAATTTTAATCAATAAAAATCAGCTTTACGCTATATCCCGCACACAGCGGGGTAGGCAGATTGAAGCTAGTGGTAGAACACTCGGTTCTCCACTTTCCGCTGATTTCTTTAGACATTGCGAGTTGAATGGCGGAGCTCAACGCCGTTTCCTTCCAAACTACAGCGGAGAAATGAAAATATAAAAGATATAAATGTTAATTTTAAAAAACATCATTTATATTTATAGTATTAATTTCGATAAATGTCAAATTTTTGCTTTCTTGTGGCCAGCCGTTACGAATGTTTCTTTTGTCAGTTATTCAAAAACAAAATAGTATAGTGGTGGGAATAATTAATAGTTGTTTATACCACATGACACATTCTAAGTGACCGTTGACTTTGACTCCTGGTACAAAAGATTATATCGAAACAATTAATGTGATATAATAAAGTCTATAGTTTTCCTCGATAAATGGTCTATCCTACATAAACATATTTTGTCAATATTTTTATGTTGGATTATCATTTATCGAGGAAAACTATAGACTACTATAGTAAACTAACTATAGTTATTTTTGTAGAACAACGGCATGTGTTCAAACTTACAGTATCGTAATTAATTACTAATAATTATATTGATATTTTTTTTTGTTTATCTGTATGTAGTGTTAAACAGCACGAGCAAGACGATATGGAATATATCTATTATTATCATATACTCATTTTAGTAACATTAAAAGAGTATGTAATCATCAGTTTAATTATACATAATAGTAATGACACTAATTAGTAAATTGTGTATCGTAAAACTTAGATATAAGATAAAACTTATAGAGAATCGTAAAACTTAATGCCTCTATATGTACCCACTTCGAATTAACATAAAAAAATATATTTTCAAGATCTATAAAATGAATTATAATCTGACACATGCAGCCGTCGTGGCACAGCGCTTGCAACCATATCTAATACAGCCGGGTCTGAATGAGATAGAGACGGTCGTAGGTTTGTTTCTCACTCCGGGAAACGAATTATTTCTTCACTCTAGTAACATGATGAAGCACGACATTAATTTTCTGGATTAACACGAACATAGTGTTTTTACTCTTCTAAATTCAGGAACAAAGAAACAAAATATGACACATATTATATTCGACATTAACCAAAGATTTGGTTGATAAAAAAAATATGTCAATATTGTCTGATAAGGTAATTACTGCTGTAATCAATGTTTCAATATCAAATTGATAATTTTCATGTTCTTTTTGTTAGAACTTGATGCCGCTTTTTATAATTTTTAAATTAAAATGTACTGTACTGTGTTATGTGTATACATTGATATAACTATAACATTTTTACCTCGTTACCAGAGTGCGAATGGAACTCATATTTTTTTCAAATTCAGCTTAAATGAATATTACTATTTAATATCGACCTCTTTTACATGAAATTGTTATAGAGTTTATACCAATTTTTCATTGTAATATTAATTAGAGCGTTAAACAAAAAGTAACATAGTTAATTCCTTTCCAGTTTCTGGGAAGATGGTTCGTCGTAAGAAGAAGTGGATCGAGCATCTCGACCACAGACTGTTCCCACATAGACATATCACAATCAAATGATACTATATCAAATGGTACCATAACAGTTTATAACAGAGGAGTCAATGACAACTTTCTAGAAGAAATAACAGCAATTGCAAATTTGGAGAATGGAACTGCTAAATTTAATTTTAATATATCAGGTTCTAATGAAAGTAAGTATTAAAATATAAATAAGTTATTATTGAATACAAATATAGATAATATATTTCTCGTATGAAACCGCTCTATGACTTCACATAGTTAAAATCAAAAAGCGCTAGGCCACTTACTATAAAACTAAAACTCTTTTAGATAAAAAATACTAAACTTGATTCAATCATATATAAATGTATTGTCGTTTTCATAGATTATATATCTATGAATCAAAACGCCATCTAAAGATTTATCACAGATTTGAGAGCGATTTATCAACACAGGCTTTAGACGATTTTTTTCCAAAAATATTTAAACCTCCTCTTTTTCTCAGGTCTTAACTTTTGGATAATCACAACAGACTATGAGAATCTGGCACTTGCGTACTCCTGTGATAATTTAAATGCTACGCATAGAAATCGTAAGTTACGTTTTATTTATTCATTATAATAGCATAATAAAAATGTAAAAAACCGATGACATCATCATTAGTAATTTTAAAATTGTTTTTGACTTCCATGAAAAGATAATTTTAATCACAATAATGGCCAAAATATAGTCGGAAGCATGTTGGTTTGTGTCACGCCCTACTGACAAGGATACATTTATCAATAGATTGGTAACATTCTTGGAAAGAAAATATAAAAACAAAACCGTACAAAGAACATGACATAATAATTTTCTTTTATTATTTAAAATCTGATAATTATAGAGTACTCTTATTTCTATATATTATAATATTATTTATTAATTTATTATTTTTCAAATTTTCAAATATTTACTCCAAATCTAAGGCTATGTGATATGATGATTTTACATTTCCTAATTGTTTATAAAGAAATACATGAGGAATTGAAACTAAAAATACTATGTTCTTACAGTTCTCTTATGGCAGCTGGGAAGAACAACTTCATACCCCACAAACATGATGGAAGCCCTCTTAAACAATACTCTAGTCTCATTATTTGGTCTTACGTCAAGTGATCTTGTACCAGTCGATCATTCGGCTGGTGCTTGTGAGGTTCTACCAGACATACCCGCAGGACAACCAGTCATACTGCCTGGCCAGTGTAACGTTAATATAGCTGTTGTAGAAAATTTCAATGTATCTGCGGTAAGTTGATATATACAAAGTGTTTTTGTCAGTATTTTTTTTCCTAAAACCGTATTGGAGGCAAAGTTCAAAGTTGATTAACCTTTAGTAGTATTTTTGTAGTAATATGTGTTTACGTTATTGGTACCTATGCGTAACTGCGTCACACGAAATACAGGTATGGATAATCATCATGAAATAAAAAAAATGTAAGAATGTGTTTAAAATATTTTACTCTATATGTTGTTCCCGTAAAAAAAGCGCTGACGCTTTTTTTACGCCATCCTGTATAATAATTAGGTAATATTTTTCTAGCTTCACTTTTTATCTCGTAGAAGGATAGGTGGATTAAGCCTGGGTGAAGACATTTCGTTCCTTTCTTGAGGCAATGCATGTTGAGTGCCAGTACTAAATGCCATGCTTTACATCGTACTAGATAGAAAAATAATAAACATTTCATTGATCGGAACGGGTGTCAAACCCACAACCTTTGCGTTTACAGTCGCACCTTACCTTAGTTCGATCATTGAAAATATTTTGTAAATGAACATTTCTTTGATTGATCTTTGATTCAATGTCACATCTATTGCAATACTTTGTTACAATTAGTAATTAGTTGAGCATAGTTTAGAAAAACTACGCTCCCCAATTTCCGACGAATTCCGAAGGCATTGCGTTTTCAACGTAGCGGAACTCAACGCCACGCTTTATCTGGTTACCGGAGCTGATGTACTGTGGACTGATTTCCTCGATGAAATGAAAATATGAAATATAAAATTTCTTCGAATGGGAATCGAACTCACAACCCGTCGCTTTGACAGTCACACGCTTGTGCCCCTACGCCATGACTGGCCTAACATATTTATAAATAAAGACTTAATTTTTAGTTTATGGGATTATGGCATCAAATAGCCACTTACTATTCCACAAACGGCCAAGGCACGTGTAATCGTGCCGAATATACACTCTTGGGTAACGTCGTCCAAGTTCTGAACAGCCAAATTGTCAATCTCACCTTGGATGCTGTTGCCGGAAACGCAACAGTTGTTAGCATCGATGGATCTGCTAGACTGTCCGTTGTTTTAGAAGTAGCTCCTGGGGGTAAGTGTTTGGTCTGTTCGTTTTTATTTATTAACTTCGCGCTGTATTTCATATTTAGCAAGGTAGGCAGAGGGAACCTGGGAATCAAGATACCGTTAACACAACTTCGCTCCCCCCTTTCGGCTGCTCCCCAATTTCTTCGCTAACAAGGCAAAGTGCGGCGAAGAGTTGTTACACCCAAAAAAAATGAGCGTAACGGTTTATTTTTCAACCATTTTTGTGTTATTCACCACGTAGGAAACAAAAATACGTTTTAGAAAACCTATTTTTTTTTTCTAAAAAGTATTTAATGTTTTATCTCACACACTAGATTGGATAGAGAGAGCCCATGGGACACGTGGGTGTTGTGTGTGTCTGGTAAGATATTCAGGTGTAGAGACACCTGCCTATCTTACCAAAACTGAAAAATAATAATAAATCATCTCCCAACAGGCACGTGTGAAGATAAATAAAACAATTTCTAGTTATTTTTGGAACACGTGCATACCAAAACATACATACACGCCATTACATAAGATTTAATACACCGTCAACGACATTATCGTAAGCCATTCAAACAGTGATAAAGCAATCCTTAACTTTGTTTACTTCACGTGTATTTACAAATAATATTGAAAATTAATACGAAATTTAATATTTTTTTTAATAATAATTTGTATTTTAATCGACTTCTGTAAGAAAAGGAGGTTATCAGTTCTACTGTATTTTTTTATGTTTGTTTTTTAGAACTACTACTTTCTTATTTTTAAATATATATATTTTTTATTTTGATTATTTTTATTAACTTATTACAAACAAATTGCGTATTATAATATAAAATTATATGTAAAAAAATGTATAGAACTTAAAAAGATTTTTATTGTAGATCACTCGGAAAATATATAATATTATAATCTAAATATTATGTTAGTTTTATTGCAAAATTTAGTAAATAAAAAGATATAGTGTATGTTGATTTAGGTTTCTTAATACTTCAATTTTTTTTTCTGTTAGGGAATACCAAGTGTATGATAACAGTAGATTAATATTACATAATAAATATCGGTTTAATAAAAATGTGAAAATTTTCGGTCATAATAATAAAGATATATCTATATCGTAACTATTATAATTGATGCTATAAAGTCAATTCATAAATTTGTTAGTGATAAGCATATTGTGGATAATTTGAAAGTTTAGGGCATGATTTAAATATAAAAGATAAAAGAATAGTTTTTTTTTTGTAACTTGACGTTGTATTCCCCTAACACACCCCCTTTTCTCACTTTCCGGCAAATTCTGGGGACATGCGTCTTGAGTGAACTCGACTTAACTTCGACACCAAAGCAAGGAAATGAAAATATTAAGAAAATAATTTCCTAGACGGAGATTTTTTAAAATTTATTACCATTTAAAAAAAATAACACAAGAATAACATATAACATATACATATAACATCTAAAAAACAAAATGGGTTTGTAATTATGTTAAAAATGTTCTTAGATTACACAATTTTAATTTACAATAAAGTTAAATATTATATATAATATTCAACACTTTAAATTTTTAATATTTTCTTTATTGATTACAATTACATACTTTTAATAACTTAACTTAACTTAGCTTCACGCTTTATCCCTAACGGGATAGTCAGAGAGAACGGAGCGCCAAACGCTTCGGTCTCTACATACCTCTTTCGCCTCGTCCACTATCATCAACCTCTTCATACATGCCCTACGGGGGATACTCATGCTTTTTACGTGACCTTCCTCCAGTATCTTTGATATTGTGTTTTCGAAGGTCAACCGACGTCTCCCCCTACCTCTCTTGCCACTCACTTTTCCATCATAAATCTTTTTTGCCATTCTTTCCTCGCTCATTCGTTCGACGTGCCCAAACCAGCTGAGCACGTTCTTCTTCATTCTCATCGTGACATCCTCGCTGGTACATACTTTTAATGGGAGATCATTTATTATTCTCGGTACGAGGTAGGCCAACGTGCCTTCGCCGTAAGCGTTGTTAGCTCGTATTCAGTGATTCTCAACCACTGCGCCGCGGTACTTTTGTGGGCCCCCAAATTTCAAAAGTGTACCAAATTTCAAATTTTGCAAATATATTAAAATTTTGATCATAAACTATTTATGCAGTGTGTTGTAGTGAGTAAATAATTTTTATCTTTTTCTTTGTGTGCCGCCAAATTATGAAATCGTTAAATATGTGCCGCAACAAAAAAAAAGGTTGAGAATCACTGCTCGTATTGTTCGTAACTGCTTTCTAGAGTTACGTTCAGTTTTCGTGTATACAGGGTGTTTAACAGCTATTTTAATTTATTCTTATCTCCATCTTCATTATCTTCTCTCAATCGCAATATTAAAGATTGTTTCTTTTTTCAGTTTTAGTGGAAAGTCCTTTGTCCATCCTGGCCACAGACTACACGAACTACGCTGTCGCTTACGTCTGCTCAGACTTACCAAATAATCAAAAGAGAGGTAATTATAAAAACAAATTAATTGAAAGTGTCACAATTATCGAGAGTCGCTGGTTTATAATCAAGTATTACAAGTAACTGATATGATGAAAAAAGACAGAATTATAATATAAAACACAATTTCCTTTCTAGTGTGTAAATTTCCGAATGGCATAATAGAAACTTAAAATCAACACTTTTATTTTTATCTATACATTGAGGGATCTGTCACTCAACTAGTAAAAAAATGGACAAAATTGCTGACTTGAGATGATTGACTTGAATGAAAGACTTGAGATGCAAAGACATGATATAATTGATACTTATTTATTTCAGTAAACACCTGGATCGCAAGTCGCTCTCGCCAACTCTCGCCTACAGCACAACAAGCAGTCAATGCAGTAATAAACTCCTATGTGGATTTGAACAATCGCTTCTTGATTCAATCGAACCAAACCAATGAAGGTTGCTTCTTCTATCCAACTCCGGTGCCAAACCAACCTGTTACGTTTAGAGGACAGTGCGAAGAAAACATCAGTGTCGTGCAAAATTTTAATGTTACTGCGGTAATTTTCGATTTTTATTTATGTTTTTCAATTTCACGCTATATCCTGCAAATAGCAGGGTATTTATAAGGGAATCTACGGAGCCCAACAAACGACTCGATCATCATTGAATGTTATGGGCATACGAGTACATACGAGTACGTCCTACATGATAACAAATCACAGACTGTCGTTGCTTTAACGAGAGACACGATAGTTGCATCTACTACACTGACGCCAAGGAAGACGCTAGCGGCAGGTTCATTCGCCCGGCAAATAAAGGTTCCATAACTGATATGGTGGAACATAAAATCAATAAATCAATGGCTACTTCCTACAGAGGTGGGGAGGCAATAACAATATTACATAACTAATTAACAGCACTAAAATTAACATGATCGACGACCAGAAAACTCGAACAGTACTAAGAGGATTTAATAATAAACAATAATCAGCTTCACGCTGTATCCCGCACACAGCATGGTTGGCAGAGAGAACTTAGTGTTAAGATACTCCGGCCCCCATTTTCTGCCGAAGTTTTCTATAGGCGTTGCGTGTTGAAACGAACACAAACGAACGCAGAACATTTAAATATGAATATTCATCTCACATAAAAAAAGAAACCAGAACTTTATCAAGCAAAACAAGAAAAAAAATGCACAGACGACCAGTCTGTGGCGTAACAACACTATTGTATAAAATTAAAAAAAGTGGGGTAGGCAGAAACACCTGGGAATCTGGTGTTAACACTCTCCGTTTCTCACTTACCCTCGTATTCTCGGGGTATTGCCGGGGGGCCGCGCTGTGCTTGGTTATCAGAGCGAAGAAACAAAAATATCAAATATATTATTGCTCCGAGTGGAAGTAGTTAAATTCCGTCACTCGGCGCCCCAAATATTTTTAAAATTGTATGTAGAGAGCGAAGTGTCTCAACAGTAGATTTCGTCCGCCTATCCTGCTATATGGAAAAAGGTGAAGGTTAGGTTAGGTTAGAGTGGCATAACTGAACGTCGCGCTTTGCCTCGACACAAAAGCGAACAGATGGAAATAAAAATTTAAGTAAATATTTCATCTCCTCGAGTGGAAATCAAACCCACAACCAGTCGGTTTTACAGTCACACTTTGTGCCGCTGCATCATGACTGGCCTCAGGATTTAATAATGCTCATATATAAAGAAAAAAATACGGATACGAAAAAATAAAAGAAATAACGAATTTAAATTACATAAATATAATTAAGTTTACTTCGGATTTGACCGTGCAACCTTTAAATAAGACTCTACGATGAATTTTTACTGTTTACACTATTTATTAGTTAGAATCATTATATTGAGACCAATCGTGGGACAGGATCACAAACATGTCAACGCGATAAACTGTGGGTTCGATTCCCACTCAAGGATATTAAATATTTTAGTCGCTCTGGTGGCGAAGCAAACCGTGGTGAATTTGGCAGAAAGCGGTAAATGGAGTGTTTTAACACTAGGCTCCCTCTGCCTATCTTGATACATGCGGGAAGCGGAGAGAATGGTGGAACTCATCGCCGGGCCTTTTTACGTTGGTGCCAGAGCGAAGAAATTTAAATAATAATAAATAATAACCTGCGTCACGACGGTCTCAATGATTTATTTTGTTTTTTAATTTTATATCGAAAATATTTCTTGTCGGAATGAGACAAATGATTGAAGTCCGAACGAAGTTATGGGCTATTACTACTATAAAGTTATACCTTAAAAACCAAATATTTTACCTAAACCTAAACTAAAAACTTATAAAAAAGAAAAAAATACCCAAACATAAAATAATCTTACATTCTTATATAAATTCTTACTATAATAATTTTGTCCACCAGTACCTAGGACTATGGTACAACATAGAGTCCTATCCATCACTCTTCCAACCAGGCACCTGTAATAACGCACTGTACACCCTCGGAGATGGCGTGGTGGACGTCTTCAATACTCAGGTCATAGATCAAAGGTTGGATACCATCAATGGAGTCGCCGTTGTCGCATCTACTGATGGCAGCGCCAAGCTAACCGTCAGTTTTCCTATACCTGGTACAAATTGTGAGTAGTTCTAAATATTTATATGTTATATGAAAGTTTTTCTTTTACTTTAAAGCCAGCCATGGCGCACGCTGTATTCTACATACAAACAGAGGAAATCTAGTGATAAGACATTGCGGTCTCCATTTTCATTGCGTGTTGAGTGGCGAAACTCAAAAAATGTATTCTAACATTTCGGTTTTATCGCCCTTGAAGAAGAATAAATAGGTCGAAGACTTCTAAATAATTGCTAATAAATAGGAAAACTACTAAAAGCGTAGACATGAAAGTATAGTATATTAGATTTTTCAATCGAGTGCAAATCTAACCCACAACCAGTTCCGTTTACAGTCGCACCCTTGTACCCGTGCGCCAAGACTGGCCTACATAAATATACATATATTTATAGGTAAAAAACTCTTTTGTTACTAAATTATTGATATGACGCACAAACGATAGTGATGGACTTTGAATGTTGACATTTGGCATATTACCTCAAAGAGGGCTTCGTGGGGAAAAAGTGGAATCTGCATTTTCGTCATAATATCAATATAAACTAAATTTTAGGCAGCAACAAGTATATTATATTATTTTCACTAATAGTTCATTGTCTTATTGCACATATAAAATAATTTTACATATTTTTTTTTGTTTTGTTTGTGGCGTCATAAAAGAACAATATTTAGAGATAACGAAGAAGTAGTCAAAACAATGTCGTGCGATGATTTTTTTACAAAAATCCGTTTTATCAACAAGATAGTATAATACTTTTTATTTAAATTTAGAATAACAATTATACTACCTATCGAGCTTACCAAAAATATTATAAAAATAATATTAACCCGTATTCAAGGTTCCAGCTTCGAATCTCAGATAGCGTGTATAAAAATGGTTACTAGTAATGTCTTAAAGACCAAGTACCTAATATATACTTTTTTAAATTTATTTTTTTATTTATTTAGGCTCACGCTGAGTGTTGAGGCTAGTCGTAGCGCCGTGGCACAAAGTGTGACTGTAAAACCGATTGGTTGTGGATTCGATCCCCACTCGAAGAGATGAAATATTTATTTAAATTTATATTTCCATTTCTTCGCTCTGGTGTCGAGGCAAAAGCGCGGTGTTGAGTTCTGCCACTCAACACGCAATGCCTCCAGAATTGGGCAGAAAATGAGGAACGGAGTGTCTTAACACTAGGTTCCTTCTGCCTATCCTGCTGTGTGCGGGATACAGCGTGAAACTGATTTATTTTATTTAATTTTACGCCGAGTGTTAAGACACTCTGCTGCCCATTAACGCTCCCCACACTCACTCCACTAAAATTTGATGTACCATGATGACTCGTTTATCTAATATTATTTCAAACTTATTCTTTATACGTTCGATTTGTGTGTCTACTATGTAGATATAAGAAAAAATATTTGTAAAAAAAAACCCCGACTGCAGAAAACTAAAAAGAAAATAAATAAGACCAATAGTTTATTAGGATTAACAGTCGGGACCTCTTTAAATTATGCGGGGTTCTTGGTAAAGATTTTATTGATTGAAGAATTACTATATGTAATTCTTCAATCAATAAAATCTTCCCGGCGGTCCCGACTGTTAATCCTAATAAACTATTGGGCTTGTTTATTTTCTTTTTAGTTTTCTGCAATCGAGGTTTTTGTTTTTACAAATATTTTTTTATTTTTGACTTTTTTGTTAGGATTCATTATGATAATGATAGTCATGATATACCTTTTTGAAATTTTCGTATTGAGTTCTTGAATTTGATACCCATATTGTAGTATTCCAAACGAAAAAAAAATTTTTCATTAAGTCCAATGGCGGCCCACAGCCACCATGATTGTTTTTTAACGTCACCTATCTAAGAACACTTGGGCTGCTAATACGAATCTAACGATACCCCAAATATGTAAATCCTTCAGCGATTCTGGAGATACGAGGTAATAAAGAATATTACATACATACAAGATACGCGCGAAAAACATAACCCTTCCTTAGCAGTCAGGAAAAAATATAAAGTTTACATCTCTTTAAAATTTAAAAGATGTAAGTTCAACTCTGTCTAAATATTATGTAGAAATTAATGTCATATATTCATCATTCAAAATTAACCTTTTACATAATAAGTTTTTAACTTAACTTAACTTAACTTAACCTTTGCCAGTGACAACATCTACCAAATACTGGGTCCTGGACACTGACTACGTCAACTATGCTTTGGTCTACAGCTGCAGCAATGTAACGGAAGATGAAAGATCAAGTGAGTATATATTTTTTAGCTTCACGTTGTATCCCGCAGATAGCAGGGTAGGCAATGGGGACTCAAATTTATAAAAAAAATATTCAAAATAATAAGTTACAAGTTTAATTTTTTAAACGTCAAATAATTTACCACCAATTCAGTAATGCCTCAGACCTAAGAAAAAACGGCTTAAGACACTCAATGGGTTTTTTTCTGTTAATCAAATGTTGACGAATTCATATTTAATCAGATTAGAGCATTTTATTTTATATTATTTTATTTTATTCGGTAATACAACGAAATAATTATAGTATACCCAGGTATCTGTTGTTTGGTACTAATCTCCATTCTCTACATCAAAATTTGACTTGCTGAGACTTAAATGAGACTTTAATCGGTCGTGTGATAGAAATTGAATATATCAACAAAGCAAGTAAATTTCAATACAGTTCTACTAATGAGAAACTTTCTCTTTACTCTTAATTTTTTTCTTCTCCTTTACTTCTCTTTTACTAAGTCTTGATAAGACATATATAAAATATTATTTATAAAACTGATAATTTAAAAAAAATTTAACCTTTGAACTTTAATATAATTTAGTATTTGACAATATATTACATCAAGATAAATTTTAAAATCTAAAATGCCGCTCTTATTGATAACGTCACTTGTGATAGGGTTAGGTTACTTTATTGATAATACTAGAATTGATAAAAGATAACGAAATGTTATAATGAATGTTTCATACAATACTGGTCTTATGTAAATAATAATATTAGATTCGAATCCTATTTAGGGGAAATTTATTATAAAGATCTTAACATAGTTATTGGTTATAGAAAATGCAACGTTGAACTTTGTCAGCGTTTAACAATGCGTCTCTAAATCTGATAATAAGTGACTTCTAAAGAACAATTGTGGCCCAGTGGCACCCGGTTTTGGGTTCAATTCTTACTCTGGGAAATGAAATATTTAAGATTTGCATTTTCTCGCTCTGTTCGCGAGAAGAAGCAGGTTCCCCACCCAACACGCACTACTTTCAGAATTAGGTGTTCTAACACTTGGTCCCCAGTATACATAATACAACGTGTAACAAAAAAAAGTCACTGACCATGAATATCTCTCTACATTCTTATAACAGAGAGATAGAGAAGATAATTCTTAAAGTCTCTCGGCATTGGCAAACTTTCAGCTTCCCCTAGTGATTCCCCTAATATTGATATAAATATTCTAAGTCAACACTTCTCTTCATCTTCTTTATTTGATTTACATATTAAAACTGGTACACTTTCTGAAATACATAGTTTGCCGAAACCTCATTTTCCAAGTTTTTCCTTCTCTTCTATCAGCGACGCTGATACTAAGAAAGCCATTCGAGCTATATCATCCAGAGCAGTAGGTTCGGATGACATTGGGCGCAATATGATAACCTTAATCATAGACATCCTCATTCCCGTCGTCACACATATTTTTAATTTTTCATTTATTTCATGTCAATTTCCTGAGATGTGGCGTAAGGCATTTATTCTCCCACTTCCTAAAATATCAAATCCTACGCTCCCATCTCATTTTCGTCCTATATCTGTCCTTCCTTTTCTCTCCAAAATCTTAGAATCCATTGCCTATGAGCAAATATCCACACATTTTTTAAAATATGGCTTGTTAAATCCGTTACAGTCTGGTTTTAGAACTGGACACAGCACAACTACTGCTTTGGTGAGAGTAACTGATGACATTAGATTTGCAATGGAAAAAAAGAACTTAACAGTGCTAGTATTAATAGACTTTAGTAACGCATTTAATTCCGTAGATCACGATATTCTTATTGCTCTTTTATCTAATGCTAATGTCTCAGATTCAGCTTTAGAATGGTTTTCGTCCTATCTTCGAGGACGTCAACAATCGGTTCGGGTAGGTCAGACTAGTTCTGACTGGCACGATATGAATGTTGGCGTGCCTCAAGGCGGCGTTCTTTCTCCTCTTCTATTCTCAGTATTTATCAATTCTATTACGTCCCTTATAACTTCTCGATACCATCTTTACGCAGATGACTTGCAGCTTTATGTACATACTTCCGTGGATAATATTGTAGATACTATTTGCACCTTAAACACTAACCTTCGGCAAATATCGTTATGGGCTGCTAACTATGGCGTTTTAGTTAACCCTGATAAATGTCAGGCTATTATTATTGGTAGCTCGCGTCAACTGGCCAAACTCGACTACAACTCTCTACCTAAGCTTGCGTACCAAGGTACTGTTATTAAGTTTTCCAAAACTGTTAAAGACTTAGGTATTATTATCGATGAAAAATTGTGTTGGGACGTATATGTTTCGGATATTTCTCGCAGGGTCTATGCTTCCTTACATTCAATGATGCGACTGAAAAACTTTTTGCCGGTGCAAGCCAAAATCCAACTAGTTAAGATGTTGTTGCTTCCTATTATTGATTATGGTGATGCTTGCTGCCTGGATATAAATAACGCCCTATTAAACAAACTTGAAAGGCTGTTAAACACGTGTATACGTTTTATTTATAACCTGCGCAAGTATGACCATATTTCACCTAGTAGGAAGCAGCTTGGATGGCTCACAGTTGCTGGACGTAGAAAAACCAGGTTGCTCTGTCTACTTTATTCCATTCTGTTCAATCCTAACTCTCCCTCATATCTTTCTTCTGATTTCTCTTTTCTTTCTTCCTTTCATGATAAATCTCTTCGGTCACAAACTAACCTTGCACTTTCCATCCCAACTCACAAGTCTGGCTTTATGTCCGACTCGTTTGTGGTCACTGGAATCAGACTTTGGAATAATTTACCCGAGTCTATTAGGAGAGCTCCCTCCCGGGAGTCATTTAAACGTCAAGTTAGGCTTGTACGTTGAACTTTGTCAGCGTTTAACAATGCGTCTCTAAATCTGATAATAAGAGACTTCTAAAGAACAATTGTGGCCCAGTGGCACCCGGTTTTGGGTTCAATTCTTACTCTGGGAAATGAAATATTTAATATTTGCATTTTCTCGCTCTGTTCGCTAGAAGAAGCAGGTTCCCCACCCAACACGCACTACTTTCAGAATTAGGTGTTCTAACACTTGGTCCCCAGTATACATAATACAACGTGTAACAAAAAAAAGTCACTGACCATGAATATCTCTCTACATTCTTATAACAGAGAGATAGAGAAGATAATTAAATAGATTTTTATTTTGAATGTTGTTAAAAGTGTAACGTAATGTTGCGCATGTGTTTTTTCACGAAGGCGTACAGCGGATAAGTCACTTGGTCTCTTGGATTCTTTGATTTGTTGATTGATGATGATTATTTTCTTATTTAGTAATTAATCTTAAAAATGTATGACTCAAATGAAATTCAAGCGATGAGATATATGTCTTTTTAATTTTACTTGAACAACAAGCTCTTTCTTTCGTGAGTTACCAACAGACAACGCACAATTACAAACTATACCTAAGGGTTAGAAACTTAAACTTTCTTTTTTATGTAGGCATATAAGGGGGCTTAGGGGAGCGCTTAGAGAAGGTTTCTCAAAATTCTCTTCCGTTCTTGCTTTAAATATCACTGGGATAAATCCTCGTACCTACTGTGTTGGTTGTTCTACGGTGTCTTGTTTGAAAATGCTAGAAGAGGTCAATCCTGAAAGTAAATAAAAAAGTGCGGGTTATCAAAAAAAGCAACAATACAGAATAATATTTACGTTTTTAAAAAATATAAATTAAGATCACTATTTTTTTGATTGCAGTAAGAAGCTGGAAACTTAGCAGGAGCAAATCGTTACAAAATGAAAGTATAGCAGCCATTAATAGAAAAATTGAAACTATACCAGTATTAGATCAACGCTACTATGAAGTGAATGACCAAAGTCGCGAAGGCTGCTTCTATTATCCTGAACCACAGGCAGGAGTTCCGGTTCGATTCCCGGGACAGTGTGAGGATGTGCCTGTCACTAGTAACTTTAATTTGACACAAGTGAGTAATAATAATACATTATATAAGGAGAACATAATAGTTTTAGAGGTACTAAGTGTTGATATGCAGAAACCAATATAAAACCGTTACTTATAGTTTTCTTTTATATATGGTGGATTTGATTGGCCCACACAGGGACACAGGTACACAAGCGTGCGACTGTAAACGTAACAGGTTGTGGTTTCGAACTCGAGAATTTGCCAATTCCACACGCAATGCTTCAAGAAATTAGCCAAAAGTGGAGAATGATAGTTCTTAACGCTAAGTTTCCTCTGCCATCGTAGTATACTACCATGTGTATAGCTGTAACCAATGTGAAGCTGAAAAAAAAATAAAACATACATAAAATTTGCATTAGGATGTAGAATAATCAACATTTCAAAACAAAATGGATCTTTTAAAAATAATTTAATAATAGCACATTTTTCAATGATCTTTCTTGTTTTTCAAGTTCAGGTGAGAATTTAAAACAGCACTCTACATTGTTTGCATTTAAATTAATTTTGATACCAACATCTTAAATAATAATTCACTTTAAAACACTAGGAAATGACAATAGGTGCTACATTTTGTGCTCACCAGTTCGACCTTAGCTTCCAACACTCAATAAGAATTGTCTAGAATTCTGCCATCCTTGTTATATGTTACATAAAACCCGGTTTCCACTCCGAAAGAGAAATGAGACATTTCCACTCTTTTTGTTCGCTTGACTTCGTTTTTTACTTAAAAGGACTTTTTTACTTTTAAGAAACTAATACAAAGTATCTAGTGTTCTTACCTAATTACAAGCACCATGTATAAAATGAGTCGCCATGGAGATCCTAGCAATTAATATTATAATTATTTATATTTATTTATTTAAAATTTTCTTTCAGTTCCAAGGTAGATGGTACGAAGTCCAGGCTTACCCTAAAGAACAACAGCCAGGACAATGTGTGTCTCACGACTTCTCCCTCAACATCAATACATTCAATCTGACCACCAACGGTGTAGACGATCAGTTCGCTGTCGTATCAAATAGCATTGTGTCGTTAGCTACAAATGATAGTACAGCAAAAATGACAATATCAATTACAGCTAATGGTGGCAGTAAGTTCAAATCTGGTTTTCTATTATATCTTTCTTTCTTCACAGATCGTCAACAATCTTGCTTCATCATATTATATAAAGTATTTTATCGTATTTAGAATTGGGATTTCAATTATATATATATATACATATATATATATATATATATATATATATATATATATATATATATATATATATATATATATATATACATTAAAAAGTTGATCATAATAATCAAGTTGAGTAAAATAATAAAACATTAAGGTATTATTTTTTTTTTAGTTATACAAATACCTTATTGGATTTTGAGCACTGACTATGGAAATTATGCACTGGCGTATAGTTGTATCAATGAGAATTCTGATTTCAGAATGGGTAAGTCGAAATATTTTAAACCACTATATTACAAGTTTAACTTACCAATTATGTCAAAGTAATAGAATGTATTATGAAAGAATAACTTAGATGAATTCTACTCTATTATCTTTTTAACATCTCAAGAATTGGTTTTCAAGATCTAACTGAAAATCAGCATCATCTTTAATTCTTATCCTCAAATATCAGTTGATGATCCTCAGATCAGACCTTTTTAGGATACCGTACCTAAAAAGGTTAAAACTGAACCTTTTTAGAAACACTTCAAATATTAGAGCTTGTAGGCCCCTGAAGCGCAGAAAAAGCTTCAAAGTCAACGCAATCAAAAGACATTTATGCATCGAGATGTTAAAATTTATAGCATAAATTTAAAGTTAAGCAAGACTCCTCAAATTTAAACCTGCATCACTAACCGCTATAACAACACTATCCAGTGTATTAGTAGATATAGTATTAAGCTAAAAGAAACCATGGTTTTTACTGTCTATTTACAGTATACAGCTGGAAATTAAGCAGAACTCCCCAACTTTCACCGGCATCACTGACCGCTATAAACAACACAATCCAAGAAATTACTGTTTTGGACGAAAGATACTATGAAACAGTTGGTCAGTCTGACGCCGCCTGTTTCACTTTACCTGTGATCGACCCAGGAAATCCTATTATTTTAAATGGCCAATGTGACCCTAATATACCTGTTATTCAGAACTTTAACATTACCAATGTAAGTATTAATAATTTATTTAATAAATTAAAATATATCAAAATTGTTGCAATTACAGATGTTAGTTAATGTATTGTTTCGTTGATTGTTCTCACAATTTTCTTATAAATTTGCAAATTAGAAAAAGGTAATTGTGGCATATAGCGTAACTCTTTACTTTTTGTTAAGACCTCTTGTATTAATAAATGTTTAAAATAAAAGTTGTTTTATAAGAAAAAGCATTAATACGTAGCGTACGTTAAAATAAACGTACCTATTTTTAATTAAAGCTATTTTAACCAGAAAAGCCAATTAACAAAACAAAGCTTAAAACATACGCGACTAGTTGCGACTAGCCTGTGACTTTGTTTGCGTGAACAACAAAACGTAAGATCTCTTACTTTTCTGATCCTGTGGGAATTTCGGGAATTCCTCTCACTTGCCAAGGACCCTACATACTAAATTCCAGTGTTCGACGCCGCGTAGTTTCTCCATACCTGATTGGTTATATGTTGTCTTTAGTTACTCAGTAACTGTATAATAATATAAATCAATCTGATTATAAATTTTTAATTAAAAACCTTTAGATATTTGTTGTTGATATAACCAATTTATTTCTTCCAGTATTCTGGTCGTTGGCGTATAATTGAAAGTTACGCTGACAGTCAACTTAGTGGAACTTGCAACGATGTTTCATACTCTCAAAGTAATGGCTCAATATTGGTATACAATTCATACGTAAACAACCAAGATCTGATCACCACTGCTGGATCTGCTTCGATAGCGTCTAGTGATGGCAGTGGGAAATTACTCGTTACTGTTCCTCCAGGTGATAACTGAGTATTTTTAAGTTTTTTTTTCTTTTCATTGTGTAGTTACAGTAGTTGCGGTAGCTTAAATGTAATAATCTTATTATAATCACATTAAAAATACTTGTTTTTGGCTATCGTTATTTTTGTTTGTGTACATTTTATATTATTCGAAAATAATATTTTTGATATTTATTTACATTCTGAATTTTTAATGTTATATTTCAAAAAAAATTGTGGAAAAAACATTTAGATTTTATTTTTTATTACAGCTGCTAATCCAATTGAATATTGGATCCTGGACACGGATTATGTTTCATATTCGCTGGTCTACAACTGTGTGAATATAAGCAGTACTCAGAAAAGAAGTAAGATTGTTTACGAATATTTTAAAAATAAATGTTTTAGTAAATTTTCTAATCAATATAAATATATACTTCATATTTGGAATTACTTAATACAAATAAAGCATAAATTAAATAAAATTCTAGTAACATTTATCATTTTGATTTATATTAGTAGATGATGCTTGCTATAGTAAAATATGCAGTCTGCATTAAACGATTTAATGATTTTTTTTCAGTCGTTAGTTGGAAACTAAGTAGATCAAGCAGTTTATCGATTGATGCGAACAACAGAATGAATCAAATAATAAGAAGTGTTCAAGTCCTGAACAACAGATACTATCAGCCCTTAAATCAGGCGGATAATGGATGCTTCTATTATCCACCACCATCGTCTGATACGCCAATCATATTCAGAGGGCAATGTGACCCTAACATTAATGTCGTCCAAAATTTCAATGTAACTAGAGTAAGTAGTCTTATTATTAAGTCTATTATTGTTGAGGAAATTTAACATTTAATTATTTTATTTTTTCACTCTGGTAACGAGGCCAAGCACAGCGTTCAGTTCCGCTAAGCAAGACATTATGCCTCTAGAATTCAGAGAAAAGTGAAGTTAATACTAAGTTCCCAGCTTCCCTTTACCGACACTGCTATGTGTAGGATGTTTTAAAATATTTACTAACATTTATTTCAATTTTTTTTTCCAATATTTACTAACATTGATTTATATTTATCAGTATTTAGGGCAGTGGTATGACATCTCTTCATATCCTACACGCTTCCAACTAGGCACTTGTGGCAACGCGTATTACTCCCTCAATGGGAACGTCGTCGATGTTTACAATACAGAAGTAATCAACCAGAGTTTGAGCACTATCAATGGAGTCGCTAGTGTGGCGTCTACTGATAACAGTGCTAAGCTCATCGTTAGCTTCCCTGTGGCTGGAACTAATCGTAAGTATTTCTGTTCAATTTTAATGAAACTAATAACGTAAGTTTAAATAATTCTATAGTTTTATGCAAAATATATTGAAACTAGAGGCCAGTCGTAGCGCAGCGGCACGAAGTGTGACTGCAAAACCGACTGGTTGTGGATTCGATCCCCACTCGAAGAGATGAAATATTTACTTAAATTTATATTTCCATTTCTCCGCTCTGGTGCCGAGGCAAAGCGCAGCATTGAGTTCTGCCACTCAACACGCAATACCTCCAGAATTCGGCAGAAAGTGGGGGAGTGTCTAAAACACTAGGATCCCTCTGCCTACCCTGCTGTGTGCGGGATACAGCGTGAAGCTGATTTATATATTGAAACTTATCGCCGCCCACAGCTTTGTCTAAACACTAAATCTTAAGATGTAAAATGCGAATCTCTTTATATTTTCGATTTTGTAGAAAGTTTGAAAAATTCTCTACTAGTGCTCCAGTTTCCACTCACTGAGTCAATTTCACTCATTCGACTTCACTCATTAACGAGGCGTTCACGCCGAATACCGCACATTATAGGGTAAGCAGAGGGAACCTAGAAACCTAGTATTAAGGCATTACTCCCCATTAGGACACTTTCCGTTCCCTACTGTCCTCCGAATTCCGAAGCATTGCCTGTTGAGTGTTGGAACTGAACACCGCGCTTTGCCTCGTTACCAGAGTGAGAAAATGAAAATATTAAATATTTAATTCCTTTGAATTGATATCGAACGTACAATCGCCGCGTTTAGTCACAGCCTTGTGCCATCATGCCACGACCACATTCAAAAGTTTCATAAATATAAATTTCTGAATAAAACTTTCTAATATAGCAAGATTTAACTCATATACTAGGATAACATTCAACCTTTTTTCTTTTGTAAATAAAACTGAATATACAATTTATGCAAACATTTGTAATTTCTATAGTGACCACATCAACACCGTACTGGGTGCTATCAACGGACTACGAATCTTATGCACTCGTCTACAGCTGTGTCAATATTGATGCTGAGAGACGACAAGGTAAGAAATTTTCATTTCGATTTTTAAAATAATATAGAAAATAACTCTAAATAATATAAAGACTCCAATACAATAGAAAAAAAACTTTATGATTTTTTGTTGGTTTTGTTAAACATCAAATATTCTTACACTAAATCACACTTGACAAAATTCGAAATAGAGACTATTATTGACTTAGACAGTAACTGCAAAAATTATTTAATATTTTCGTACATAGTTTGTGAAGAAATAGAGAATTTGAAGAAATATTATTTTTTATATTTACTCCAATTTATTTCCTCAGTGTCGTCTTGGAAGCTCAGTAGAACAAAAGTCTTATCAGCAAACGCAACAACAGCCATCAATGCCGTCGTAAACACCATTCCTGTGCTTGATGATAGATACTATAACCAAGAAAATCAGACCACTGAAGGATGTTTTTATTTCCCGGATCCTCAGCCCGGAGTACCAGTCGTGTTCCCGGGACAATGTGACAATAGTATACAGGCGGTACCCAACTTTAATATGTCTGCTGTGAGTTAATATTTTTAAATAATTCACATCTAAATATAATTATTATATTAAGTGCAAAGAAGTTCTTTAAGAAACTTTAAGTATCCTAAATGCAACTAACTCATGAGATCTGACTATGAAAGACATTTTCAGTTGAATGTTACATTCTTATATGTTTTTACATAATATATAAATCTATAATTTTCTTTTTATATTAGTTTACAGGGACATGGCACGAAATACAAGCTTACCCTAAGGATCAACAAAATGGCCAATGTATCAACCACCAGTATATATCGACTTCCACAAATAACATGGCTTTAGTGTCCTCGAATATCATCAATCAAATTTTGAGCCAAAGCAGCAGTAACGTAATCTTTGCATCACCTCAAGATTTAAGTGCAAAATTGAATATTTCTTTTACTTCGGGTGGAACAAGTTAGTTTTTTTTAATAAGACGTAGTTTTTAAGACCTTTTCATAATATATTTATTTTTTATTTATTTTATGTCTTAAAGAAATAACTATTTTTAATATACTTTTAACATATTTTATATATGTTTTGTTGCAGATATCACTATACCTTTTTGGGTTCTTAGCACGGACTATAGCTCTTACGCTCTGGCATACAGCTGCGTCAATTTAAATGAAAGTTTTAGAGCAGGTATGAATATTTGATAAACTATGATAAATCTTAATTTATTTCAATATTCTATATGTTTTATGTTTAATACCTGATCTTTTTTTTTCAGTGTACAGTTGGAAATTAAGCAGAACTAAACAATTAGATATATATAATAATTTAGCTATTAACAACGCAATAGTAAACATTACTGTTTTAGACAACAAATACTACGAAAATATTGATCAATCGGATGATGCATGCTTTTTCTTACCAGATGCTATACCGAACCAACCTGTAGTATTTGTAGGTCAATGCAATGAAAATATCAACGTCGTACAAAATTTTAACGCTTCAAGGGTAAATAATAATATTATTTTATTTTATTTAAGTAATAATATTATTATTAGAAAAAGTATAAAATTTTAACATAGCGGGACTCGAAACTGTCTGGATGCCCGCGCCTCTTGAGTACCTTCAAGGGTATGCAAAAAACGTGGGTTCTCGAACTAGAAACTCGTTTATTTTTTTATGCGTTTATTAAAACATATTGCTACTTTACTTTCTTTCTACAACATTTTAAAAAAAGGTTTAGGTTACAATATGATAGACACGCTAGAAATATTGAATAAGAGTGTAATAGTAGTTTAGGTTGATTTTATTTTCAAATGCTATATGTTGTTTCTAATATATCACAATCAAAAACAGACGACAATGTTTTTAAAAAATATAATTTTAGAGGCCGGTCGTGGTGCAGGAGCACAAAACGTGGCTGTAAAATCGACTGATTGTGGGTTCGATCCCCACTCGAGAAAATTAAATATTTACATACATTTATATTTTCATTTCTTCGCTCTGATGTCGTGGCAAAGCGCGGCGTTGACTTCCACCTGTCAATGCGTCCAGAACTCGGCGGAAAGTGGAAAACGGCGTGTCTTAACACTAAGTCTCCTCTACCTACCTGCTGTGCTGTTTGCAGGATATAGCGTGAAGCTGATTTTATTTTATTTTATTTAATAATTTTTTAAAAATAAATGTTATATTTTAGTATTTAGGAAGATGGCGTTTAATCGAAAGTTATCCACAAGCAAGTCAACGCGGCTTATGTAATCAGGCAACATACTCTCTAAATGCAAACGGGACAGTAGATGTCTTTAACACTGAAGTCATTAACCAGGAACTAAGCACCATCAATGGATTAGCAGTGATAGCCTCAAACGACAGTAGCGCTAAGCTACTAGTCACCTTCCCAGGAAGTAAGTATCCTTTACTAATGTCAAAAATATATTATATAATATATACAGTTAAGTTACATACAATGTAACTCAACTGTAAATTATCCATGTATAATGTAATAATATTTTTTTAGCAAGCGAACCAGCCCCGTATTGGGTGCTAGATACAGACTACGATTCCTACGCTTTAGTCTACAGTTGCAGAAATCTGGCCAACAATCAACGTTTAGGTATATAATTTTGTTAATGTTATCCAATTTTACTTTCAAATATTATTTAAAAGTACCACTCTTAATTTTGATATATGTTTCATCATTCAACATCATCATCTTCTTCTTTTAAAATGTATTTTTATTTTAGTAACCAGTTGGAAACTGAGTAGAACATCAGCACTAACTCCAAACGCAACGCAAAATATTAACCAAATAGTAAACAGCATTGATGTGCTCAACGATCGCTACTATTCAAGCATAGCGCAAACAGATCAAGCCTGCTTCTACTTCCCTACACCTAATCCCGACGCTCCAGTTGTATTCCGAGGACAATGCGATCAAAATATTGCTGTCGTCTCTAGCTTTAATGTATCTGCTGTAAGTAATTAATTAGTCACTAACATTTAACATTCTACTCTGGAAAAGAATATTTTTTTATTAATAATATTTATTTCTATGTCCAGTATTTGGGTCAATGGTATGATATCTCTTCATATCCCACTCGTTTCCAACAAGGCACGTGTGGTAACGCCTACTACTCTCTCAACGGCGGCATAGTTGATGTGTTTAACACAGAAGTCGTCAATCAGAGCTTGAGTACTATCAACGGAGTCGCACGCTTGGCTACTACTGATAACAGCGCCAAACTGATTGTCAGTTTCCCGATCGCTGGCACTAATCGTAAGTTTCTAAACATTTAGAATTCTTATATATTTCTAATAACTATTGCTCCTCAATATGTTTTTTTAGAACCATTATTTAATTAACACGATGGACCTAAATATATTAGAATAAAATATTCGACTAATTTAAAAATATGTTTTCAGTTACAACAGAAACTCCTTACTGGGTCTTAGCGACGGATTACTCATCATACGCCCTCGTTTATAGTTGTATTAATATAGATCAGGAATACCGACAAGGTAAAAAATTATAATGAATAAAAATAATATTTATACTATATTTGTTCTCAACAATCAATCAATCTCATAACAAGATGATTATCATTGTTTTTCAATTTTTAATCATTTTGATTTTCTTGTTGCATCTGGTTAGAAAAATTGGTTAAAGTCGCATGTCAACATAAAACATCGTAATCATTATTATCAATATATTTGAGTAAAATTTACAATTTAATTTACAAGTTACATCGTGGAAGCTCAGCAGAACGAAACAATTGGCTTCTAATGCAGTGGCGCCTATCAATAACATAATAAATACTGTACAAGTTTTGGAAGACAGATACTACGTTAACACAGACCAAAGCGATGCAGGATGTTTCTACCTTCCCGAACCTCAGACTGGAGAGCCGGTTGTATTTCCTGGACAATGTGATCAAAGTATACAGGCGGTACCTAATTTTAACATGACTATGGTAAGTTTGAACTTAAAATAACTAGTGTTCTAGCACTTGTGAACATATGAATCTGATCAAAAGTAAAAAATTACAAATTCTTACATTTACAGTTCCAAGGCGTATGGTATGAAATTGCAGCATATCCAAAAGACCAGCAACCTGGTCAATGTATTAACCACAACTACTCGCTTAATGCTACAAATATCCTAGATCTAGTCTCTTCAAATGTTCTCAACCAACTTCAGAATATCTCCAGCAGTAGAGTCACATTCGCCTCAACTCAGGACTCTAGTGGAAAATTAAGCATCACTTTAAGCTCTGCAGGGTCCAGTAAGTTTTACTAAAGTTATAGCATCTAGTGGAATTTTTACTCACAAAACGAATTTGCTTATAATTATTTAATTCCTTAATTTTTTTTACACAACGTGACTGTCTTTAAACTAAGAAGGCAGCTTTAGGAAAACTTACATAAAAAATACTGTCATACAACTAATATTAGTATACATTTAATGTATTACTTTTCTTTTCTTTGATATTTTATAAAATTTGATTTCTTTGATATTCTTTGATATTTTATTGAAACCTATATAAATTTGTTAATTTGCAGATATCGTTATACCGTTCTGGGTCTTAAGCGTGGACTATGATGACTACGCTCTCGCCTATAGTTGTGTTAATCGCGACCAGAATTCTAGAGCAGGTAAATGAATAAAAGAATTTCATTACATTTAATCTGTAAAATTAATTAAATATAGCCGTTCTAAGAATAATTATTCAACTATATAAGTTTGGTTTACGGATGATGAATGATGAAGGATGGGCTACGAATAAAAATCAGGGGTAACGCTTCCCGTTACCCAAATGGTGGAAACGGGGAAATGATGGATATATAATTGTCATGAATTTCTAGAATGATTTACTAACAATCCAACAATTTCTTGGTTACTATTTTTTTTCTACTCAATTTCTTAATTTCAGTATACAGCTGGAAACTGAGCAGATCCAAGCAACTATCATTAATTGGTAACAACGTAATCAATAACAAGATTTCAGAAATTAACGTACTCGACAATAGATACTATGAAAACATCGACCAGTCGGATGCAGCATGCTTCTACTTGCCGGATGTGAATCCAGGACAGCCTGTCGTGTTCCCAGGACAGTGTGATCCTAATATACCAGTCGTACAGAACTTTAATGCTGTTGCGGTAAGTAAGATTTGTTAGATTTTAATATGCTTATGTTATTTTTTCTATCTCAGACACAGATAGCAATTCAGATCATTAAGATTCCAGGGCTGTACGTGAGCAAAAGCGGTAGTTTGATATGAGTTTTCAGTTAGCCCGTAACCACAAGCTGCCGTTTCGAACACTTTGCTACTGCAAACGTCAGCTTTCCAAAAATGTATAATTCAAAATATACGCGATTAACTCCGCTTAAGAGTTTCATATAAATTGGGTCTTCATGGTTATATTACTTTAAATTGTGATTACGTACCGATAGTTTTGGATAGGACCAAGACCGCATAACTGGAGAGGTGGATAGGCCAAAATCTTGGTACAGTGATTTTGTTTTTGTAAATTACTAGCTTGGGGCCTTTGTCAATGATTGATTGCGTGTAACTTTGCCTTTAATTTTGTTATTGTGCAAAGTAAAATGAACACTTTCAGTTGTTTATTATTAATTGTTTTGTACCACAGTATACTGGACGATGGCGTATGATCGAGAGCTATCCATCAAATTTCCAAGACGTGAGCGCCACTTGCTCCGACGCAACATACACTCTCTCCGGAGGCGTCGTAGACGTCGTCAACACGCAAGTCATCAATCAGACCCTCGATGTTGTCCTTGGAAACGCCACCCTTGCAAGTACTGACGGGAGTGCCAAGTTACTTGTTAACTTCCCTAATTGTAAGTTTTAAGTATTTGACTTATTTTATGAATCGGATCTAAATTACTATTTCTAAACCAAAACTTCTTTTTAATAATGTTTGTTTTGACGATTTTAAGTAGCTTTTTTTCTTTATCCTGCACATTGCAAAGTAGGCAGAGAGAATACGGAAACCTAGTATTAAGAAGTCCGTTCCCGTTAAGACACTTCCGTTCCCCAACTTTCACAGTTGAGTGCGGTCGCGACACAAACATGCGATTGTAAATATGACAGGTTGTGGGTTCGATTATCACTCGGGGGAAAATAAAATATTTAATATTTTCATCTCCTCGCTTCGGTGCAACGAGTGCAGCAGTGAGTTCGGCTACTTAACGCGCAATGTCTCGATAACTCAGCGGAAAGTGGGGAACGAAAGTTTGCTTAGTTAATTGTATAATATTTGTATATCAGTACTGTCTTCATACATAAAAAATAATTTTAATGAAATTTTCATTTATTTAAAGTATACCTTTACTTATAAAATCATTAAAATTTTTTAGTTATCGTTAATTATTCATCGCTGTAGTAACTTGCGTTATAGACGATATAAATATTTTATTTTCAGCTCCCGGACCCTCTGATTATTGGGTGCTGAGCACAGATTATTCTTCATACGCTTTGGTCTACAGCTGTCGTAACATTAGCAGCACACAACGTCAAGGTAACTGATATCATTATAATATTTCTAAACCAACGTTTCAGAAAAGATAGAGTAGACTTTGTTAAGTTGGCGTTTTAGTGATTTGTGTAGATTGATTATCATCCAATTGGACAATCCTGAATTGTGACGTTTCATCAGTTTTTGTTAATATTTAATTTTATCGTATTTTCCTTTAGTGACCAGTTGGAAATTGAGTAGAACATCAGAACTAACTTCAAACGCAACACAGAATATTAACCAAATAGTAAACAGCATTGATGTGCTCAACGATCGCTACTATTCAAGCGTAGCGCAAACAGATCAAGCCTGCTTCTACTTCCCTACACCTAATCCGGACGCTCCTGTTGTATTCCGAGGACAATGCGACCAAAATATTGCTGTAGTTTCCAACTTTAATGTATCTGCTGTAAGTTTACACACACTAACATTATATATTTTACTCTTGGAAAGGATATTTTTATATTAATAATTAAATAAAAAACTCATTTAATTAATTTATTTTTTAATAAAAAAAACAAAATGAATCAGCTTTATTGGTCGGCAGATGGATCTTAGTGTTAATATACTTCGTTCCCAACTTTCCGCCGAATTTTGGAGACATTGCGTGTTGAGTGGTGGAGCTCAACACCGCCTTGTGCCTCGACACCAGAGCGAAGAAATGGAAATATAAAGTTAAATAAATATTTTATTTCCTCGAGTGGGAATCGAACCCACAACCAGTCGCGTTTACTGTCACACTTTGTGCCGCTACGCCACGATTGGACTCATTATAGCCTATATTAGTAAATTTTATATCTATTTGCAGTACTTGGGGCAATGGTATGACATCTCGTCATATCCCACTCGCTTCCAGCAAGGCACATGTGGTAACGCCTATTATTCCCCCAACGGTGGCGCAGTTGACGTCTTTAATACCGAAGTCGTCAATCAGAGCTTGAGTACTATCAATGGAGTCGCTCGCTTGGCAACTACTGATAACAGCGCCAAGCTGATAGTCAGTTTCCCTATCGCTGGCACCAATCGTAAGCTTACTGTCTATATTATTTTTAGTGGAAAACTATTAACAACCGCTAATGAGAAATATGTAATTAGTAAAAATAAGACAAATTGTTTGATATAAAGTTATTTAGTAAATACTTTCACTAATAAATTTTTTGCAGTCACAACTGAAACTCCTTACTGGGTGTTGGCAACTGATTATACATCATACGCCCTCGTATATAGTTGCATTAACATCGATCAACAAAATCGGCAAGGTAAAAATTTGGACAATTATGCGAATATCACCAACGCTTTTTACTCTTTTAAATTATTTGCTTTCTATATTTATTTGAGTATCCGTCACAATGAATATTCCCACTCACCGTGTTATAAACAGATAATTATTGACGGAATGCCTTGACAATCTTCCTAACTTGCTTGACGCAAGAAATTCAGAGAGTCAAAAAATATAAAGCTATTGGTTATTCTTCAGCTTCACGCATTATCCTACATATAACATATTTAAGAAGAAAGACAAGTGTCAAGATAAGGATAATCGAGTGACAGAGCTCAACGCGGCCCTCTATCTGGTCAGAGCGAAGATATGAAAATAATTTATTTACTCGAACGAGGATTGAAACCACAACCATCGCATTTACAGTCGGACACGGGCCCTCTGCGCTACGACAAACTTCATGACATACAATTCTCAGTTGATAAGAATAAATAACAGCAATAATTATTAATCATATTATATGGACTAACAAATTCTTTCACAGTTACATCTTGGAAACTCAGCAGATCAAAACAATTAGCTTCAAGTGCGCTTGCGCCTATCAATAACATAATAAATAATGTACAAGTTTTGGAAGACAGATACTATGTTAATACAGACCAAAGCGATGCAGGATGTTTCTACCTTCCTGAACCTCAACTTGGAGTGCCGGTTGTGTTCCCTGGACAATGTGACCAAAGTATACAGGCGGTATCTAACTTCAATATGACAGCTGTAAGTTTGGTCATAAATATATGTAACATATTCATTTTTACATAATATAAAACAAAATCGCTTCTTAACGATGAACGCTTGGTTTTTCAAATCACAACGTTAAACACCGTTTAGTTTTTTTATACGCAGAGAAAACGGAACAATAGTTAAGAAAGTTCAATTATTATAATTAAATACTAATATAATGAAAACATTGTAAACATTAAATCTAATTAAAAATAACACAATTTCTATGTACCTTCTTCTAGTTCCAAGGCACTTGGCATGAAATTTCAGCATATCCAAAAGATCAGCAAACTGGTCAATGTATTAACCATGACTACTCGCTTAACACAACCAATATCCTGGACCTAGTCTCTTCAAACGTTATCAACCAACTTAAGAATATATCGAGTAGCAGAGTCACATTCGCCACAGCTCAGGACTCTAGTGGAAAATTGAGCATCACTTTAAGTGGTTCAAGTAAGTCTCAAAATTTATAGCTTAACTTCAGGTAAGAAATAAATAGTACACGTATTTCAGCCTCAATTCATTTAATTCTTAATTTTATAATTTAATTTCTTAATTTTATTGGAAAACGCGTAATGACTGTAAATGAGGTTACCTCTTATAACTTTGCAGAGCTTATATTAAATATTTGCTATAGTTAGCTTTATGCTACTATTATTACTATACATCAAATGAACAATAAATAATTGACAATTTCAGACCATAAAAATTATAATTTTTACAATTATAAGATTAATTTTATTCATTTGCAGATATCGTTATTCCATTCTGGATTTTAAGCACGGACTATACAGACTACGCTCTTGCGTACAGTTGCGTTAACCGTGATCAAAACTCTAGAGCAGGTAAAATGAAACGAAATCAAAAGACATCTCATATTTACAATTTTATCATTTCCCAAATATTAACTAAATGTTATAAAAAATGAGAGTAATGTGTAAGTGATTTATAAATATAAAAATAATAAATTAGCTTCATGCTGTATCCCACACAGAGCAGGGTAGGCAGAGGGAACCTAGTATTAAGACACTCCGTTCCCCACTTTCTGCTGGATTCTGGAGGCATTGCGTTTTGAGTGGCAGAACTCAATGCCTCGCTATGCCTCGACACCAGAGCGAAGAAATTTCATCTCCTCGAATGGACATCGAACTCACAACCAGTTGGTTTTACAGTCACAATTTGTGCCCATGCGCCACGACTGGCCTCTTGAATGCAGAAATTTTAGCACACCTTTTTCAAAATTCTAGTGTACAGTTGGAAACTCAGCAGATCGAAGCAACTATCATCAGCTGGTAACAACGTAATCAACAACAAGATATCAGAAATTAACGTACTCGACAATAAATATTATGAAAACATTGACCAATCCGATGCTGCATGCTTCTACTTGCCTGATGCGAGTCCAGGACAGCCAGTATTGTTCCCGGGACAGTGTGATGTCAATATACCAGTTGTACAGAACTTTAACGCTGTTGCTGTAAGTCAAGCTTTATAGCTCTTTTTTTCCTATATACATACATATCTCCAAAAGATACAGTTGCGGAATACTACTTTTACTTTATTTACTGTCAACGCCTTATATATCTTTTAAAATATCCTTATTATTTATAGAAAAAGATGATTTAATTCCTCCAAAATATAAAAACCATATTCAGAATTCAAATAATCTGGCGCGCTCTAACTTTATTTTCTAATATTAATGCTTATCATAGCTAAAATAGTGTAGATTTCCATATATTTAAAGATTATTTTAAAAAATACATCTAAAATCTTTGTCTTGTGACACACATTGTTATTACTGTTACTAAATAACTGTTCAAATAACATGTAAAAA
Organism: Heliconius sara; assembly: GCA_917862395.2. Classification (NCBI taxonomy): domain Eukaryota; kingdom Metazoa; phylum Arthropoda; class Insecta; order Lepidoptera; family Nymphalidae; genus Heliconius; species Heliconius sara. The sequence goes on along the minus strand of OU860787.2, from coordinate 9,591,192 downwards.
ATCTTTTTAATAGAATATATAAATTAGATATATTAAACAATATACATATTATAATATACGAACCTGATAAGAATATTTGTCATAACAGTATTCTGGACGATGGCGTATGATCGAGAGCTACGCATCAGATTTCCAAAACGACAATGCAAGTTGTTCAGACGCAACATACACTCTCTCCGACGGCGTCGTGGACGTCGTCAATACTCAAGTCATCAATCAAACCCTCGATGTTATCAATGGGAACGCCACCCTTGCAAGTACTGATGGAAGTGCCAAGTTACTGGTCAATTTCCCCAATGGTAAAACCTTCTTCTAAATTATATAATATAGTTAGATTATTTGATTAACAATATACTCCCTATCCCTAATCTCCTAAAATAATTGCAGAAAAGAGAGAATAAAATGTCATGTTTTGACATTAAATTTTATCTATTAATTCTAATTCTACTCGTATAAAAAATACCTTTATATTGGTACTTTATGTTCAATAATTTTCTTTCCAGCTCCCGGACCCTCTGATTATTGGGTGCTAAGCACAGACTACAATTCATACGCTTTGGTCTACAGTTGCCGTAACGTTGGTACCACACAACGTCGAGGTAAGGGATACTTGGTGATGGTTGTGCTTGGTAATGAATATCAATGAATATATGAAACTGTCCACAAGAAAACAAATTTTATATTAAAAATATTTCCGTTTCACACGAATGATTATATATAGGCGAAAAGTAGAAAATAAAATGACTTCACTATGTTCTCTCATAGCATTAAAGCAATAATGAGCCTCTAAAAAGATTCAGAATAAAGCCAATATTTACATATTATTATTTTTCTAATTCAAGTATACTCATGGAAGCTGAGTCGAACAAGAGATCTGTCCGAGAACGCGACAACTGAAATCAATCGCGTCATCAACTCCATCAATGTCCTCAACCAACAGTACTACTCCAGTATATTACATTCAGACAGTGCATGCTTCTACTATCCCGAGGCGGATGGCAGTCCCGTAGTGTTTAGAGGGCAGTGCGATGGGAACATCCCTGTTGTCACGAATTTCAATGCCACAGCTGTGAGTATAACATGTAAACTTGTATATTAATATCCCCAAAACAAGAGAATTTATATTATAAAAATTTTGTATTTTTTTAAATGTTACATAAAAATGTTAAATTCAAGGTTTAAAGTTGAACCCGCAATTCATTCGTTAATTATATTACTTTTTTTGTTGAACTTTTCGCGTCGCGTTTACGGTCGCAAAACAATGACAATTATTTCTTCAAATCTACTTTTTAACTTCATCTTTTTAAAGACTTCTTCACGTACTAGAAATAATTAAACTAATTACCCTTTTTTTTTAATTTTCATATCTAGTACATGAACACCTGGTACGATATAGAAAGCTATCCAGTCCGGTTCCAAGACGGCACGTGCCCGACCGCGACCTACACTCTAGGATCAGTAGTGGACGTCTACAACACCCAAGTCGTGGGACAACAGTTGGACACTATAAATGGTGTAGCTGTCTTCGCAGGAAATGCTAGTGAAGCTAAACTGAGTGTCTCGTTCCCAATCGCTGGTACTAATTGTAAGTTTGTTTATATTATTTGGTATTTATGCTTTTTTTTTATATTGAGATTGAGATATAGAACCCACAAATTTCAAGATTA